>LNAC01000850.1:516252-615603 GCA_002007465.1 Ailurus styani | reverse complement strand
GGGTCTATCTTCCCGTCGCCGCAGATTCACTTCTCCGCACGTCCTACCTTCCAGAAAGTGGTCGATTTTCTGTTCCTAGACTTGCTGCTCTTCTTCTCTTCGATCTCCGGTAGAATTTGTAGGTGTTCAGAATGGTTTGATAGCTCTCTGGGTGAATTCCTGGGACCTGATGATAATCGGTCTCCTACTCCTCCGCCATCTTGCCGCTCCTCTACATGACTCTTTAGATTGCTTTCCTCTTCTGTGAAATAGGGATAGTAATCGTTAATAGTCACAGATGGTTATTGTCAAGATGGAGGAAATGGTTGTAACGTGCTTAGTATGGTTTCTGACACCACATAGGAGTTCTTAGTGAAAGTCACGTGCAATAACAACAATGACTATCTTTGTTATTGTGATTATGGGATGTAGTTGGGTAATTGTATTTATTTCCCAAGAGGATTTGAGGTGGCTTATAAAAGGTAGAAATTCAGTGAATAAATCATGGTGGAAAGAAAACTCAGGTAGGGATAAATAAATGAAGCCAGGGGTAAAGTAAGTATATGCATTGCATGTTGTCTGATTGGGTACATCTGCTAAGCCTTAAGAGAACACCTCATGGAGCACTTGGGTGGCTCAGTTGGTTGAGCATCTGACTCTTGATTTCGACTCAGGTCATGATCTCAGGGTTGTGAGTTTGATTCTGCACTGGGCAGGGAGTCTGCTTAAGATTCTCTCTCCCTCTTCCTCTGCCCCAACACACTCTTCCTCTCTTAAAAAAAAAGAGAGAGAGAGAGAGAGAGGGAGAGAGAATTAACACCTTTTGTCAACTGTCCTCAAATTTTAAAAAAATTAAAGAGAGAGCATTAACAACCTTACCTAAGTACATGTTCTGTCGAAGACAAAGTTAAGACTCCAGAGTTAGTTGTACTGCCTGGATAGACCTACCTGGTCTCTGGTGTGGCTGAGGGGAGCCCTGCTCACGTGCACAGACTCTGTGGCCTTCCTCTCACCCTCCTCGAGGACAGAGAGCTTGCCTTGGTCTTTCTTGTAGCTTCCAAGCCCCCAAAGCAGAACTTTTCACATAATAAGCACTTACTAAATACTTCTTGATATGTTGGGCTAATGGGTGCTTGGATGCATGGGTGCAGGGATGGATGGATGGAGTTAGATATAGTCCTGCCTAGGGTTGTAACTCTGACCCCACAACCTCTCAGGAGTTCATATCCTATTTGCTTTAGATGGGAAAACCTCCAGAAAAAAATTCTGTTTAGAATCTGTCATTTATTTTATTTTATTCAAATCATTTTTCAATTCATGTTACTGAGAAAGTGCTCAACTAGTCCACTTACTTCTCCTTTGCTTTTTTTTTCTTCTCCTGACCTGAGGAGGGTGTCTTTCCAAAAATATTCAAAGAGAATGGCCGTGCATGGGTGTAAATGGCTTGATAGGGTCACATTTGTCAAATTCAACCAGGTTTGAGGTAGCAATGGTCTTTATTTTTCTCTCTTTTCAGCAAACCTTTCAACCTCCATGTTCATGTAAACCAGAGTTAGCTGCTGTTACTCAAGTAAAATGTTGCATATTAATCTATGCATGACTGTTCAAGGATTTTTATAAAATCTAGTCTTGGCAATATCTTCCTTAGTGTCCTTCCTTGAGTAAGGAGTTCTGTATCCTAGTATCTACATTTTATCATAATGGGATTATAGAAAAAAGTGAAGTTCCATTATTTCTACACCCTAAAGACATCAGTGACCTAAGGACAGATAAGTCAGAAAACCCAGGGCTTCTTGCAAACCAATCTTATTCCATCTTTGCAAGGATCTGGTGAGATGTTAAACTCGGTGGTCAGGGGTGTCGTGTTCACACACAGAATTCCTGTGGCGCCCATCTCATGGTGCCCTGACCACTTCCCTGAGAAGTGTTCTCACTGTTTGTCAGACGCCGAGAGGGATGAGGAGTGGCAAGGAGGTGCCTCGTGTCTGATGTTGGAAATGTTCATCAGAACCAGAAGGTCTTCATCCACCGAGAGTGGTCCTCCTTTCCTGCATTCTTCCTAGGTGACCCCAGGATAGGGCTGCCCAGGAATGACCAGAGTCCAGCCTCTCGCAGCGATCCGGCATATAGCACAGGTCCAAGCCAAAAGGAAATGAGTCCAGGGAAGTCAGCCGAAACAGGAAGAGGCGAGTGGAGGTGATACCCTAGGTGGGCAGGGCCTAGAGTCCAGGAGGTCAGACAGGTGACAAGAGCAGCAGGAGTGAGCCAAGAACTCTCATTCTTCAGAAAGGCTGCTTTCTGCTGGTGTCATCAGCCTATTGCCTGTGGGTACCCAGGTCCCCTAGGGGTTAATCAGACCTAGAAGAAATCCAGAAAGCTGCAGGTAAGCCCTCTACGTGAATAAGGCAGGACAGGAACACTCTGTTTATTTGTACGTATATTAAGATAAAAGTTGTAAGAAATAGTGTGGTTAGTGGTGGTGGGTGATGAGAGGGAGCAACTATTTTAACTGCACCTTGGTTTGCTAGGTTATCTTTGTGATTTTGTTTCCTCTTCAGTTTGCTAACGGCAACAGAAGTTCAGTTCTTTAATGGTATGTAGATAATTGCCTGCACTTATGTTAATGATATATTTCATGTTGACAACACATGGGGCTTTCTTGGAATTCAGAACTTAAGAAAATAAATAGTATTTGGAAAACTGAGGGGGAAGAGAATGGCATCAAGCAAAAAAAAAAAGTCAAGAATAAAAAATGATAACGTAAGCTGTTTTTTTCTTTGATAGGGTCTCTATAGAAAAGGTGCTGGTGTAGTGTCACCCATGGTGATCGTTTAGATTGTGGCTGGACAAACCCGTAACAAGATGACTTGCTAAGGGAATAAATAGAGTTATCGTCTGTTTAAATAATGGTGCATTTCCGAAGAGCCGTTTGTACACCTTCTATGAAGAATCCTTCAGCAAAATAAATCAGCCCATAAGGAATGGCCCCCAAAGACTGAGGCTGCAAGAGAGCTCAGTCTTTGGGGGTCATTCCTTACGGGCTGATCCCTTACAGGGATCAGGTGCATCTTGTCAGAGATGTCTCTTTGCAGAAACCATCTTCGCTCAAACTGCAAAGGGTTTTGCTTTTTGTTTTAATAAAGAAGGCTGATCCCTGATTCGTCATGTTTCATGTATCTGGTCTGTTTAAATACCCTGGTATATATAGACAGTGTAAATAAGGTTTCCAGCAATTGCTTTTTCCTACTAGAAGAGCAACGGGCTTGTCAGCACTTAAGAAACAGCTATTACCAAGCTCTTCAAGAATGCCCACATCTGCCTTCCCCGTGGCCCTTCTTCCAATGAGCTGCACAGAATGGTACTCAAGAAACCTGCTTTGTAAGAGTAAATAATTTATTTATATAATAAATAATTGATGTACATTTAAATAATCTACATAAGAATACATAAATAAGACTATTTTTGCAATGGAAGCACAGTCTCGCTCTCGCTCTCCTAGGTACTTGGCTATTGTGGTTTCAATTTCCTCTTATCTGTTTGTGAATCAAAACCTACGGCAAGCAAATTTATTTGTGTAGCTCTTGAGACCGTATATACAATAACAAAACAGTATTTGGATCATTCAGAATTTTTGTTAATTTGGTCCAGCCCCTCCCCGACAGTCAGTCCAGCTTCATGAGGTGATTCTTCTGTGGAAACTGATCTCTCTGAGACCCAGAGACAGAGAACCCGTGGCCTCTTTTGCTCTCTTCTGCCCCTGACTCATTCTGTGACCTTCAAAACGAAGACAGCACTACCCCAGGAAAGGTGGTTGTATTGATTGCAATTGAGAACTGAGGTTTCTGTGTTTCTCTCGTTGTTTGATTGATGATGTGTGATGCAGGGAAAGCAGCGTTCGGGGAGACTCTCAGGTGTGGGGGCGGAGGTAGTAAGTTCAAGAGTACCACAAAGTTCTGCCGGCTAAACTGAGAGCTGGCCGGGGGTTTTGGTTAAATTGTGTTTGAAAGCCCTCACAAGCCCCCAGACGACGTATGGCAAAATCAGATGCAAGGAACGCTGCAGAAGTCATACCCGCAAACTCTGGGAAATTACAGCCGACGGTTATTAGTCATTCTTACGGGCAATAGAGAGTGTTGTTTAAAAAAAAAAATTTCAAATCTGATGCTATGAGTAAAGAGGTGTTCTTTCCTGGACCGGATAATAATATTGCCAGGATCGATTCAAGAAATTAATAGGAGACCTTGCTCCATGCTGCCAGCCAGCAACCTTTATTTTTTGTCAACTTCAGCCTGCACACAGGTGTCTTTAAGTTCGCGGGGAGTCATTAATATATAGAATCCCAAGCCACTCACTTATTTGGGCAAAAATGTAGTTCTTGAGGGAAGTGGGGAGGTAAACATGAGGTGAATGAAGGCAACCACAGAGGGGGGTTCTTAAATTTACTACTGATAAAAGGTGATTGGGTCCATTCAGATACTTTCAGCTGGAGAGTCTGGATTTTTAAATTGTTGACTTAGAATGTGTTGGTTATCTTCTGCACTGTCTGTTCACGTTAAACTTTGCAACCCAAATAGGACTCTTATTTGTCATCTAGCTCTAGGGGAGGTGGGGAGGGGTGGTTGGGGTAGGGGCAGGCATCAGATGAGCTCTCCTACAAATCACAGCCCATGCACTCAGGTGTCTTAGGGCCAGAAGGGACGCAAGTGATGTTCGTGTGTTGAGATGTCATTCCCCTGTCCCAGAGGAGACACCCACGGCAAGGTCATCCCCTAAGGTTTGCGTTAGCACACAGCAACAGGGGCACTAAATTCTAGGCTCCTGCTTCCAGATTAGCATTTCTTCCACCCTCAAAATGCTGACTCTCCTTCCCTTCCCCCACCACAGTCACTGGGAGAGAAACAACAAAAGGTAGGGGGAGGCTTTGTAGACTCTAAATGCCTCTCTAGTGAGGTGTTCTCTCTGTTGCATTACTAGAAGGTACTCGGGTAGCATAGCCATGCCCGTGCGTTCCAAGCCTTCTCTCTACTCCTTCTTAAACATACAACACATCTATTTTACCTGTGAACACCCACCCCAACCCCCAAATCAGTTTTGCCTCAACCAAGCACCTCCACCAATCCTTGAAGCCAGAGTCTGTAAGGTGAATTTCCTAACAAGCTGACTTTTCAAAGGTTTTTCAGCTCTCAAACACATGAAAGCCGTGTTTAAAAATTAAAGGGTCTGATATGTACCAGTTCTGTGGAGCAGCAGCAGGATGTCGCTTTTTGCGGTGCCACGATTCCCCAAACCCCAACTCTTTAAATTAAGATGTTTATGACAGCTGCTTGCACATAGGATTGGCCATTAATTATTGCTCTTGGGTTTTTGCACGTATTCCCTGAATTTCACCACAAAAGTCAGTATTGTTGTGTAAACCGTTTTCAGTGCTTTTTAAAGTAACCCTCTTTATTTGGGGCTGGATTTTTTTTTTCACTTTTACTGTAAAATTTCCAAACATACTCAAGAGATGGGAAAAAAACAAAACCCACAAGCCTCCGATGGACCTATCATTCAACTTCAACAACCATGAGCGTTTTACCATAGCTGTTTTTCCTACTCTCCCCCTCCCCCTCACACTCATACACTTTTTAATTTTGCTAGAATATTTTGATGAAGACCTCAGACATCAGGTCATTTCACTACTATTTCAAGGTTCACATTTTAGAAATATTTTTACATAGCCATCATGCCATTATCAAAATGAAAGAACATTAATACTTCCTTAATGTCCTATACTATTGAGTCCATTTTCAAATTTGTACTTGATTTGATCAAATAAAGATCCAAACAAAGAAAAGCATGAAATTGTAACAAAAGAGATTGCATGAGATCTTTTAGCAGCCTTCACTGGGTTGTTCACCATCATCTAGAAATGCCACACACACACACACACACACACACACTCTCACACACACACACTGATTTTTTTTTTCCCTAAGAAAGGTCAGTCCTTGAACTCTGAACTCTACATTTTCATCTCAGAATGGATCTGGAGCCTACCCTAATCAGAAAGTTTGCCTTGGTAATGATAGCGTGCCCGGCGTCAATTGTGGAAATACCTCAGCTTTGTGACAGAACTTATTATTTTCTTGTGGTAAATATTTGTACAATTCCTCTTGATTTCCATCGGTGAAAGGCACTTGGTGTTGGTGTGCCTTTGAGAGAGCCCCTTTCCACATATTAATGACTTCCTCGACTGCTTTCTGCCAAGTTCTGTACTTTGGATTCGAAGGAGGTCAAGATGTGGATGTTTAAATGAATGTCCAGCTACCCCAGCTTTGTGTCGTAAGTTCTCAGTATTCCTCTCTGGCTCCAGTTACTTAGTTAAAGTGTATTTGCGACCTGGTGACAATTTTGACAGGAAAGTCAAACTTAGCAAATGAGCATTTACTCGAATGTGATTAAACCAAAGAATTTTATTCATATCTAGCCAGAAACCCTTCTTCTAAAGTGGTTTTTCCTATTCAGTTTGTAAATCTAGCTTTTTTCATTTACTGGACTCGTTTATGAACATGGGATCACCTTCTTCTAGGTGAATGTCTTCACTTGCCTGCTGTCACATTCACCTTGAATTCCACAACAAGAGAAAAACCTTTAGGACACTGGCAGATACAGTGGCTCCATCTGAATGTAGTACCAGGGATGAAGTGAGACACTTGAGCATTCAAGAAAGGTTCTCTCATCAGTAACTGATGGGCGGACCGAAGGATAAATCTCTGCCTAGTGATACTCTGACCACCGTTTATTTTTGCATGTATGTCAGACTATTTTCATTATGGCAACTTGACCTTGTTGACATATCTTCATATATAAATGAAGATATGTCATATAAGAAGTCCCCATCTATAGAACTCCAAATGCTAGAATGGGAATGCAACATTCTGATCAATTACTCAGAGTTTTTCTGCATAAAATGCAACAAATCTGGAAGCTGGTTATATCTGGAGGCTTCATCTGGGTATGTGATTCAGTGTCAGGCATTTAATGGCAAATTCATAAAAATATGTTACCTAAGTAATTGATGAGGCCAAAGGATGCCCATTTAGGAGTGATGATAGATGATAATAAAGCCAGACAAGGGTTTTCTAAGTTACTGCCGAGAGTGGAAGTTTATACCTATACTCCCACCCACCTTGCCTTCTAGCTTCCAACATCATGGGCAGACTTTATTAACATGCTTAAATATTATAGACCCCATCTGCCCCTTAAGTCTGTAGCTGATCAGGCCATCCACGGTACCCTGATTTGGGGCATAATACTTTAAAGAAAAGAGGAAAAGGGCCTGATACTTGTTGTACTTCTCCTGCATGCAGGACACTGTGCTGGGTTCTGAAACTTCTCTCGTTTATCCCCAGTCACAAGCACATGGGGGGGGGGTATCTTAGCCTCATATTACAGATGTGGCTCAGAGGTGAGAATTGGCTGGCTAGTAAGTGGTGTTGCTGAAAGGGAAACACAAGATTGCATGCTCTTCTGTCTGTGTCAGTGCCATAGACTGCCTCCTTTAGGTGAGCAATTGGGAGTATATTCAGAAGGGAAGGAAGGAAGATGGACCTGAGGAAGGTATCTGAATGAGGGAAGACTCACAAGCAACATAGTAGCTCAGAGAAGCCTGTTTATAGTGTCCTTGTCTGCAGCCCATTTCTTGACCTGGTGAGAACAGCTTGGTCTAGAATTTTGCTACTCAGAGTTTAGTCCATGGACTGGAAGTTTTGGTATCACCTGGGAACTTACTTATAAGAACTATAGAATCTCTGGGCCCAGGTCAGACCTACTGAATCAGAATCAGCATTTTTAACAAGATCTCCAGGCGATTCATATGCACATTACACTTTGAGAAGCACTGGCCTAGAGGCTTGTGGGAAATGATAATTAAAAATGCTGACTGAGTAGTTCTAGTGTAGTGCAAGATCATTTCTGGGTATAGGCAATTCTCCGGCATTAGGCTGAGAGGAAGAATCATAATTTTTTTATTAAAAAAAAAAAGATAACAGAATTTCTTCCAACTGTGAATCTCAAGATGGTAGTTTCAACCAGGAAATGGATCTTTCCCTCCTCTGACATTTTCGACTGTTTTTTGACTAGTAAGGTGGAGGGTGTGCACATACATAGACACACGGACACACACACACACACACACACACACACACACACACAGAGTCTCTTAGAAAAAAAAGCTAGCCTGTGTATTAGAAACCATTGTTGAGCACTGTGTGGAAATTTAATAGAAACTCAATTGTGTTTCATTATATTCTCTTTCTAAAAATATTATTTTGGTTTTGTTTGTTTTTCAACATGCAGAAAAATTCACCCAATGTATGCAAATGCAAACCTTAAGGGATGAATAAAGTTGTGGTTTTCACAGCTTTGTTCATCCAGGCTTCTTCTAGTCTCCTTAGACAAGCTCCAGGCAGCCGTCAGACACCATGTGAAAGTCTTTGGAAAAACATGAGAGTTTACCACCTACCTGTTGCCAGGAAGCTTTACAAACAAGTTAGCAAAAGAGGAAGGTGTTTTAGAGCTGACTGCCGCATCACTCTGGGAACGGGAGGTTCTCCGTGATTTCAAACTTCCACCACAACTGAGATGCTTCTTTCTCCTTATTGCTCCTTTTCTTTTCACTGTATCCTTGTCTGTTGGATTCCTGCTCCTCGGAGGTCTTCCTCTGAAAATGCAGGAGCTGTATCTACTGGGAAGCAGGGCAAAGAGCCTGCATCACAGAGCCTGCTAGGGAAGGAATGGAGTGTTTTATATAGTCGTTGAAGTTGACCCTCTCTCACGAGAAAGAGCTAGAACTGGATAGTCTTGCAAGGCCTCACACTCTCCAATAGCACAAGTCACCCAGTTACCGGAGGCAGCATGACAGGAAGTCACAAGGGTTCTGGTCCCACCCTTGCCCCTAACTGGTCAAATTTGTTCTTAGCTCCTCAACTCTTGAGGGTTGGATGACACATCTGCAAGATGAGGGTCACAGGTGGCCCCTTCTGGGTTTCGAATTAAGGATCCCATTATTCAGTCTATGAGATAATGAGCCCACATTTTGAGGGCCCTGCTGGTCTCATTAGATGTTCTCCTTTTCTCTCTGGTCACAGTTCACATCAGCACATCATCACACTGGGATGGCAGAAGCCCATTTTGACATCCCAGGATTTCCCATAAACACAAATTTCCTATCTGGGAAGAAAAATCCTTCTTTGAACAAGAAAGAAAATTGAAAAGGTGCTGATTTTTTAAACATTTTGCAAGTGGCTCTTGGGTTTCTGTAGGGCCCAATTTTGCCAAGTGAAGCACCTCGCCCATTTGAGGTGGTTGTGGAGTTTTTCTTCATTGCTCTGTGAAATCTTAGCTTGAGATGCTTGGAATCAGTGGTTTGCCAGCCGGCAGCTGTTAGTTTGCTTTGTAAGTCCTGTTGTAAGGTGCGTGTCTTCGAAATTAAGTGCTTTCCTTAGAAAATTAAACTGATAATAGTAGCTGATAATAGTAATAATATTGAGCCCTTTCTGTGTGACAGGTACTAGAACTAGGGACTGATATTAGCCTTACTTTACCGATGTGGAAGTTGTGGCACAGAGATGTTCGGTTACTTACCTCAGACCCCATAGTTAGGTAGGGGATGGGAATTTGAACACAGACCATGCGGGGACATTCATCACTTCCCTCCTATGGGAATATTGCTGAGGGCTGAATATGACTTGGCTGAACAGAAAAGAAAAGTAGAGTAGGTGGAATGTTCATGGGGGTATATTTGAAACCACTCTTTTGGTTTGGGATCTTCTCCTCATTGCTGCTGTTCAGTTTCAGTTTCACAAAACCCTGCAAATATCCATGCGCTTTTGTCTGAGAACTAGGAATGCTGACAGTAGGAACCAAGAATTCTAAGGACAGAATTAAGCATTCCCTTCGTCTTTTTGTCAAGCTGATAGAAGACACCACTGCTTTTCTTAGTGGATAAAGGGGGATAGGAAGAAGTGAGGAGCCGTTTTCTGGAACCAGATGACCTTCCTCTTCAGCCTCATTGCAGTGGTCTGAGTAATGACTTGCATGCTCCCAAGGTGGCTGAACACCCAGAAAAAAGGTGCAATTCCTACTTAATTCTGGCATGGATTTCTGGCATTAGAACATTTGTTTTCTTATGGAAGATGATTGTATTAATGACTATAATCTTCCTACGTAATTTAGCACAATTTAGTGTGATCTTTTATTGCCAGTGAAGCCCTGACCACAGGGTGAAAGAAGTAAAAGAAATGAGAATCTGTTTGCTTTGCTGATGAATGCAACCTAAACAGTTTGTTTGTTTGTTTGTTTGTTTTTCCGGCTTAACCCAGGTTCAAAATATCCACCCTGACTGTTGAGGGTCTAAGTCCAGTAGCCCTGAGCAGAGAGATTTCAGGCTTTCTAGTTTGAGGGATAGGATTTCCATCATCAAGATTTTTCTCCCTCAGAGGAGAGCAGTCTGCCCTCAGTGAAGCAACCAGAAGACAGTGAGAATTCTAACCCTAGATGGGATGTCATTAACTCTAATGGTGAAATATCCCCAATCAGGGAACGAAGCTGGGTGCCAGTAGTCAGAAGGGGCATCACGGAAGCACTAGGAATTGAGGCTAGCCTTCAAGACTCCAGAATTGCCAAAGCTTAAGTTAGGCCCTATCCATCACATAATGCCTTGCAACAGACTGGGGTCCTAAAATGCAAATGAGCATTGAGGCCAGGTGGATACCATAAGCCAGCTGGGTGCATACTGAAAAGACAAACCAAAATGAATCTAAACCATGGTACACACCTGACCATAAATGGTAACTGACCCATAACCTCACTTCCACCAGCAGTAGGAAATGGTATGGATTGTGTCAACTAGAGAACTTGTGCTAAAGATGGCGGCCACCCATTGAGATCCAGTGTAACTGATGCTAGAAAAAAGGCTTTGTGTCACCATATTTTCTGTCTTAAAGGAAACATCCGGATATTTAAATATTAGAATATAATTCAGTGTTTTTTAAAGTGCTAGACAACCATGTGTAATCCAGATAGAACGTGTAAGGAACCACCCATATGTCACCTCTGGAAGAAGTCTTCATCTCTAAATCAACTCAATGATATTTTCAGCATGTTGTATTTAGGGTATAAGTTCCATCTGAAAATATGAGCCACTCTAAGATAAGAAACATCACTTCTAATATTCATAGAAGAAAAATATATTGTCATTGACATTTCAGATTTCATTTCTAAAGGAAAATTCTATGTATTATTAGATTACATATCACAAAATAGTTTTATTGTACTGTAGCAGGAAAAAAGAAAATTGAAACCACTGCTATTATAATTTATAGCATCTTGAGAGTAAGCATGGGAAGGCTAAGGAATTTGGCCTTTTATTATCATATAATTTGTTTCAATAAAGGTCTTTTAAATTTTGGATTTCTCTAGTAAGTCGTGTATACAAAGATGTGTTGCTAGAAGCTTTCAAAAAACCTAGAGAACCAATCTGAGGTTAAGCCATCTGCCCTAAAGTGTCCTCTCCCCACAGCCCTTGAACTAGAGGGTATAAGGACCAGAGGAGACAGACACTGTCTCCCACTGAAAACAGTGGGAAAGAACAAGCAATGAATGGGAACAGAACTAAATCCGTCATGGGGGTGCTTCTCACAAGGTAGGCAACCTTCAGTCTAGCTTTTTCTTCAACCATAGAACAGCTCCCTAAAAATAAACCCTGCTAGTTCATGGCATTGTGTGTTCATGGAAGGCAGGGCACGATAATGGGGAAGAAGAGTCACCTCATGTCACCCCGTATTTAAGCACTTGGCTTCTAATTAACCACTGCCTCAAGCCGTCCATCTTCTTGAGTATAGTAGGCAACTTTTGACATTTATTCATTATAAATTCATTTATTTAATAAACACATATTGTTTACCTTCTGTATGCTGGCACTAGTTGGGCAAAAAGAAGCTGTCAGTGAAGAAATATGTGTAGTCCCAGGCCTACAGAAGTGTGCGTTTAGAAGTAGGAGTGAGAAATGCATGCTCGTGACTAACTTCGAGTAAAGTAAGAGATGAACATGGCCTTGAAGGCCCAGAGGCACATGGGAAGGGCAGAAGTGACCCATCCTTATGAGATCTTATAAAGGCAAAACCTACTCTGGGAGTAAATGGGGCCGCAGGGAAAGCGTGAGCCTGGAGAAGGCCCAGCACTGGGGGCTAAAAGGAGCTCCAGAATTCTAAGGCTCAGCACACCACTTTCTCGCAGTGTAACCAGCTCAGCAAGGAGCTTGCTTCTGCATTGCCTCGGTCTCCCACCTGTTAAGTGATGGAGTTGGGGGAATCATCCTGGAGGCTCCTTTCTGCTGAAAGGGCTATAGGTCTTACCTGTCTTTATAGGTGTTCTGGAGTGTAGAGGGTCAAGGGTTTGCTGGGATTCTTCATGCGCAGCATGACTTCCCTTTTCTCTGACCTGGGACCATTGCAATGAGAAGAGTCCTGCTTTCCAGAGGCACCATGGAATCATCCAGAAGGGCCACTGTGGTCTTCCCACTGCTCGGGGGGAAATTGGGCTTCAGCAATGAGAACATGAGTGAAGGCACTAAGTGAAGGCCAACCAGCCATTAACAACCAACCCTTCATCTCATGGTTCTTGCCTTGGTTCTTACCTTTACTAAATACCTCTTATATAGATCCTAGATAGATTCTATCTATGGTCTACTTGAACATTCCCAGGGGAAGTTTTATCTGTTCTATCTTCCTATGGGTAATTTTTAAGGTCAGGAGGAATCCATCTTCCCAAGTTCAAGTGCAGGGCAAGATAGGGCTTTGTCCAAAATGGCAGAGCCTTTGTCTGAATCCCATCTCTACACTACTCATCTTTCAATGCCAAAGTATTCCTGAGACAGTAAAATCGAGGTAAAAACTCTGATCAAAGAGATACTTTATCTCTAAGTTACTTCTCCCCTCCACACCAAAACCCTCAGACCCTATCCCCTGGAAGTGGCCACGGCCTTATCTGCAGCATACAGAGGTAGGCAGTCTAAAGAAAACTGATGGGTTTTGGAATCGATGGGCCTGAATCTGAGTCCCCAGTCTGTTAAAAGAGTAATAATAACCATTTCTCAGTGTTGTAGAATTAAATGAGATCCGTATGCAAAATACCTCATGCACAGTAGAAAGTCAGTGAACGGTAGTAGCTATTAATTACCGCTACTTAAGAAGCTTACATATAATTAGTTGAAGAGGAGTTTACATGAAGTTCATCAAGCTAGGGGAGGAAATACTAAGGCATATTGTCTCGTAAAATCCCACCACTGATCTTCCTGACGTAAGTTTTGGGGTGGGAAGACCTGGAGAGAGGGGCTGAAGTTCAGTGGTTTCTGGAAGGCCTCTGATTCTCCCCTCCCCAAGGGCTGTCAGAAATGGCGCCGGGCTAATCATGTCTCCCCACTCACATACCCTTTGCTGGCTTCCCTGGCGCTACATCAAGGCCTTTCCTTGCATGCCCTGTGCTGTTTGAGGTCTGTCGTAAGGCCTACTGTACAGCACAGGGTTTTACCTTATCATCAGTACTTGTTTTCAGCCTGACCCCTGGATGCCCCTGTTAGGGGATAGATCTCCTGATTCACTTCCTTCTCAGAATTCTACTGCATAAACAAGCCTAAGCTCTAAGATATAAATAATTCTAACTCTGATACCAAACAGACTTAGCCGCAGTATTGCTGCTATGCCCTGGGAACAGGGAGGGTGAAAGTGTGGAGAATTGAGAGGGCCTGGGAGGAAGGGGAGGATGCCAGAATTTCTATGGAGAGTCTGGGGATTTAAATGAAGGAATTTCTGTGCAAATAGTATGGAAAATTCCTTCACGGCCCTTTACATAATAGAAGCTATTTCTAAGTATTTCTCCCACCCACCTTGAGACACACACAGGCATAAAATGACAAAGAAGCTCAACTTCTGACGCTAAGCCACAGTTGAATGCCGCTTGGATGAGAAGTTAGTGATATTTTGGTTTTGAGAAAAAAGGTAGGTGCCCAGGGAAGTCCTGATTGGGCCATATACACACATAATACGCTTGCATCTTCTGTGGCCAGAGTGCTGTGGGGAAGTTCAAGGGACAAGCTCTCTACCCACAGGAGGCCTCAAGTTTAAGCCTCAGTCTAAGGAGTCAAGAGTTTGTTCAGAAGGAGCAGGCTGAGCCAACATCCGTAAAAAAAAAAAAAAAAAAAAAAATGTATGCGAATGGGTGACAAACATGAAATCACATAGGAATGCAACTAGTTTTATGTAAATCCTCCAGGGCTGTGGAGGTGATGGGGATGAGGACCACGACTCAGGGAAAGTAGTGTGGGCTCCCAGGGCAAGCAAAGGGAAAGGCTCGCCTTGGGCTGATGGAGTGGTATTTCGGGATCCAGCACACCAGCTCACAGCTGGGCCGGGCGGGAGCTTAATGACAGAAAAATGGCGGTCAAGGAAGGACCCAAGGAGAAACTTCAAGGAGGATTTCTGTGGGAGCAAGAAAAGGAGGGGGTCTTCAGGACTAATTGAATGACTTCCAGAAAGAGAGGATCATGATGCTGCAAGGGAATTATTCTTGCTTGTAGGCAGGACAGCTGGAGTCAGACAGTTAATTCGGGGATTGAGGAAGAGGTCTTCTCTTGGCAATAGCCAGCAGCACACTCGCCTGCCATTCTGGGGAGTTTCAGCAGACACCCACCTTTCACGGCCTCCAATGACCAAGGGAAGGCCACTGACTGACACCTTAACTTTTGGGGTTGAGCAAAGTGGTATCTTCCCTCAGAACACGCCGTATACCTCCCTTTGATAAACAAATGACATTATTAGTGTCTTTAAGAAAACAACAACAGGGCGCCTGGGTGGCTCAGTGGGTTAAAGCCTCTGCCTTCGGCTCAGGTCATGATCTCAGGGTCCTGGGATTGAGTCCCGCATCAGGCTCTCTGCTCAGCAGGGAGCCTGCTTCCTCCTCTCTCTCTGCCTGCCTCTCTGCCTACTGGTGATCTTGCTCTCTGTCAAGTAAAAAAAAAAAAAGAAAGAAAGAAAACAACAACAACAACAAGTAACAGCTTCTCCCGAGCTGGGTAAGTAAGAATCAGAAACTATTTATTATCACAACATGTCAAAAAAAATGTAATTCACATCAGAGGCACATCAGTTTATTAATTTGACTGAATTTTCTCCTGGGGCTTTTTCCTTTTCGGGAAGTGATTTGAGCTGAGCCCTAATTCCCCAGAGAGCCTGGCATTAAAAGAGCTTGAAGTTTCAAAAGTGCTACTTGGGCAGTTATTTTAAGGCTGTCTCACTCTTTGCAGAAGCGTGAACCCTCTCCGGTTCATCAGTTATTGATCAAGACCCTGACAGAGGCTCCTGTCTCTAGAGAGGGTGTGCAACAGTGGGAACCTGAAGTCTGTCCATGGGCTGCTTCAAAATGAAATGCAACAGGGCAAAACCCTTCCCTCTCTCTGCACTCCCAGGTTCGCAACTCTCTCGATACGAGAAATGTAGACTTGTGGCATGTCTCCCCTCCATTTAATACATAGAGACTACCAAAAAGATCAGTCAAGCCCTCTGACCCCCTCTGACCACACAGCTCCCCCCCCCAGATACCATCTAGAAACCCACTTTGCAGAGGACAGTGGAATGAGAAACACAAGCATAGCCACTCGGCTGAGGTGCTGCTTGAGAGCAGTGTGTTAAGGTGCCAATGGAGAATTCAAGTAGTCCACACCATCAGTATCCCCCAAGTTTGCCTTCTGAAGAGACTGCCAGGCTAAATGTCAGGAAATACACGTTCTTTCATTGGCATTTGCACTAAAGCTCATGCCCCACAGACAAACCTGGGGGGCATGGGCAAAGCACACAAACAATCTTGTCCTATTATTCGTTTGTCAACCAGTATCAAACTTGACTGATTCTTCTGTTCCTATTAGTTGCTTAGGTGCTTTGAGGTCCTGCAGATCTGGCCTACATTACAAGGCGTGCACCCTTTTTACCACTCTTTATACATTTCCTCACCTGGGACATGTTGATGGTGCCCACGAACCTTCATAATACCTGACACCTCCCTTCCACCTGGGGACCCTAGGAGGATTAATTAGATAGCATCTATAATATACTTTGCACTCCTTGGAGAAAGATTCTACATAAAAGCAAAGTATTATTATTTCTAAGAGGGATGATACTTATTAGCTCCTTGTAGGATCATTAAGCAAATAGATTATGCTTCCCTTTAGAGAAATTATCTCTCAGTTTCCTAATTCTTACATCTTACAGTCTATAGAACTGAATACACACTCTAAAAGGGTGGGGGTGGCGGGGAGCAGGTTGGTTGGTGAAAGAGAACGGGGTGGGTTTCTAACCATAACTCTAGACGTTTTTAAGTACTTCATCACCAAAGAAAGTAGACAGTACATATCCCCTTCCCTCTGATTTTATAAAATGGCCCTGTGTGCTTTATAACAATTATATAGTAACGATGGCTCTGTATCTCTAAGTTCGTTCATTTTATGGCCTTATGAGCCTCTGATTGTTGAATCCCTTCATTAAATCACATTATAGTTAAGTTCAGGAATCACGAGGTCGTTACGGCACACATACTTGTGGTATTTTATAAATGGATAGCATAAGTTATGAGTGGAAAATGTCAAACCTAAACTCCGGTCTACAGAAATTTTGGGGAAAGCTCAAACCAGTATTTATCTTACATTCGCCCCATTTTCCAGATTGTGTCAAAATTCCACACTTGGCATTTAATAGAAGCCCAGTCTTCCAATGAAACCAGTTCAGCGTACCCTGCATTTTGGGTAACTCACTATAATTAACTGCAAACTGCCTCAGTTGCCTCACTATGTTGGTGGAGAACCTCTCACTTTCTGTTTTTTTCTTTTTCTTTTTTTTCTTTTTTTCTTTTTTCTTTTTTTTTTTTTGCTGGCACAAAAATGCCATGTAAAGAACGATCCTCTTGCTGGGGGGAAAGCCAAACAAAACACAAAGCACAAGTTGAAACCTTGAGCCCCTGAAGCGAGTTTTGAGTGAATTTTAGAGGAGAAAACCCAGAGCAAATGTCTCTCGTGCCTCCGCAGGCACGCGGGGAGCGTGGCCGGCCACCAGCCGGCCCGGGCGGACCCGATCCTCATCCCGGAAGCTCATTCACGAAAATGTCATGTCGGTCCGCAGGGAGAGCCGGGTGGTGTCGCGTGCACGCTCAGGCGCCACCCCGAGAAACAGGAGTCAGGGGTGTTTGAGGTGGAAGGCTGGTGCCCCGGTTATAGACCAGCAGGAGGTCACCGCGGTAGGAACCGAGCCGATGCCCCACGCGGCCCCACGTCAGCGTGGCTGACACCTGTGCCCTCTGTGGACGAGCACTCGTCTGACCCAGATGATGCATTTGCGGGGCCCGCCGCTTGGGTGCTATCTCCCCGTTCTCTCCCCTGCCTTCTTGGGCCTTCTCAAGCTTTCGGCTTTTCCATTTTGTTTGTTTCACGTTGTGAGAAGGGTTCCGCTCCTGGGAGAGATTGAGACAAAAACCGCTCAACTTCCGGGGCCAGCAGGGGGCAGGGAGATTGGAGGGGACCGGCACGTGGCTGGGGAGAGCCGCGCGGGTTGTTTGTATTCTTCGCATCTCAGGCCCCTCCGCCCCACCCTCTGAGAGTGTGCCTCCCCCGACGTCGGGGAGCCGCCCAGGCAGGATGGCAACAGGGTCTGTGGGCTGTGTTTGCTTCTAGGACGGGTGTGATGAGAGCATGGTGGCAACACCCTGCTCTCCTCGTAACCACACGCTGATAGGGGCCCCTCCCACCACACATGTGCAACCCAGCACCAGGAAGAAGCACCAGAAAGAAGCCGACAAGTAAGCACTTAAAACAACAACAACAACTTAGTTTTGTATCTTGTCCGTTCAAGTTTGGAGTCCCCCATCTTTGTCACAGCTGTGTTGCCTAAAGTTAGAGGTAAAAATTCCTTGAGGGAAATGAGGCCTCTCTTTTCACTGAAATTGACCTGTGTTTCCTTAAGAGCTTTAAATAAATTAGCAAAACCAAGTCTACTGTACTGTTCCCTCTAAAAAAGTAAAACAATAGTCATAAAAAATTTAGAAAAGATGCAAAGCAGAAAGGAGGGAAAATACTAGATGCAATCATAATTAAAATTTTGATAGATTTCCTTGTAGACTTTCTTCCTTTTTTCCTTTCTTCCATTTTCTTCTCTTCTCCTCTCCTGTCTTCTCTTCTTCCCTCTCTCCCTTCCTTCCTTCCTTCCTGTCTTTCTTTCTTTTGCTCAAATTTTTCTGACATCCCCAGTGCCATGTTTCCAGGCTCACATTTGTGGTATTTGGAAATATACTGCTTTAATCAAAACACAAGGCTGTGTACGGATGAAATTAAATGATCCCTTAGCCCTCCTCCAGCACCTTCTCCATTCACACTGGTGAGAGAGGATGTGTGATGTGAGCTGGCCTCCTCTCCATCCCTGAAGCAACTGGAAAAAATGTTAGGATGGCATCAACCTAATTGCCCTTAAGCAGATTAAGCCTCCTAGTTGTCATGGTAAGACCTGCCGGTGACTGTCCTTATCTGCCCCCCCCCATAGCCACTGTTGATTAATTGCAAATTTGCATGCTTCGAGACAGAGAGGTGAACACTTAGGCCTCTCTAGCATTCTGTGTGCATTCTCTGTTCATTGAGGAAAATGGAGCCAAGTGGGAATGTGGCCAGCAATGCAACTGGCTTTCAGATGCATGTTTCTGTAACACATCTTAGTGCTCTATTTGTCAATGGACTTAGGACCTCAGAGAACTTTCCAAGGTGAAAACCTAACATTGCTTCCATGGACATTGAGGGTAAAGCCCTTAACCCTGAGACTTAATGAGAACAAAATTAAGTGCTTCTTTAAGCAGCTTAGATTTATCTTGTCAATATAAGTGATGGGAGGTTTCTTTGTGTGCTTTAGAAAAGAGATTGTGTGTGTGTGTGTGTGTGTGTGTGTGTGTGTGTGTGTGTGTTAATCTAAAACATCGTCTCTTTGCTTCATTATGTCACCATCCACACTGTTCCTTTATGATAGACAGGGTTCATCTCTTCCCCTGCTCTAAACTTAATTACTTTGCAATTAATTCTTTGTTGAAAATAGCAAGGCTCCTAAACTCGGAACATCTCATTGTGAGAAAGGCTGTTTATGGATAGAGGTCAAGAGGACGAATTGGGATCTTCCGAAGCACTGCCACAGATATTTTGAATGAAAATGGCAAGAGAGAAAAGGCCCATTCCAAACAAAGTTGCCACAGGAGGTGAGGGCTTCCTTCCAAACAGAGTTAGGAATTTCAAACATAGCACCGTAGAAAAATCTCATCCCAACTAACATTTTTTTAATGACCTACTGTATGGCAGCCACTTGCACATGCATTGTTTGAGATAATCCTTATAAAAATCTTCCCAGCTAGGTAATATGCATCCTATCTTATAGATGATGTAATTTCTTAAGATGACACAGGTAATGTAACACAATCAACTCCCTAATGTTTGTCCTGTGTGGTCACTGCTGAGTGGTTTATAAACATAAGATCATTGAATCCATTATGCCAGTTTTATAGATGAGAAAACTGAGGCTTTGAGAAGGGGAGGTGGCTTGCCCAGTGTTCCACCGCTGCTAAGTGCTGATCCCAGCCTCAGACTCCATCATCTGTCTGTACTCTCAGCTATAATCCTAGACTCCCGTCCTCACAGAGCCCTCATCCTTACCCTCCACCAACTTGCGAAGACAGGCTTTCAGGGAGTATCCTGTATGTCAGTTGGTAGAGAAAGGACTCAGAGAAAATGACCGAAGTGTGAACTTGTTGAGAAATTACAGTTATTCCAGGGTCCGTCAACTGTCCTAGATGGAAGAAGTGGCCCCTGCTAACCTCTCAGGCCTTTAGGCAACTCGCCAGATTTCGGAGGTCAGCGGTGAGCACGTTAGCGTTACAGATGGAGGGGGCACCTGTCATACAGAAGTGGGTACATAAGGACAAGACAAGGAAAAATCAGAGCCTCTGAATCAGGGTCACGTGCGACAGTGGAGGGTCTGTCTGGGCGCGGCCAGAGTTTTACATGTAGTAAGTAATAGATAAATATTGTTGAGTGGGTCAATGAATGAATTGTCACACTTGGAAGGGCAGAGGAGAAGCAGTACATTGGTGAGTTCTAAAAATTTTGCCCACTTTAACAAATGTAGAGAAACTGAATCTCGGATTAGAAATTTCTCTTTGAGACCCTGTGAGTCAACATCTGCTCACCTCCTCTGTGGAATTTCCACTAGCTTGTTCAGACCCTCAGATTGTTGGTGGTTCCTATCTCAGCTCCTCTTCAGAAATTTAGCATGTGAAGCATTATATTATGTGATATGAGGCTTATAGGAAGACAAGGCACTCATATTGAGCGGCATGTTTCTTGAAGGCATTCACTAATTTTTTCCTTTTGTTATTTTTTCATTGAGGTATAGTTGACAGAAGGCATTCACTTTTGATTCAGTAAGTATTCAGAAGATATATTCTAAGGAGCTACTATGTGCCAGGCATAACGGCAGGAGTTTAGGATTCAGAAATAAAAGCTCTTGTGCCTGTACTTAATTGGAAAGAGTGATGTTTTCTATCTGTGGGAGGGAGGTTAGTGGCAATAGAGTATGCATGTGGCATGGGTATAGACAGAGAAACCAACAAAAATAACGCAGCACGATAGCTATGAAAATGGTAAGCACTCTCAGAGAACAGAAGACAACTCTGGGGGGAATTTAGAAAAAGTGCTCTTCCCTGGACATGAATGTAGACCACACCTGGGCTCAGCAACGGGTAAAGGAAATATGTCCCCGCCCATCCCTTCACTACTTCCCTTGAGCTGCGACCACGCTGCACAATAGACCAGATCCTGGATTGAGGGTGCACTAGAGAGAGACAACCAATATCACCAGGGTGTGATGGGGAAGTGGGGACTGCTCTGAGTCTGGAAAGTTTAATGGGAATTAGCCCAGGAAAGCAAAAAGGAATAGCATTCTTGGTAGAGAAAACACAACCAAAAAGCTCAGAGGTCTTTAAGAACATGGAGCACGTGGCGAGCTGTAAAGCTGAGAAACTAGGGGCCGTTCTTCATTAAAGAACTCCCTTGATGCCTCAAATACAGCACTGTATTGGAAAAACACTTATGGCAAGTGAAATACATTGAAAAGGTCCCTGACTTTTTTCCTTGCTTTGTTTTCCTGCTGTTCTTTTCCCCAGACTAAGTAGAGGATGACTAGATTAAACTCAGTTCCCACATCTTTAAGGAGTGAGTTGAAAGTATCCCTTGAATTCCTGTTCTCTGTGAGTGGAAGAAAAGATTTCCCTTAATCATCATGACATTGATTCTGCCTCCTCCAATTTCTGTGAAGCTAAAGAACTCTGGGATTGGGGCTGTGGTCAGATAGCACCAAGGTCAACCACCCCTCTCCCCTTCTCTTACAGTGGGCTTCCCCTTCCCTTGAGGAATGCATTGCTGCTGTAAGTCGTGTTCTGCAGTACGGCTTTGCTGGCAGTTGCCCTGGCAAAAGAGAGTAATGAGGAAGGGTTGTTATATTTTACACGCTTTTGAATAAAGTGGTAAATTGTTATTCAAATCCCAGATGATGGCCAGTGTGCACATTATTCTTCCTATGCTCTAGTTTTTTCATAAAACACAAGCTTCCCCTGCCCATCCACCTCCTCCCACCTCGAACCCCTGTTTCTCCTAATGAACACAATTCCCACATCCGGGTAGGTCAGCCTCTCTGCAAGGTCCTTCCTGTCTCTTTGACCTCCCTGGCTTTCCTCCTGGACAAAAAGCAAATCAGCCAGCGGAATTGCACCAGGAATATCACATCATGTCCTATGTGTGTACTTTGTGTGAAGTCAGTGAATGGAGCCCTCTTAGCTTCTGGAATATAATTCTAATCTAGGCAAATTTGGGTAAATAGCACACAGAGCTTTATTTATAGAATCAGCCTTATTTGGAAAACTATTGGTAAGTATTAAAATGTCACCAGGAATTTTCATTGTGAGTCCATACTAAATATACTGAAGATAAAAGTGAAACTTTCAGTGATGCCAGTGATCTCTTATAGAAAGTGTTAAGCATTATGCTTCACTACATAATCCTCATTTTACATAGAAATCAGGAAACATGCCCAGGTTTCAGTAAAAACAAATTTAAGAAACGGATGCTCTAAATCTTAATGTTGCCCTCATTTTCTAAAGAAGGAGTGAGTCGATTCAAATTCTATACATAAAATTTTGGGGCTAGAATTTGGCTGAAAACTTTTGTTTTTCCTAATTTTTTTTTTCTTACATGACAGACACAGGGACATACTTCACTTGGGAAAAGAACAAAGACATGAGACAGTTTGTATATTGTTTGGACTCAAATCACAAGAAAGGGAGTTGGAATAATTTACTAACTAAGCTAAAGAAAGATAATGAAAAATATATCTAGATAAATTCATTTGAATTTTTAAATTAAATATGAAGAATAAAATCATAAAAATATTTTTCACTTTTTTATTTGTGTATAGTTGACACACAATGTTACATTAGTTTCAGGTGTATAAGAGTGATTCAACAACTCTGTACATTATAGGTCTAATTCTTTTTGTCTTTTTACTTGTTTTGTAGATTCCTCATATACATGAAATCCTATGGTATTTGTCTTAGACTTATTTCACTTGGCATGGTACCCTCTAGTTCCATCCATGTTGTTGCAAATGCCAAGATCGCATCTCTTTTATGGCTGCATAATATCCCTCTGTGTGTGTGTGTGTGTGTGTGTACCTTATCTCCTTATCTAGTCATCCATCTGTGGACACTCTGGTTACCTTCATATATTGGCCATTGTAAATAATTCATACAGAAACCATAAATGAAAGGTTAGATCCCACCACTTTAAATAAAACAAAACGTGTTTTTAATTTCCACATATGGATAAAACCTACACAAAATTTAGAAAAAAACAGCAGCATATGATTAACTTTACAGAATTATTAGAAATTAGTAAGTGAAAGACTAATACCACATACAAAAAATGAGCAGAGATATGAACAGGCAATTAACAGAGGAAGAAATCAAAAGTCCAGCAAACTTAGATAAAACAATCTCATAACTAAAGACACATAAATTAAAAGAAGATATCTTTGAGTCAACTAAGTATCAAGGTTTATTTTTCAAAACAATGTTCATTTTGGTGAGGATGTACGCTACGGCAGGAATTATAAATTGATAAACTCTACAGGTCCCTATTAATGATATATATTAAATTCTTTTTAAAAGTTAAACTTTCAAGAATGTACTTAAAAAATTATGACTGTCAATAAAGATATATGTAACAAGGATATTTATGGTAGAATTATTTTAATAACCAAAAAAAAAGAAATGCTAAAAGGCCTATAATTATCAGTATGTGGTAGAATTCATGGCAATTTTAACTCTCATAAAATTCATCTCAATGTTCTATAGTAAGATGTATTTCATTTATTTAAAATGGTGATGTATCTTTCTTATGAAAGATTTGCCAGGGGGGCAGGGGGTGGCGAGGCTGTGTGGCTCAGTCAGTTAAGCACTGGATTCTTGATTTCCACTCCAGTCATGATCTCAGGGTCCTGCAATCAAGCCCCAAGTCTGCTCCACAGTGTGCGTGGAGCCTGCTTAAGATTCTCTTTATCCCTTTCCCTCTGCCCCTTCCCTGCTCTAGGAAGGAAGAAAGAAAGGAAGGGAAGGAGGGAGGGAGGGAGATATTGGAACATTTTCACAGTGGCCTATCAAATAGGGGGCTGGCACTGGGAATGGTTGGCCCTGGGGGAAGGAATATTTTATC
This sequence comes from Ailurus styani, assembly GCA_002007465.1. Classification (NCBI taxonomy): domain Eukaryota; kingdom Metazoa; phylum Chordata; class Mammalia; order Carnivora; family Ailuridae; genus Ailurus; species Ailurus styani. The sequence continues at coordinate 591,749 of LNAC01000850.1, read as the reverse complement.
ACTGACATTGCTTAGGGTTGTCAGCCCATGTTAATAATCAGAAGCAAACCAGCTTTTTTTAGGCTTTCCATTGTTTTTAAATCATTGCCTGCACACTGAGCAACTGCTCCCCCATCATTCTCCCCTTCTTGACTCATGACTGTGGCTGTTGACGCTTCTGGAAAGAAAGAAGAGGAGACACCTTAACTTCAGCATCTAGTATGTAAGAATCACTTGCAGTTGGTACTTACACCAGTTTCTACAATAAAATACATAATCACTTCATGACTACCAACACCGAAGTGTTTTTCCAGCTTACCTAGGTGATCCTACTTCAGGAGTGGAGTGGCATCATTTTCACTTTGTAGGCTTTTATATCCTGCGTGTGTGTGGAATCCCACAGGAGCCTCGTTTGTCCTCTCACACAGGATCTTCACAAGTGAGAGTCGCTGGCTGACTGAGCGGCGTAACTCTGCGTTTCTATCCCGGAGGAACCGTGAATGAGATACCATATAATATGAATGGATATCCCCCTAGGCACACTGTAAATTTATTATAAAGCACTGGATTTTGCAATAACAAAAAATAACTTATGAAATTTGAGGAAAGTCTAAAAATGAGAAATTTATGTCTCTGCAGGGTCACACTAGACCACAGGTTCTACTAACAGGCCTGATTTCATTATCACAAGAGCAGGCCTTATTTTATCCCAAGCAGGCAGAAATACTGCAGTGTGGGCTTCTGAAGTTCCCAGTGTTTGGGGAACAGAAAGCAGACATAAGTCAACCCACTTTTCTGGAAGGAAAGAGCAAATGTGGACAGCTCTGTAGGTCGAGGCAATAAGGACAACTGGTTAGATGATGCTTGGTTTGCTTTTAACCCCCACTTTGTAAAAGATCTTCAGAAAGTCAAGATTTGGGGTTTGGCTGTACTTGGAAGGTTGGGGTGAGGGCAGGCCTCATTCAGGCAGCTGTGTGGGACATATAGCATCTAACTTGGGCTTATGGTCTTTGGAAAACAACAATGTATCGCGGTTTATGTAGCTCTTTAAATGTTTATTGTCCCCACTAGTGTGGCATTTAGTTATCTTTGAAGGAAGTCATGAGTAGAGCTAAAATTTATAGTACGGAAATCACTCAAAATCCTATGAAATTTCATCCATATCAATTGGAGTTGTTTTTAGTTCAAGAGAGCTGAAAAATCTCTCCGCGTTTATTGTGCCAGACAGTGAAGAGTGATGGCAAGATATAAAGCCTCCTTCAAAAGTCAGGCCCTCATTTTTGCTCTGTTAAAAACCCTTTAGAATCTCAGGAAATGGGTTCTCTCTTCAGCTGCCCACCCTAAACGCAGGTACTGTTTATCTATTATATCAGTTTAATGAGAGGACCATTTCACGCTCATTAAGTTGCTTTGAAAAATGATCAGAAGAATCGAGACTGTGTCCTTGGAGACTATAAATGCCTCCGAGGCTATATCCATTTTAGGAAAACCAGATCTTTTACCTTTGCTCTCACTTCACCTCAGCATTTTCTTCCACAGCAGAAATAATGCGTTTAGTCATTTTGGAACAACGGTTTAATACATTAATGATCGCAGGTGCTGTTCCTAGAATTTTGTCTCTGCAAATGTGTTGTGGTGGGTAGGTCAAAGGCAGCCGGCGAGGGTCACATAAAGTAAGGATTTTATGAAGCCAGGTTACACCCCACATAATTAAAATAGACAGGAAATATGTGCAATGTAGACTGTCAAAGGCATGTGTGGTGGGTGGTAGGCTGGGTGAAGGGGAGGGGGGAATGGAAGGGGCTTAGAAAGATAGGAAATCAGAGATGTGCAGGCCTCCTGTTCTGTGGCCTCTGGAATTAAGGAGTTGTTATGTAATCCATGCCAGCAGCTTGAGGGGATTTGGTTAATAGTTCACTTAATTTTTCTACAATGTCCTTCTTTTTTTTTTTTTTTTTTTTTTTTTCCCTGTACGTCAGCCTGAGTGGAAAGAAAGTGGAACTCTCGTCAATGAATCAAATGGCAGGAGGGGCCAGTTAGGAGGACTGATTCCCCCTGGATCCTGTACATATTACTCCATTCCTTGGCTGTACTTCGAGTGCAGGTTAAATGAATTGTTCCCATTAGCGGGCTGATAGGACAGCTCCTTTAGATGAAGGAGACTCTGTACTTTGAATGTCACCGTGAGGAAAAGGTAGCCCTCATAGAAAAGTTGACAGTGGCACTTGTGGCAGTATTTTACTGTCATTGTTAAAAGTAGATAAAATGATGACTTACAGGAAGGCTCCGAGTTTCAGCATAATATATAATCATAATAAGACTTCTGTCAGCTTAGAAGTGATGTCAGAATTCTCTGCAGCTCGTGGGTTTATCTGAGGCATGGTGGTCATGGAAGCCATACTTGGTGCCGGACTTGCCGGCTGAGGCTGATTTGCTCTGATGTTGGTGGTCCTGACGTTGGTGGTCACATTCGCTCGGATTAGTCACTTCTGCCTCCATTTGCTAAAACTAGAATCCCAAAAATTTACTTGTTTCATCTCTGTATCTTTTATAGCAATATTTAAAGCACTCTTCAGTAAGTGACACCAAGTATTACTATTGGGGGGGAAAGCATTAGAAATCGGGAGGGTGTTGAGTTGGCTGAAAAGTTTCTGATGTCTGAGCTCAGAGCTCTCCGACCTTTCCTGTATTGGCATCAGGGGGATAGCTTGTTTTATTTGTTCTATTACCTTGGAAACTGAGGCACAGGTTTCATCTGTGCAAAGACAGAGTAACAGAATCTGTTATCTTCATCATATAGTTGTTGTAGGAATTATCTGGAATTTATAAATCATCTATAAGGATCTTTTAAAATGCAATACACACACACACACATACCAAGATATCTTTAGGGGGAAAAAAACATCTATAGGGGAAAATATCTAATCAGGAAGAGGGGAAGAGGTCCCTGTCAAATGCATTTCTTCATGGACATAGACACCTGAAAAAAGTTAACAGGACCTAAAGTGACCAAGGATAGAAAGAGAATGTGATCAGAGTTGGGCTGAATGAACATAAGCCTGCATTTTTTTCAGTGCTCCCACACTTCTTGATCTTAAAGCTCATGGATGTGATGAACAGTATTTGGGCTTTGTGAGGGAGCAGAGATGACTTCTAGGAACAGGGATGGGGCTCATGCAAAGTGGATGGCTGGATGGAATTTGGGTCCCTGGTTGAGGCTTTGGCTGACACTCATACTCACCATGAGTACCAGGACCACTGCTATCTTGTTGGCCATCCCCGTCACCTAACATAGTGCTTGAGGTAAGGAGCGAACAATCACACAGCCAACCATGGGCAGCATAGATGGCAAGTCTGAGTTTTCATACTTGAACAAATTACAGTTTGAGCTAAAAAATTAGATTATTCATACGTTGTTCGTTAGTGAGATGTTCGAAGAGTTTCAAGCTGTCCTTCAACTCTGGGACTAAATTAGTGACAGCTTTGAAATTAGAGGTAAGTAAAGCTACCTCAACTGGATATGGGTTGATTTCCAAATTCATAAAGGCATTGCAAGTGCTGTTTTTAATATTGTGTGAGTGCAAGCCAGAGGGTGGTAGACATAGCCGTGTGACCGAGTTTGGAGAATATACTATCCTCGGGAGGCCAGTCTCTCACCGTGGCAGCTAGGAGTGTCCTCGAGGCTTGGGCAAGTCTCCTCTAGTCTCTTGTTCACAAATATAGGAAGTAGACCTGAGGGACACTCGTATAGCTATATACCATCTAAACGCTGGTGTACCAAATCCAAACTGTGCAAAATGAGAAAGGACAACCAGAATGTAAAGCCAGAAGAGTCTTTTAGTAAAAAAAAAAAAAAAAAAGTTATTGCTGGTGGAAGGGAGGGGAGACTAGAGAGAATTCTTTGACCCAGGATACACAAGCTTGTCTCTGATGCTTTTTGCTGGATGCCTTTGGCTCTTGGTGCAGGCAAAGGAGGAGCACTTAAAGAATTTGACCAGAGAAAGAAATAACTACAATGACCACTGAAAATGCCCCATGACTGAGCTTGGGCTCCCAGCTCTGTCTACAAGAGCCACTTGACCTTGAGCATGCCCCCTCCACTCTTCTGACACTCCATATCCTTACTGAGAAGTGATTTAGCAGTATCTTCACTACTTACCTCACAGAGAGAGTTGAGGAAATCAGAAAGGTGGGTCGAAATATGCCACAAGTGTACGACAGTGAATATGTTGTTACAATGGCAAACTGCAAGTTGACCTTGGATAATCTTCAAGGGCGTTTGAAAATGTCAGACTCAAAAACAACAACAACAACAACACCCTGATGGGGAAATGCTACATCTTGTTTGAATGAAGATCAGATTGCTAGTCTGAATGATGAATTGAAAGTACCTGCAAAGGGACTGAACTGTAAGTTACAAACAACCATCTGCCTTCAAGTAGATGAAAGAAAGTAGCCAGGATTTCTTGGGTTCTTTTTTTTTTTAAGATTTTATTTATTTATTTGACAGAGACATAGAGAGAGCACAAGCAGGCAGAGCGGCAGGCAGAGGGAGAGGGAGAAGCAGGCTCTCCACCGAGCAGGGAGCCCGATGTGGGGCTCAATCCCAGGACCCCGGGATCATGACCTGAGCCGAAGGCAGCTGCTTGACTGACTGAGCCACCCAGGCGCCCCTATGTCTCAGGTTCTTGTTTGGAATCATTAGCCAAGGAATTTCTGATTTATTTAGGCTTCTGTGTAGTCGAAGTGGCCCGCTTTTAAAGAGGGCTGCTATTATATGCCACTGATGGGACTTTCATCCAACCCACAAAACATGGGGTGCTGAGAACAAAGGGAACCATGTGCAAGATTGTCAAGAGGGTAAACTCATCAGAGTATAGTCAAAATATGGCAGAGAACCAGGGGAGGGGAAGGTGGAATTCGAAGTCAGGTCTCCTGATTTATTTTCTACCGCGTGCTCCCTTCACATGGCCATAACAAATTCCAGTACTTTCTCATCAACCGATGAGGTTATGTTCCTAAAATGCATCATAGTTGACAAAACCACTGTAGACAAGATTAAGACCCCACTGAAAACAAGAATTTAAAGAGGAGGGATAAAAGGTATTAAATGTTTCTTTTTATAAATAAAATAAAATCACTGGCTAAGTACATATTCTGAAGGTGTCTGTTCTCCAAAGCATTTAAACCTGCTCATGGAGGAACACTTTCTTCAGCAGTTGGGGAGCTGGGAGTTGGGGACCTATTCACAAGCTCAGGCAGAATCTCTCACACGCTTTATGTGAGGGAGACTGGGCCTCTTTTTAAAGTTTTCCAGCCAGTAAGGGCCTTTTATTATGAAAATTTCAAACATAACACACAAGGAGAGGCAATGGTGCAGTGAGCTCTTGTATACCAAACACCCAGATTGCACACTTATCAAGATTTTGTGCCCCCGAGCTTCATCTATCCCTTTCTGCTTTGCTGAAGCATTTTAAAGCAGATCGCAGACATTGTATCATTTCATCCCTACATGTTTCAGATCTCAGTCTGCAGCTAAATGCCTGGTACACTCACATTCTGCCCTGTTCTTTTCAAGGCCGCTCAGAAAGGTTTTGAGGTGGTTATTTTGTTTTGTCTTCTGGACCTGCTATGCCGCATAAACTGGTTTTCCCTTTCTGCACTAACTCCCACAGCCATGATCTGGACCACATGCTCTGAGGAGTATGACCAAGAAATAATGTGGCATTACTCTGTTGAAGAAGAATGACCCGAACTTACATATTAATTAATAATAATAATAATAATCCAGGGATTTCATCTTAAAAATATAAATATATATAAATATCTAAATATATATAAATAAAGGTATTAAATGTTTCTTTTTAAAAATAAAATAAAATCACTGGCTAAGTACATATTCTGAAGGTGTCTGTTCAGAATATATAAATATATATAAATATCTTTAAAAAATAAAAATAAAAATGCTGACTTTTATTTTTAAATCACTTTGAATAGAAGGGAGATTGCTAACCCCAAGTTAACAGTCTAAGCTGTTATATCTAAGAACCCTGAATACCAAAATTGTTATTTCCAAAACTGCTTTCTCAGTCTCAGAAATGGGAAAGTTAAACTATTCTGAATTGCCATAGAAGTCACGCAAGCTCTTCTTTCTGCTCTAACATATGGTTAAGTGGGAATGTTTCTGTCGGTTCTTTATTATCCCGGAGCCAATATGAGATTAGCTTTACAAGTTGGGTTATAACCTTTACAGCTTCTGTGTCGGGGATCCGTTAACAAGATCATAAAGATCTTTCTAACAGATGAGGCCTTCGTGCCCTATGTTCAGCTGTGGTAATGACCAAATTGATTTTATCAGAAGTGTTTAAGAGCGCCATTTTAACTTTTTTATTGATTGCCTGACCTCAGCTTTGGGCCCTGGGGTTGGTATGTGTTCTCTCCCCACTCTCTCTTTGTATGTAGCTTTCCAGTTTCTCTTCACCCATGCAAACCTTTCCTTCTGTGCCCTCAGACCATCTCATTTAGCCCCTGCCTCACCATTTCTGTTCTCCTGTGTTGTCCATACATTTCCAGACAACTAGGCTTTGAGGGCACAATTGGTAAACTAGCACATGGGGCTTTGGGGAGCCATCTTTATTCATTCATTTGACAGAGTTTCTTGAGCTCCTCCTATGTGCCAGGCACTGTGGTCAGCATTCAAAAATACAGTGATAATCCAGGAACATGAATGAAGTCCCTACCTTTAAGAGTTGACATTGTTGGGCACCTGGGTGGCTCAGTGGGTTAAAGCCTCTGCCTTCGGCTCAGGTCATGATCCCAGGGTCCTGGGATCGAGGCCCGCATCGGGCTATCTGTGCAGCAGAGAGTCTGCCTCCTCCTCTCTCTGCCTGCCTCTCTGCCTACCTGTGATCTCTCTCTCTCTCTCTGTCAAATAAAAATTTAAAAAAAAACACAAAAAATTAAAAAAAAAGAGTTGACATTGTTGGAAAGGCATACAACAGCTATTTAATAGAATGTCAGAGGAAGAGAAACCATTTTATGAAGAGTAAAGCAAAGTGGGGAATGAGGTGGGAACACAGGTATAGATAAGCTGGTGGAGAGCATTCCACCTTGGAGATCTGAGTGGCTTGAGGAAGGCCTGGAGAGATGTAGAGGAAAATTGAACCAGGTAGAGGAAATTCCAAGCAGAAAGTACTCCAGGCCCAAGCAAGCTTAGAGCTTTAGCAAAAATTCAAGAAGGTCCATGTAGAAGAGCAAGAGAGATGAGGCAGGAGAAGAGGACATGAGGTGGAGAACCAGGGAGGCTTGTGGAGGACCTCATGAGCCATGGAAGGAACTTGAGCATGAGGCTGACACTAACTGATTAACAGTTCAAAAAGATGCTGTGGCCCAGAGGATGTTTGTAAATGATGCTGGTGAAACCTTCTTGGGTCCAGCTGAGATGTCTTGTATGATAACAGGAAGACTTGAACGTACCAGGCCGCAGAGCTGGCATAACGGAGCGCTGCTCTCCTCTCTGCCTTTTATTGGCTGGCTGACTTGGAACCGGTCACCTAGTCCCTCTCAGGACCAGTTTTCTGTGCTTTTCCAGGGAGAGATACAATTTCTTGTCTCTTCCAGATCTAATACTTGGTAGTTCTATGCTATAATCTAGAGTTGTTTCTTAACCCTATGTATTTGTTAGGGTAATAACAGAGACCCAAGAACACAGTGGTTCATATGAGGTAGAAGTTTGCTTCTTTCTCCTGTGGTGGTTGATCCCGTAGAAACTGCCAGGGAAGCAGGCAGGCTTATGAATTCTAGGGTCCTGTCTTCAAGTTGCAGTCCTCACTGTTGGAGCTGGGACGTGGCCTCATCCGAGTTCCAGTCCATGAGAAGAGAGACACAGGATATCCCAGGCAAGCGATTTCCTCTTAAGTAGCATGGAACTTCCACACACCCTTTCTGGTCACATTTCTTAGTAAGAACCTAGTCCTATGGCTACACCCAGCCCCAAGGGACCCTGGGAAATGTAGTCTCTAACTGGGCTATTGTGTGCCTACCAAAAAGGTGCCTGCCATGGAAGAATGGAAGAATGGATTTGGAGGGTCAGCAAGAAAACCACCACACTGTTACTTTTGAAAGATCCCAGAGTATTGTCAAGATACCATAAACTCAAAAAAATTTCCTGGACCTCATGTAATCAATTTCCTAGGGCTGCTATAACAAATTGCCAAAAATGAGTGGCTTAAAACAACAGAAATGTATTCTCTCACAGTTCTGGATGCTCAAAGTCCAAAACCGAGGTGTCAGCAGGGCCATGCTCCCTCTGAAGGCTCTAGGGGAGAATTTCTGGAAGCCTCTCTCCTAACTTCCAGTAGTTTCCGGCCATCCTTGGCATTCCTTGGCATATCAACTGCATGACTCCAATTTCTGCCTTCATCTTGACGTGACCTTCTCTGTGTATTTTCTGTGTCTCCATATCCCAGTCTCCTCCTTTCTCTTATAGAGACAACAGTATTCTCTTCAGCTTGCCTAAAGAGAAATGATTCCAGTGGTGGTCACTTAGTGATGGTGATGAGGTCAGGCATGCAGCCTGGGTCTTCCTGTCTCCAAAATTCTGCTCTTCACATTTCATGGCAGTAAGTCCCGGGGACTTCTCAGGGGATAATGACAAAGGGCTCATTCTTGCCTTGAGGGATTAGTGATCAGCCTCTGTGGCAGCACCTGCTCTACAGGGATTTCCACAAACCCATGGTGCAGATACCCTATAGTCATCATCATAAACTGAACTTCTGTTTGGTAGCTACAGGATTGCTGTTTTCCCAGGAGTCAAGAGTCACCCAGCATCAGAGTCTAGGTTTCTCACTGCATTCTGGAACATTATGTAAAACACACTGAACTAAACAAAGCTTATTTTTCAGACCTTTTTTCAGCACATGGATTAGTGGCTTGATTACTATTTTGTCAAGTACCATCTGACTGTCCACCACCACGGGGCCCTCCTGAAAGATACTATGTCATCATGCTTATACTTCAGATAGAGTTCCCTGGAAAGAGTAGTGCAATTAGTCGTTGCCATAGGAAACCAGGTCTCCTAATGGTCACAGAAAGATGATGTTTGGGATAATAAAGAAAAAAACAAAATTAAATCAACATCCCCATCCATTATTTCATTTTATCCTCACAGCAACCCTGGGAGGTGGGTATTTTAGCTTTGCTTTCTTAGTCTTAAAATTTTATTTACACAGATTTATTATAGAAAATTTTAAAGTAGAGACAAAGAAAATAAATGAAAAATTATCCATAATTCCTCCATCCAGAGATAACCACTCTCATTAATTTGGCACAGATTTTTTAGTCTCTTTTCTAAATAGTTTTGTTTTATTTTTTCTTCTTTCCACAGAAATGGAGTCATGCTGTATTTGGGGGTTTTGAGGGTCTTTTTGTTGTTGTTTCTCTGAAGACAGCTAGAATGGCTTTCTATGTGATTAAGCTTTCATTAGTTACTGATGGCAGGGTATTTCTTTACATAGATACACCATGGCTTATTTATCTCATCCTCTCTACTATTGACATTTGGGTGGTTCCTCCCTAACCTTTTGCTGTTGGCAGCAATGCTGCCATGAAAACCCTCTGTACATCCACAGTCACTTCTTAAAGCCTGCATTTCCGGTGGTCAAATTACCAGGTGGAAGAAGTAAAGATTTCTCCACCTTCTTTAAGAGATGAGGAAACTAAGATTCAGAGAGATTAAGTATCTTGGCCAAATTCACACAGCTGCCAAGTGACTGAGCTAAGACTGGAATCGAAGCTTCCTGACTCTAAATCTCATATGGGAAAATAGTTGATTCATCTCACCTAGTAATTATCATACTCGATAAATTCTGTGAATGCAAAGGAAGTACCTTGGTGACTACTTTCGTTTCTTGAATTATCACCCAGCAGCAGCCAATCCAGACAAAACTGCTTAAAATTCTGTCATCAGAGGAGAGGCTACAAAATACATATTTAATTGGAGTTTTCACTTTTTTTCTTTCAAGATGATTAATGTTGGCATTTTTAGAAATTCTTTACACACCTTTAAATAGTATCCTATATGTTCAGCAATAGTTGAAGACACCTCTCCTCTAGAAATAAATATCAATATTTATTTAATATCCCATTGGATCCTGTAGCTTTTTTTTTTAAGATTTATTTATTTTGGAGAGAGAGAATGTGCACTGGGGGAAGGACAGAGGGAGCCAAGAAGCAGACTTCCTGCTGTTTGGGGAGCCTGACTTGGGACTTTGGGGCTCAGTGTCATGATCCTGAGATCACAACCTGAGCCGAAACCGAGAGTCAGATGCTTAACCAACTGAGCCATGCAGGCGCCCTGGCACCTGGATCATGTGGCTTTAAAAAAAAATTTTTTTTTAAAGATTTTATTTATTTATTTGACAGAGAGAGACACATCGAGAGAGGGAACACAAGCAGGGGGAGTGGGAGAGGGAGAAACAGGCTCCCGGCTGAGCAGGGAGCCCAATGTGGGCCTTGATCCTAGGAACCCAGGATCATGACATGAGCTGAAAGCAGATGCTTAATGACTGAGCCACCCAGGCGCCCCAATCCTGTGGCTTTTAGTGTTCATCCTGGTTCTAACAATAGAGCTCATATCCTCAAAATTTAGAACCAAATTCCTGTTGTTTCCACTTCGGATTCCCCTCCTTTCTAGGTGATTTGAGACATGAGTGAACCCATGGAATTGTCTCCTATTTTGCTGTAACTAGTATACCCTTGGTCTGTCCATGCTTGTGTCATTAGGAGCAGACTTTGGTCTTGGGGTAGCTGCAGACCAGATGAGATTTCTTCAGTCATCACTTGCCTTGACCTGATACACTCCATGAGGTTTGATTTAGGTTGTCTACACAAGGGCAAAATATGCGAAAAGTGTCTGTAGTGCCTGACTTGCTTTGGGGCCACAACTCTGTAATTTTCAGGTCATCTTCATCCAACCAGTTCGGGTAGTTTTGTGTTTGGGGATTGCAACTCTAGGCACGTGTTTGACAGCATCCATGCAAGTCACCTACAGACAGTTCAAGTCACTACCTGCCCATATTAGTGGCAAAGATAAACAATTTCAACAGATTTCAGAGCTACATAAAGTAAAGCATTTCCTAGAAAAGCATGGTAAGAGCTGGTGACTTGTACCTGAATTGAATTATTCACTTATGACTCTACTCAGTTCCAGAAGGCTAAGCTGGAAGTGTTGTTGGTTGTCAGTTCACATCTCTGCTCAGAGCTCCAAGAGCAAATTTAAGTCAACTGAGTAATATTTAATGGATAGCTCCATTTTCAACATAGAGACTCGATAAAAGGAAATCAATTTGAAAGAACAAGGATTCTTATTATTCTTACTGTCCTTTAGTGCTAATCATGCATTTGGCACCAGCAAGCCATAAGAGGAGAAATTACCCTCCTTAGGTATGGACTTTTCATAATGCATTAGATAGTAATCTCTAAGGGACAAGATGGATGTTTCCCGAATAAGTTTCATCTCGAAATTTCTTTCTAGGGTAGACTGATGGTGTCTTTCTGGTGCTTTTGCTGAGGGACTGGGAATAAGGTTTTGTTCTTGGAACTGTTTTGTCAAAGATAAAGGCAGGGCTTGAGAGAGGGTATAGCTCTGGCCTGCCGGCCTAAAATTAAAAGATATTTCTGGGCACAAATGTCAGGAAATATGACCTAGAGATAGGAGGCAATCACACACACGCACAATTGTTTTAATTCAAAAACAGGGAAAAAAAATCCTCTTATCAATGCCAATTCTATTTTTCACACTAAAATGGAGATTCTTTTCATGTTGCCTAAAGCACCTTGATTGGTAAAAGAGCTGAAATATTATTACTGAAGGAGCTCAACCTAGGCTCAAATCAACACAAAAGAAAGCTCACATTAAAGTATTATTTATCTTCATAATTAGTATTTCTAAATGATTTTTAAAGGCTTTTTATGCAATTACAAAATGTTTGATTGTCGTAACATTGCTAATGCTTTGATGCCTTCCGAGTGTTGTCCTTGGTCCCTGCAACCCTGGCACATAATTTATTTCTCTTTTGAGTGAACTCTAAGCATTAGTGTCCATTAAGAATTTTTGAAACAAAGTCCAGAGATTACTTGGAGCACTTTCAGTAATATGTACTGATTATCATTAATAGCTCTTTTGTCCTAGACAAGGACATTGTTTTGTAACATCCCTCTGTTTGGTGAGGCCGCACTCGGGCTGTGTTCCTGCTCTTGCCTCCTGCACGGATTCCCTCCTTGACTGCTGATGGAATGGAGCAAGTGCGGAGGACAGCTCAGGATTGGGGGAGGGAGGACATAGGACCAGCACAAAGTGAGAGGTTTTTTTTTTACGAAACCGTCGTTAGCCCTTCAGAAACAAAAACAAAACCCCTAAACACGGGGCTTGGTTTCTTAGCTAGTGCTCATTCACTGCATATAAATTGCTCTTTTAACTACAAGCTTCTTACGAGGAGGAAGTCAAAGAAAAGTATAGGAGGGAGCAGGCCGACCCAGCAGCTCCCAACCCTTGCACTGTGCTCATTGATAATATGGCAGAAAGGAGGTTAACCTTTTCCAGATTTTATTTTGAAAGTTCTGCCTGAGCTCTCAAACACTCATTTGCCAGATTCTATGTCTTTTTAATGACCTCATTGCCCTGTTGGGTATGCCTGTATCCACCTGGGGGGTAGCTCTCTGTTTGTCCAGTGCAAAGTGTCTGTGCGTAGAAATGTCTTGAGTAGGAAAGAGGCACTCTGCTACATGCCCCAGGTGATTTCTCTTACTGACACTTTATTATAAACCCAGCACTGAATATTTTGCCCCCATTTCCTGGGTAAGAAAATGGAGACTTAGCAGTTAGGCCATTAGCCCAAGACCTCACAGCTTGAATAATGGGCATCTTATTTGACTCGTTCACCTTGTGAAGAGGGAGAATAAATCCCGTGAAAGCCTTCAGATTAGGAGCCTCTTTTTCTAGAAATCAAACTGAGTGTTAATGTGTGGGTCTATACAGACTCATGAGTTGGCCAATTAAAGATTTTGTTAACTATCATGTAGCACATCTCCTCCTCCCTGCCACACAAAGTCATTTGAAATACGGAAACATTGACACGTTTATTACTTTTAAGATTTAATTATTTATTTGAGAGAGAGAAAGCAGGAGCAGGAGGAGAGGGACAGGGAGAAGCAGACTCCCCGCTGAGCAGGGGCTCCATTCTAGGACCCTGGGATCATGACCTGAACCAAAGGCAGATAGATGTTTAACTGACCAAGCCACCCAGGTGCCCCCAGGAAACACTGACGTATTTAAAAACAAAAGGAAGAAAAAAGAAAACATCATTGCATCTTATTTTAGGTATTCTTTGTTGCGTTTATTTGTTTTTCATTTTGTTTTTTATTCTAACACAGAGCTTACCCATGTGGAAAATATCTGGATCTCAACAACTGTTAATCTCATTATGAAAGGGAATAAGAGAAGGGACACAGACTGAATAATGGCAAAGTGGCAAAGGACATCTCTGTAGTTATGATCTTGTCGAGAATGCAGGGCCTCTGGAAATGCTACTTTAGTAATTGGCCTGTCTGAGGAAGAGGAAAAATGCCATTTCTTACCAAAAAAAAAAAAAAAAAGTTAAAATAAACTTGGTACCCAGACAATTGCCTAGAAACCAAGAGACAATAAGAAGTCCATCAAGGAAGTTAATTGGTCCAAGATTTGGCACTGATTGGAAGTATCAGATTATATTCCTAAAGTGCTCTGCTCTGTGATAGCTATAACTCTGAAACTACTGATAACCGTGACAGTGATAAATTTGTGGTATTTTCATGACATTTCCTTTGCTTTACTTTGAAGCATGGTCGGCTAAATAGAGTCAGGCACTCTTGCTGTATTAGAAGCCCTACTTTGAGTAGAGTATTTGTGGAGATTTTTCCTCTTAATTTCAAGGGTGTTAATTGATGATTTAAAACTGATGTTCCATTATTAAATTAGAAATTACTCTTAAAAGTATCACTCGGAAATGTTTCTCTTCTCATTTCTCCTCTCTCTCTCTTTCTCTCTCTCTATATATGATCTGGGTGAAATATAAGGAGTCTTGCAACTTTATCAAAAGGTACCATTTTTCTCTAGCCCAGATAATTTTAAAATATCACCCAAAAGAAGTGTAGCTTTTACTTATATAACCTTTTGTGGGCACTGCCTTCTTTCTTCTTTGGTTTTTAAAGGCAAAAAGAAAAAAGTTTCAGGGGGTTACCTTTGATTGTGAGCTACATTAGATTTTGTACAGTGAGAAATAGATCTGGCAGCCTGTTGCTTAAAAAGAGGAGGTTTGGTCTGATAGCTAGAAAGCAGGGCAAGGAGCCCTTGATCAATGAACTAGAAGGAAAATTAAGAAATCATGCAGTTCAACCATCTCATTCTACAGATGAGAAGACTGAGGCCCAGAGAAGTTCAGTGACTTGCCCAAACCAGCCAGTGAGCTCACTGTTGGCTCAGGTCACTAAGCGCCCCCAGCGCAGCCCCATCACTCTCCCACAGCCCCCTCCCGTCACAGTCTCTGCAGAGAGCATTGCTCTGCTCGGTGGCCTGTTTGCAAATCTCAGTGGAAGGATCTTGGTGTTCTTCCCAGTCACTTGGAAGTGAATCAAAACCTTCACAACAGCTGGACTCAGTTTGACACCCTTTGGTGGTGTTGATCAAAGTCCCTTACCCATGCTAAACAGCAGCCTAGTTAGCACACTTGCCAATGAGCAAGTGTCTTCCCTGGATTTCAGAGAGTAAAGACTCCAGTGGAGTTCAGGGTCTAGAACAGCATGCACTTACTTTTAGGAACTTGGTTGTCTGTCTCATGCTCTCATCCAACAACTAGGAATTTTCAAGTCAGAGCACTTGGTCTGAAAACCAGAGTCCTAGGCCCTACGTCAGCATGAAACTCAGGGACATCAGGAGTAGCTATGACATAGCTTTCCGTAGAACATTCTAATTCAGCCTCGTTAAAATAAGGCCATGCATGTTGCCCATCCTTTTAATGTTTCTATCACACGTCCCAGTTTGGAAAGCTCTTTACACATCCTTATTTCGTTTTAATTTTCACAGCAGAATTTTGGGTATTATCATGATGACATACAATTATAAATTCCACGCCCAGAGAAGTCAAGTCAGTTGCCCAAGGCCTCTCAGCCAAGAAGCAAGGAAGTGTATGGGCCACGAATGCAAGCCCAAGTAGGCCTGACTCCAAATCCAGCCATCGTAAGCTAACTTTAAAAAGTATATTCTTTTCTTTAAAAAAAAAAATATATATATATATATTCTTTTCTACTGGGTAGAATGAGAGCTATTTGCCCCTGCTAAATACTCATGATAATTTATCTTCAGAAAACCGGTTCTCCAACAATTCATTATTCAGAGCTGCTTCTCCTGCTCTGTTAACATTAGCTTTGGATGTGTTGAGGACGAGAATGGGCAGTGAGTACCTGCTGTGGTCTCATGGAGGAGGCACTTTCTGGTGAGAAAGACAGGAAGCTTACAACCTCTGAGAGAATGAGAAGAAAGGAAAAAGGGGAGACCCACCCCACCAATGAAGGGTGAAGAAATGGTTGCTGGTTGCAAACCAGGTCACACAGGCTTCTCTGTTTGAGGACCTCATTCACCCATGCCCTGGTGAGGCTCCCTGGTTGGGATGAGACTGGGGACAGGGTCCCATAGGTTTCAGTTATTTACTGACTGCTGAGTGATGTGGTCCTGGGAGTAAATCTTTTTTTGAATATTAACTCTTTTTAGAGGCACTGTCTATACCAGGGTTTTTAAATATGAGCCATGGATGTGATTCTGAGAGGATATTAACTTTCCCCAGAAAGCTTTTTTTTTTTTTTAAGATTTTATTTATTTATTTGACAGAGAGAGAGAGACAGGGAGAGAGGGAACACAAGCGGGGGAGTGGGAGAGGGAGAAGCAGGCTTCCCGCTGAGCAGGGAGCCCAATAGGGGGTTCGATCCCAGGACCCCGGGATCATGACCTGAGCCAAAGGCAGATGCTTAACTGAGCCACCCAGGCGCCCCTCCACAGAAAGCTTTTTATTGTGCTAATTAAGCTTTCCTGAGCCTCACTTGACCCATCTGTGAAATGAGGATTTTTTTTCTTGCTTGCTTGCTTGCTTTTTGCAGGGGGAGGGGGGAAGCAGGGGGCTGGGTAGGAAGGGACAGAGAGAGGAGATAGAAAATCTTACGCAGGCCCCATGGGGTTCAGTCTCAGCACCCTGAGATCATGACCTGAGCTGAAATCACGAGTCAAAAGCTTCACTGACTCAGCTACCCAGGTGCCCCTTTTTTTGTTGTTGTTTTGTTTTTTGCTTTTTTTTTTAACACTTCTATGAAGTCAGTTACCATGAAGTACTAGAGCTTCTATAGAGAAAGGAGTGATGCAAATTTAAGACCTTAGTTTGATCACAAATGTTATTTTTCAGGAGAGTAAGAAGAGGGGAATTCCAAATAAACTTTCCAATCATTCCATTAAATTTGTCTTTTGTGTGTTCTTACCGTTTTCATTTGTAATAGAATTTTGTCTTCATAATGGCTATGAAGTAAAAACAATAATTAAATATTATGCATTGTCCTGTCTCCATAGCTAGAAACAATGCACTTTTTATAAAAATATTGCTTTCAGGGCGGTGCCTGGGTGGCTCAGTTGGTTAAGCCTCTGCCTTTAGGCTCAGGTCATGATCGCAGGGTCCTGGAATCGAGCCCCCGAACCCTGCATCCCCGCATGGGGCTCTCTGCTCAGCAGAGAGCCTGCTTCCCCCTCTCTCTCTGCCTGCCTCTCTGCCTACTTGTGATCTCTCTTTCTGTCAAATAAATAAATAAAATCTTAAAAAAATATATTGCTTTCAGGAGAGGAGTGTGTTTTTTAAGCCTTTCTCCATGAAGGTGTAATATTAATTTATTTTATATTCTTCACTGTATGTAATAGATATAGTTTACATTTTATTTGTATGGGTTAGGGTTGCCAGATAAAATACAGGATGCTCAGTTAAATTCGAATTTCAGATACACAGCAGAGTCAGACCTGAACTTCACATTTAACTGGCATCCTGCATTTTGTCTGCTAAATCTAGCCTCGGTTAGGTGGGCATACCCCCCAGTTCTTTATATTGATCACTAAGTGGCCGCTAACCAAAACTGGGGGACTGGGTTGGCCCTGATGCTGGGGTCATGCTTGCTCCTGGGGAGAGATGTGAGTGGTTTTAGCTCTGTGCTACTGTGATCTCAAAGATCAAGCAGCTTTCCTAGAAAGATTTTCAGAATCTATTATCAATGTAATCATCATGAAAATATTTGATGAGAACACTGCCTCACGCTGTATAATAAATTTAAGTAGAAAAGTCAAAGCAGTGGTATTTTCGTCAGGGCTTTGGATGTCAGGAGAAAATAGTTCCACACTCAGCGAATATAGATAGGTCTGTTTTGGGCTGTGTTAAATCCAATTGTGTGGAGGTTCTGAATAATCAGGAGTGACAGCATAAGCACTTTCTCTTCAAAGTGATTTTACAGAAAGCATTATTTCCTAAGGAAAGTACACATATAGCCCTCATAATGCTGAAAGAGCACTAATGTATCAATTTATTGGTGCTGGTGTCATGAGCTGGAGTTGCAAATTGTATTCAGATTTTAAACTTTATTCACACTTGCTGTTGGGGGAAGCTCCCTTCCCATGATATAGCTTCTTTCAAAAAAAATTCTAGAACATTTTTTGTAGTTCCCGTGTGAGAGAGCCTTCAAGGCTCTTTGCAGAAGGTTCTAACTTCACTTTGAGAAGCCAACTCAAACATGATGAAAAACAATAGTTTAGTTTTTCTCAATAAAAAGGAGGGGGGGGAAAGGGAGAATTTGAGTTGGGCTATGTAATTTCAGCTTCCCTAAATAAGCCCTTTGGAAAGTTTTGGGGGGGAGCAGGCGTGTGATTTTGGTCTTGGCGCACAACTTTGGAACTAACTTTTTTTTTTTATGTCTACCGTGGATTTTCATAACAGATTTCTTCCCTGTACGATTTGTTCCATAGCTAAGTGATGGGTCTGATGTGGGTGCCAAATTTTTCAACAACTTTTACTTTCCAGAGGAGGGTTAAATAGTTCTCTTAATAACTTGAAGGAAAAAAATTTCAAGGTTTACCACAGTTCTTAGTCACAGGCTAAATGTTTTCAAGAATTGTATTACTCTGAGCCTATTTAGTCTCAGGAATATCCCCCGAGAAGAACAGAGCCATAGAGCTCAAAATGGAGTCCTTCTGAAACAGAGACAGCACGGTTTGCACTGGAGCACGCGCTCGCTCGTCTTATCTTTCTGTGGTCTTATGTGCCGAATCTTGCTTAGTCCCATTCATCTGTCACCTGCTCTCCATAAATCATCTTGGAAGCAGCAAGGGTGCTGACTCATGAATCCCTCGTGTTTTCGTACCATTTGTGTTCATTTTGGTACCGTTCGCAGAGAAGTAGCAGCCATACCCGTTCTGACTTTAAAGAGTACGGACAGATAGGTACGTTTTGTGGATGTTTTTCCCTTCACTATAAAAAGTTATGCTTCATGTGAGCAGGCAGAGCCATTTTTCATTAAAAAGTAAACCCAGAATCAATGGCCATCGCAGATTAATTGCTCTGTTGCTCAGCTCACTCTTGTCTGAGTAGGTTGGCATCACTCTCTTGCGTCTCAAATCTTCCCCACTCTGCCTATAGACATGATCATCTCCCCTATTTAAAATAAAAACGGAGAGTCTTCTCTCACCCTGTTTAATTACTGTCTGTGCTGCTGCTTTTTACCACAGAACTTCTTAAACCAGTAGGTGGTGTTTGCCATCCCGGTCACTAATGGTTCAGTTGTTCTGGGATAGGTCCAGTGACGCCACCAGGTACGATTGAGACCAGGTACAGCCGAGACTAACCTGGCCTCCGCGTCACTGTCTGAGCACACTGTGAGTGACGTGCTTTCCAAGAAGCACACACGGGACACTTTCTTACCTCTGTCATTATTTCTTCTCTTCTAGGTATCTCAGTAACGAAGAAGACACATACATGTAAGTAATGCATTTTTTTTTAATCCAAAGTTTTCTGAAGAGTTGGAATTCGCATATGTCTGGCTGCTGTGACCCTTCAAGTATAAACTAATGTTTCAGCTGTGATCCATGGTCGACAGAGGTCATACTTCTCTACCTGTAGTGGTCGGAAGTGGTGCATCTCCACCTGTTTGTACTGAGTGTGTGTTAAAGAGAGTCTAGACATAGTCTGATGAATTCTAGTGATTCAAGTCATTAGTCTTTAGAAAAATCATCAAATCTAGTCAGGAGGATCAATTAATTACTTACTGATCACCCCCTATTCTGGATCCTTCTTAGAAGAGCTGGTATGTTTCTAGGAAACATCACCTTGATTTCTTTTAAACTTTGGTCTCCTTTTCCTCACCACCAGTTCACGATTTAGGCCGTTTTGTACTTGTGTCTGTGGGGCAGAGATACTGCCTGGGAATCTAGGTGCTGTCGCTCGACAATGAGTGTGGCCCACGAGGGCCCTGGTCAATGGCATCGGAAGTTTGATGTGGAAATGTGTGCTGGATTGACACTCTGTATTCATTCCCACTTCTCAGGTTCAACTGCTTTCATCAGTTGCCTTCATTCGAACTACACCATAAGTTTACAAACTCACGTCAATGTACAGTGTTGTGATTTTGCAATCTGAGCAATAATGTTTGACTGTGCTTTGAACCTCAGGATGAAACTAATCCGTCATTGATGCAGGCAGTCAACTTTCATTGTACTTGACCAGCATATGTAGACTGTGAATTAATAGTGTCATTAGAATTCGATAACTGTTTTAGACCACAGATATGTGCTACCCATGAGATGTGTTTGGGCATCCTTCTAAGGCAAGCAGTGGAAATATTTATGGCACAATTTAGGGCCGACAAAGATGTGTCCCCAAATTTTTCCTAATTATGCTTTTAAAATTTTTGGTTTCATGTGAAACATTTGGGGGAAAAAATCTGTGTAACATCAAAGTAGTTTATCTTGTGCCTCAGTTGATTCTTGAAATCTGCTCTTGGGCTTGTCTGTCTGTCTATCTGTATTTGTAGCAAACAAAAAAGAAAAAGAAAAACCACAAACAAAACAAAACAAAAAACTAAAAACACCCCACCAAATTCGATGGTGGCCTTTTAGGGCCCAGTCCTGCAGTCTCTCCACCTGGCTCTCCGATGGGCTTCAATGGAATGTTTGTTTGAGGAAAGAAGTAAAGGTCAGGCCCGTAACGGACACATGATCAGGACAGCACCTCCATCTCGGAATACCCAGTTCCCGTTGGCTGTCCCTCCATCACGGTAGTCTGTGGCCCTTAGCTTTTTGGGGGTTGTTTTGTCGTCGTCGTTGTTGTTGTTCTTGCTGTTGTCGGTGCATAATTGAGCTCATGATGACTGAGAGATTGACAGTGCAGGAGACTGAAGTCCTCTGTATATCCGCAGGGCAGGCATGGTACAGAGCGCTTCCTTGCACAGCCTTGCCCATGAGCTCGTCCCTGGCCTGGAGGGACCCACTCTAGAGGTGGTAAGTAATTCAGTCTTTCTGCTAGCTCAGTCCTGGGCCTCTCTCGAACAGGAGCGGATGATTGTGCCTACTGTTTATGGTGGTTTGGGGTATGGACTCCTGGCCACCTGGCAATACACAGAAAGCCACTGACTATTTGCGTTATGACTTGGCTCTTGGATAAGTGGATAAAACCACTAGTTCAACTCCACTGGATACAAAGAGGGCCCCTCACCTAATAAGACAGAGACCAGAGATATTCGTAAATATACAGGCCATCCATCCATGAGGACCTTCAAGGAACTGTCATTCCTGAGAATAATTTCATTGGCCTATTGCAGAAACATTAACTCGTGGTCAGATTTAAATTCCTAGAAGGATTTGGGTGGCAGCATGGGAGTGGTAGCTAGTGAAGAAGAGCTGGTGTTCTAGTAAGAGGCAAGATAACCAGGTTGGCCTTGCAGCAGAGGTTTAACTAACCCATCAGATATACCTGCTCAAAAACAAAATCAAGATATAGCCAGAATGGGTAGGCTTTGATTGCCTTTCTAACTATGGAAATCAGCAGGAAAATTCTTAGACATTAAGCATCAAGTAAATGTAGACAGACTTAAAATAAAGCTCGCTTTATGTAATTCAAATATTAAATTGACAAAAAGAGATCAGAAATCACCTTGGGTTTTTTTTTGGTTGATGTTTACTTTCATGATTTAGGGGAGAGGGCCCATGATAAAACAGACCAATGACAAGTTGGGAAGAATAGCAACCGAAACAGAGAGTCGACACAAAACTTTGCCCATGCCAAGGAGAAATTGAATTGTCCAAGTTGTGTTTTACTGAAAGTCTTCTATGCCACTTAAATGTGGAGATTGTTTTTGTCACCCAGCTCAGCAGACAACCCATCGTATTTCTGATCTTAGCATCTCTACAGGGCCTACCCCTTGTGAGGAGGGAGAAAATCAATCAGTTCTTTCTCTCATAACAGTCACCCAAATGACTTCTTCTTTAGCATCTGTCGGATTTTTCTTGAAAACCGAACTGTCCTACCTTGCCCATAAGTTTTCTTAAGAGGTTAAATTCCAGCTCCTCTTAAAGCATCTTGACATCTGTTCTTTAAAAAGTTTCACTATCAGTGAAGTGTGTGGATTCATTTTTGTACTGTCGCAAGATTTCCATTTTTAGCCAGAGTTCTGGAAACCTTGGTCAAGGCTTGACTACATAATCATCGACAGCCGAAGTCACCCCACATTAGCAATTTCAATCTAGGTTTCCTAACTGCCCTCACAGAGAGATGGTTCAACTTACAAATTAACGTGTACAGCTGCAGAGTATATTATCAGACCAGAGTGTCAGCTCACAGGTACACCAGTCAGAGGTGCAAGAACCACAAAATGAACCTGAAGAGATGTGACACCTGATAATATTTTAGGCCTCCTTGTTATCTGGAAAGCATAGGTAGTGCTTCTTTAAAAATAAATAAATAAACAAATAAAAATGCTTTGGGTGTGCTGAGCCAGAAATTCCCAGGAAAGGAAATCTGATTAGTAGCTTCGGAGGAATTCACAAGCGTGGTCTTTGGAGAACTCAGGTTCTCCTGAGTTCCTGAGAAGGGCATTGGTGGTGTTTGTCATTAACTTTACTTGGCCAGCGGGGGAAGGCAAAGGTTCGAAGTCATCATGACCAGAGTGGTCAGAGAGTATGCTTTCATTTGTGATATCCTTCAATTGGTGACAGGAAACGTTGCTGTTGGTTTTGGTATGTGAACAGGAAAGGAAGTTTTTACTTGTGGGATAAGACCTATGAGATAAATTTTACACTGTGGTGTAGAATTTCAGTTTAATCTTTGTGGTGATTATATAGCACATATATTTGGTTGGACACTTTAAAGATTACTTTGACTTTGGTGTTTCACAAGTTTGTTCTGGTGTCTTTCCTACTGAAATGGTACCATGTTGGATAAGTATCTTTTTCGTGGCATCATCAACAGCTGTTTTGATTTTTATTATTTGCCAAGGGCAACTGGTCATTTGCCCCTGACTTTTTAATCTCATTCTACTTGGATACTTCTGCATACACTAAAATGTTAGAATATGACGGATTAGGAGGTGAAAAAGTAACATGCTGCAACAGATCGTCTTAGCTCTTTCCAGCTGGTAGGAAGGCTAGCATCACGGAGTCATAATCTTAGCATATACACCAGCCAAGGGCGGCAGTGTAGACCCAAAAGATACCAAGTAGACTCCTGGATAGTTTCCAGAGGCAATGGATCATTGTCACTTCCTCCTGTTCTCATCCATGTTTCTATTCTTTATTCTTCCGGTGTAAGTCTGTTCTGTTTGCTTTCTTCTGCACTCACGAATAGGCACTTACTTTATACATGCGTGAAAGTTGCAGGTGACTCAGTAAAGCAGCCAGAAAAATGTATCAGTTTAATCCAATTTAATGTCAGTTTTTCCCAGTAAATAACAAAGTAAAATATACTTCAGAGTCTTCTGAAATATTTTAATTTTAACATGAATAGCCATTAAAGACAATTTAGTGCATTTTCAATTGTTTGTTTGCAGTAGCCTAATACTGAACATATAAGATTAAAGCACTATATTATCTATAAAAAGCATTTAGTTCTCAATATTAAAAATATTTTAGTATAATTCAGAATGTTTCCTTGAGAAATTATCCTTTGTATCTGTAAAAAGAAAAAGTGTTTATTGCAGTCATTTAAAGTGGAATAGGTTAATGTATTCACTTTTCACCCCTAGAGACTTGGTTTTGAATTTGACTTAGAGAAAATTAGTTTTGAGGCCTCAACCTCCTCTCCTTAGGCATTTGTTGATATCACAAAACCAACCCAACAATTTGTCACGATGGTTGCCATTTACTCAGGAGGTCCAAGAACTAAAATAACCTTATTTTCTCGTTTTCTTTTCTTGTCCTTGAGGCCATTCCTTTTGATTGTATGTAGACTCTTAACACAACACCAAACTTGGGACTCACCCACACTATTTTCACAGTCCAGGAAAACTCAGGAACCATTCTTGGCAAAGCTAATGGAAGGTGCTTTGATTATATAGTGAATATGTTGCCGTGACAACCCATGTGACTCATGGTGTGACTCACAGCAAGTATAATTTCAATTGCTGCTGGCAGGGTGTATCATTAGGACAGGCCTGAGAAGAAGCCACACTGAACTTCTCTTAGTAGGCTTCCATCCAGATTCCATCTACCCATTGAGAAACAGGAAAGGGGATAACGCAGTGGTCACAAAGTAGCCAGAGGATTCATTTCTTCTCCAGGCTTCCTGAGGCTACTGGCCTTCCCAGACATGAAGCTTGCTGCTGATGGTACATGACCAAAAAGAGATGCTGGCCTCTTAGAGGCCTAACCAATGCACAGCTGTTTACTGAGGACCTACTATGTGCCGACAGGTTCCTTTCTCTCAAGGACCTTACAAACTAGGTTGAAGGTGGGGCCCTGGGTGGGGGTGGGGAGAGTGTGGTGATACAGTCACTGAAAATACCAGTGCCTCGTGTACCACTTCCAGAAGATTTAGCTCACAACTGGAAAGCAGAGTAAGCTGGAAGTGTGGGAGAGAAGAAAAAAAACTAGACAATCCAGGATCCTGGTACTGTGATCCAGGGCATACAGCAGGATGAAAGGAAAGGGAAATATATAACCCTGGGTGTCGAAAGCTCTCCCTGCTGCACATTTCCCATTCTCACCCGGAGGCACACGTATTTAGTCCCTTCAAGATCAACCAGCCCAAGGAAGAAAAAAAATCCCTCTTACTGCCTAAAAATGTTTACCTTGTTTAGACTCAGCCTGTGTGACTACAGCCAACCCTGCCTGAGCTTAACAGGATTTCTGGCTCATCATATTAAGATATAAATGGACTGCACTTGGCCCTGCCACTCAGTTCTTCCAAGGTAGAAGATTTGCATAGCCTGAAAACCCACAGTTCATTCCATTAAAGAGAGAGAGAGAAAGAAAGAAAAAAAGAAAGAAAGAAAGAAAGAGAGAGAGAGAGGGAGGGAGGAAGGAAGGAAGGAAGAAGAAAGAAAACCCAAACTATGTAGTTAAGCGTTTCCATCAGAGCCTCCAGTGGATTCAAGTGTGTTCTGTTAGTAGGACATCAGATCCATGAATTGAATTTGGAGAAGTATTTGTGTTCCCACTTCATAACACAGGTTCAAAAGGGTGGATTGAGATGGCAAGGGGCTCCTTAAAAACCCATGATCACTGGTAGGGAGAAAACACAAGTGCCTGACCTATCGGGTGCTGGCATGTGCTTGATAGATTATCTATTTAGTAAAACCCTCACACACGGTTGGCTCGATCTTTAAAGAAAACTGGGGGGCGCCTGGGTGGCTCAGTGGGTTAAAGCCTCTGCTTTCGGCTCAGGTCATGATCTCAGCGTCCTGGGATCGAGGCCTGCATCGGGCTCTCTGCTCAGCAGGGAGCCTGCTTCCTCCTCTCCTTGTCTCTCTGCCTGCCTCTCTGCCTACTTATGATCTCTCTCTCTCTCTGTGTCAAATAAATAAATAAAATCTTTAAAAAAACAAAACAAAACAAAACAAACAAACAAACAAAAACTGGGAGTCAGTCGCAGAGTTTCACATTACTTTTGTTTCAGCGATGGCAGGAATCTGGGATAGGAGGAGAAGTACCAGGAGATGGGAACTGCCAGCCGGGAGCACTTAGTTCTAATAGTTCAGGTGCTCTGTTTCGTGCTTTACGTGCATGATCTCATGCAATCTTCTCATCAGCTCCCTGAGCCTTGCACTACCTGCGTCCCCATTTTGGATGAGCAAATTTACCCAAGAGATCAGCAACTTCAGGAAGTGAAAATGCTGGCAAACTCATCCAGCTGGTGATGGGCAGAGCCGGGACTCAGAGTAGACTGATGCCTTGCACGCACAGAAGCACCACACCATTACCTCTGATCTCAGCGTGAGACGCTGTCGCGGCGTGCTTACAAAGTGCTAGGTACTTTGGTAAGCACTTTGTAAGTGTTCATTTATTTCATCTTTACTGCAATCTTATCAGGTAGGTCTTGCTGCTCTCCCCACTCTCCAGGTGAAAACTGAGGCCCAGGAGTCTACGGCTAGCTAGGATGGGAGGGAGGCAGGATTGAAAGTCGCTCCACAGAACCTCAGTGGTGCTACAGGAACAAATGTCCTTCCTCGGGGTGGTCCTTCCACTCTATAGGAAGAAATTCCAGTGTAACTGTCATTCCTAAAACTGATTCGGGTTCTTGAAACTTATGACTATTTTACCTATAAAGGCTTCTAAGCTTGGTGAGCCAACCGATTATAAAAAGGGGAGATGTTATTCCTTCTATATATAAAAAAAAATTCATTTAGACTAAGTGGTCTGCATAAAACCATGCTGTCTTCTTACTTCAAAATGATCATTACTTCTATTTTTAACAATCTAGCCTAACTTACCAAAGAACTGGCATCCACTTAATATAATTGTTCATACGACTCAACTGATTCCATAATAAAATAGTTCAAAACGGTTCCTTTTGCTCCCCAGATGGTCCTGTCCCCCGCCCTAGTAGTAATGTACATTTCTTATAGCATGAATCCTTTTTCGCTGCCACAAAGTCTTTAATGGACCTTGATAACATTTGTAATAAATTTGTGCATTATTCTTTTGTGAGACTGTCTTAATAATTCGTGTATAACTTTCATTGCCACTAAGAGGTAGTATGATTCAGGACACTGTGGTTTCTCTGAACCCTAACCAAAAACTAATAAAACCATGATAGTAAAAAGAATGCCCAGGGAAGTGAAATATGTATCGAAAGCATACATAAGAGAATTAAACATCTAAGTTTTGAGTATGCTTATGCATACCTGAATTTA
This sequence comes from Ailurus styani, assembly GCA_002007465.1. Classification (NCBI taxonomy): domain Eukaryota; kingdom Metazoa; phylum Chordata; class Mammalia; order Carnivora; family Ailuridae; genus Ailurus; species Ailurus styani. Next base: position 565,322 of record LNAC01000850.1, on the reverse strand, counting down.
GCCTTAGATTTTACAGTTATATCAGCTTCTCTCCTTATTGGGATATGTTGTGCACAGGCATAAAAACGTAGGAAAAACAGATGCCAGTGTGTTCGAAATATGAAGAAACTTATTCTACATTAACTTTCTTTACAAATTACACAAATTTTTTTATAGTAACTGTCAGCTACACTGTTGGGAATTTAGTGTATTTGTAGTTACATGGTCTTCTTTGATTATAATCAGTGTCCATATCTGCATATTATGGTACTGAGGTTTTTATTTCCAAGCTATTTCATTACCCTTTTTCCTGGATTCCCCAGTGGAATGTTCTCTACTCACTTCATCTCCACCTCTGAGTGAACATTTTTCCTATGCAAGACTGATTAGCTTTTTCCCTTGTTTTACTTGTTGATCTCCTAGGCATTCACTGTAGCTCCTAATGTCTTAAATAGTTGAGGAATAGAAAATGCTAGGATATGTAGGATTAAGCTGCAGATTCAGTGAAAGAGACTTACTCCATAAATCTTTTATTTTAAATGTTATGTTTGTAGGAGAGAAGGAGGGGATTGTATGGTAGCTAACCCAGATCCACATAATACTGAGATCTGAGGAATGAAAGCTGGAAAGCAGACCATAGTCACTCCCTGGAGGAAGAACGTGGGGCTGGGAGTCAGACAGATCTTCCTTGCTTGATATTTCTGACCCCAACTCTGTGCCCGGCACTGCGTTAGATAGAAAATGGTACAGAAAGTTTAACTCCTAACTCTCACTCTCCAATAGATGAGCCTGCATCTGAGGACGAAGGACAGAACTCCTTGAGGAAACTTCAGTAATGACCGTACTGCAGGGAATTGCAGGGTTCTGACACAAGTTGGATTACCTGTATGAGTTGGGGATGCTGGTGGTGAGCTGAACTTAGTCAAGAAGGGTAGCACGGATTAGGTGTGATCAGGTGGATCAAGGGGTGTTTGGAGGATGATTGTGTAGACCTGTCTAACTAGAATAGAGAATTAACAAGGAAAGGAAAGGACAAGAAGAGCAGAGATAAGGTTTCGGCTTTATCTCAGAACCAGTGGGGAGCCACAGAATGTGTGTGAAAAATACACTGACCTTTAAATAATGCTTTTATTGCCACGGTCATTTAGTGAGTGTTACATAAAGCAGATGTTCCGTACTTCAGTCCCTTTTCCGAAATCAGACAGAATTCTTATCCTTAGATAGAGGTTCTTCTCTGGCCTTTCCTCTGATCAACTATGTAGCAAAAGTGCTTATGGAGCAGGAAAGATCTAGTCCAAAAAGGGAAAGCTGTTCTGATTATTAAAGAGAAAGAGTGTTTTACTTTTTCTCCATCTTCCCAGGTCTAATTGTAAGACCAGTCCTTGCCGTTTTGTCGAAATCAGAAGAAAGATACGAGCTTGAAAAATACATATGCACTTTGAGTTATGTGGCTAATGGTTCTCCTTGCTTTCTTTCATTCCTGCTGCAAATGGGCTAGAAGCTACTGTAAAACACTGGGAGCGAACATCTTTCCAACCCTTTTTAACTCAGCCACACGTAGCTGTGTAAAAATTTGAACCCCAAATTCCAAATCCTGCTCACCCCTTAGGTAGGCAAAGTACGCTGTGCAGACTCTGATTTTGTTCATCAGCACGAAGAATCACTCCCCTCACACGGCTGGATGGGACAGTAAGGGGATAGTTATACTTCCTTTTCTCTTTGTTGGTATTTCTTCATTTTCCAAGGATGAGTCCCCATCATCTCACATAAAGAAGGCAACGATCCAGGTGTGGCCTCGTCATTGGCTGCATGTTCACAAAAGTCTTCAGTATATAATGAACTATATCGCGCTAACTTATCTGTCTCTCTTACATGGTGTCTTTTTGTGTCGACAAAACTGAAAATTCACTTTCCCTCACCAAGTCGGGGCGTCGGGATAATTGATTGTTACCAGTCTCTGCTGTTAGTAGACAAGATAACACCAGTGCCTCTGGAGAACGGGTGAAAACTAAACTCTGTCCCCCGAGGCCAATGAAATAGCTGTTTGGTCCCTTGTGTGAAACTTCCTAATAACTTAACTGGGCAGCCTCTGGGTCCCTGGAGGGTTTCTCCACAAGAGTATTCCCTCTCTTTGTTAAGATTGCTTATTAAAAATGATTTTATAATGAAGTTGCCTCAAATAGCAGCTCTTTTCCTGGTTGTCCTTGAAGCTGTGGTGAAAAATCTTAGAGACAACTGTCTAGGGTTTTCCTCCTTGTTAAAAACTTCTCTTACCACCGTTACTCTTGATTTTTTTAAGGAAACAAAGTCTAACTGACACGAGTCCCTCTCCACTTGATTATGTCGCTTAAAACCCGGTGCAAGGCATTATTGGTAGTTAAGCTTGTCATTCGGGCTCAGGAATCGAAGTGATCTGCATGGATGGAGGACATTTGAGTCTGTGGTGGGAACAAGGCTGTCGGGCTTCCCCGGGAGAGCGGCGGCTAGGGAATGCGATTGCTAACTCTGCCCCTGAATCCTTCAAAACAGGGACTTCCAATTATTTTCTCCCTTTGGTCCTGGATTTCTCCAATCTGCAAACTAGCCAGTTTCCTGCCACGAGGGACTGTCATGAAGAGGAATCAAACAATAAAAAAATTAGTATCGCATTCCTTGCTATCCAGGCACTGTATAGATTCAGACTTCTAACAAGTGTGGGCAAGTAAGAGACAAATCGGGTTTTTTTGTTGTCCACATCATCGGCTTGCCTTTTGGGCTTGAAGAGGCATCAATATGCTGGTGTATTTATCGATTTTTAAAGATTTTATTTATTTACTGGAGAGAGAGAGAGTAGCAAGAAAGACCACGAGCAGGGGGTGGGGAGAGGGAGAAGCAGACTCCCCTCTGAGCGGGGAGTCTGACGCTGGGCTCCATCCCAGGACTCCAGGATCATGATCTGAGCCAAAGGCAGCAGCTTAACCTTCTGAGCCACCCAGGCGCCCCTATGCTGGTGTATTTAATACAAAGAATGATAAAGCAGACATCAGTAGGGCTTACCATTGGAAACATCTACTTCAGACTTGGTGCCCCAGTGGCCAGGTGACTCAGGAAACAGCAACAGCATAAAGTTGTTAGTGACAGATTCAGTTTAAAGTATTTTTCTAGCTTTAAAGCTTGTCAGACCGTCAATCCACAGAGCAGAGTATCCCAGATGCAGCTTGGCACTCCTTTTGCTTTGCAGTGTGAATACAATACACCAATAGTACGAGGGACCATTGTGAATCTTTTAGTGGAGAGATCAGCGTGGTCTTGCTGTGCTAAGAATTACTGTGTGCTAAGTTGTGCTAAGAACATGCCTTGGCCAAACGCTGTTCTCTAGAACCAGGAATAGTCGAAAACACTCCCTTTATATGCAGTAATTCCTGCTCCCTCCTTTCTCAAATAAAAAGAAAAGAAACAGAAAAACTATATGACCTGCTGTGGAATCCCACTGCCAGCAGGATCTTCTTATTCCCCCTCCTTAATAACCTTCTAGTGCTTTCCAGTACCTGAGGAGTCTGTACTTCTTAGTATGGCACTCAAGGGCCTTTACAATCTAATCTGGTCTTAATCTTTTTTTTTTAAGATTTTATTTATTTATTTCAGAGAGAGAGAGATCACAATTAGGCAGAGAGGCAGGCAGAGAGAGAGGAGGAAGCAGGCCCCCTGCTGAGCAGGGAGCCCAATGCAGGGCTCGATCCCAGGACCCGGAGATCATGACCTGAGCCGAAGACTGATGCTTAACCCACTGGGTCACCCAGGCACCCCAGGTCTTAATCTTTCTACGGCTCATTCCTTGACTTCTATGCTGGTAGTTTCTGTCATCCTCAGTGACCAGTTTCTTCAAGACTGTACATGGGCATACCTCAGTGCCTTTGCTTCTGTTGTTTCTTGTTTGTCCTGGAATGCCCTTCACCGACTTTTGCACCTGTAGAATTCTTACTGCTCCACCAAAGGCCAACACAAATAGCATCTGCCTTACAAAGCCTTCTCCAACCACCCCCCATCCCCCTTTGTTAAAGTGTTTTCTGCAGCTTCTCTGCTGCCACAGTACATGGTTAAGGTGACAGTACAGAAAGTCTATTGTAGAATAGTTGTTGTTTATGTAGCTTTGTCCTAGATATGCTTTAATTATCTTTATATCCCTTAGGCTTAGCAGAATGATTGGTATCTACTATGTGTTCAATTAATATCTGTAGATTTTAAATAAGAGTGTCTGTGTGTGTGGGTGGGTGGGTGTGTGTGTATACATGCACAATTTTATGACCTCACATTCTTCTTGCAAATTTGAGTCTAGGGAAAAATAATAATTTTTTCATTGTTAACAGCAAAAAGGAAGAAAGGATATTTAATATTTGAAATTATCTTGTGAGATTTGTTCTACATTATTTTGGAAACCAATACTGCAACTCAAAGGGCTCCTTGCTATCTGGCAACTTACCCTATGTATCTGCATTCTCAATTTTAGGACTGATTGCTTTAAAGTTTCTTTTTGAAGATTTAAGACAGAATCTCATCCAGAAGGCTTAACAATACTTACTTTTATTCTGCGATAAAGAATGTGTTATTTTTCTGAGTGACCTCTTAAACACCATTTGTCTGCATTATCAATACAAGATTTTATAAACTAGATAATCAGATCTACAGAGTGAAAAAGAAAGAGACATTTTCAGTTACCACGGTCATCTACTTAAAGGCAAAGGAGAGGGCACCCGGGTGTCTCAGTTGGTTAAGCATCCAACTCATGATTTTGGCTCAGGTCGTGATCTCCTGGGTCCTGGGATCCAGCCCCACCTCAGGCTCTGTGCTCAGCAGGATGTCCGCTTGAGATTCTCCTTCTCCCTCTGCTCCTTCCCCCATACTCTCACACTCTCTTTCTCTCTCTCTCTCTCTCTCTCTCTAAAATAAATAAATAAATCTTTTTTAAAAAAAATAAAGGCAAAGGAGAAAACTACCTACTAGAGAAAAGAATTGGCCAGTCTCTCCACAAATGGAGAGTGTATCATGTCAGGGAAAATATCCTGTATTTGTCTGGTCTGTAGAGGGGAAAGTGATCCTAATACGTTAAACAATTTAGGAAGTAGATGCTTTGATAATCCTCGATTACTTACTGAGTCTTAAGGTAAATTCTGGAAACAAGTGACATTTATTTGTTCAAAGGCAGACCACATGACATTGCTATGTTTGTCGGGTCTGGAATGTAAGTGTGTTTCCTTAACTTAGCAGGGACCAGTGATTTCAAAACTCTGGCCCACTTCATAAGTAACTGCTCACAACCATGGTTTCTGTCTCCTTTTCACTGGAATCCTCTGCCTTTTAAGCTTTAGGAGCAGTTTCCTCCCTTCTTTTGTTTGTAACTTTTTCTTGAGTCAAAACAAGAGGAACCAAATTATCCCCTGCAGTATCAATTCCTTGAGTGGAAACCTTGCTTATAAATGAGAGGATGAGATGTGACCCAATAAAAGAATCTATTTTTATTTTAATTTTAATTTATTTCCTGGTGGCCCTTTATGCCTCCTTAGGCGATGACCTAACCAATTCTATCTTAACACTGATTTTTTTTTCCTTCCAAGGTCAAAAAGCACTTTAGATTTATTATAATAGGATAGTAAATGTTTCCTTGCCTCTAATGGAAAGCCCATCTCTTCATAGGAAATGTAAAGTCTGGCTTTCTCAGCTTCACACTCATTCTGTCGTGAGGCTTTTATCAGCAAGGAGAACAGGGGGAAGGAAGAAGATCTTTGATTTCTGATGGAAACACCGTCTCTTGTGGCCTCTTTCATCCCTCTCCTTTCTCAGATGGGAGTCTTTAATAACGCAGTGAGAGGAGCGGTCTTCATCTTGGGCTGCGGTTTCGCACAGCCAAGAGCAATCAAAGTCGAAACTGTCCTAGAAGGCACTCAACCTGTGGTTTTCCAGGTTGGACAAGGGAAAACTGTTACACCATCACCCCCACACTCCCCCCACCACACATATTCACACAAAAGAGTTCTGGCTGCTATCTCTAAATCAAAGAACTTTCCGTGGCCTGATTTGTGGAAGTTACCTAATCCTGCCTATAATTGGGGTGATTTGAGAGATGGGAAAATGTTCTCATTTTCATTATGGGAGTCACTGGGGGACAGTATCATTGAGAAGAATATGCGTTTATTGCCCTAAATTGCTTTACCTGAGATACTACTGGTATGTTTCACTTAAGTTAAATTTCTAATGAACAAAATGACCAATGTGGGTCCCATTCTCAGAGATCCTCCTAGTGTTTAAGGTACTCTTTAATGGTCAGTGAGTTTTTCTTCATTCCATCCCAGAGTTTTACTTATGAGGAAAAATTCTAGAGATGATTTGAGTTAATATGCCCCTGAAACACAGAAGAGCCAACTTCTAACATTCTGCACATGGTCAAAGGATCTACACACGGTCCATGATTCGTCTATATTAAGACAATAGTAAAACCTCATCATAAAGTTCCTTACATTGTATGATCACCATTAAGTGAGCTCTCCTTGTCATGCCAGACTTAGGAAACTTATGGAGCCAACCTTCTTGGCATAAAGATCAGGCTGGGTCTACCTCACACTGAATAAAGTGAAGTTCTACCATATTCTCCTCTAAAATTCATCATGATTCCCAACTTGTCACCCCTACCTTTAAATAAGTGGGTAGAGGCGCCTGGGTGACTCAGTGGGTTAAAGCCACTGCCTCTGGCTCAGGTCATAATCTCAGGGTCCTGGGATCGAGCCCCACTTCAATAGGAAGCCTGCTTCCTCCTCTCTCTCTGCCTGCCTCTCTGCCTACTTGTGATCCCTCTCTCTGTCAAATAAATAAATAAAATCTTTAAAAATAACTAAGTAAGTAAATAAATAAATAGATAGCTTAGATTGGGTTCCCCAGAGAATAGACTCCAAGATATGCATACAGGAAGTTGATTGGGGAGTGCTCTTAGGTACAACACCTGTAAGGGGTGAAGGAAGCTGGATTGGGCAGGAGAAACTGACCTGTCATGCATTTGCAGCCTGAGTTCAGCAGATGCTGCAGGGAGATGAGAAGCAGGGGTAACCCTTGAGATATGTCCTAAATTGAGGCAAGGGGACTGGATATTCTACCCTCCATCAGCTAGCCACGGAATGCCAGCTGCCTGCAGGGAGGGGCATAACACCGGGCAAGGCAAGCTCCCCTGAGCTGAAGGCAAGTCTCGGGTATAAAACATTGGCAGTCAACACTTCAGGCCCCAAGGAGAATAAGGGCCTCGATTCTAGAAGGAGGGAGGGATCTGGGTGGCACATCACAGTATCACTATAGGGGGGCCAAAATAGACATTAAATTTAACTTCTGTGAAAAACATGTTTGCTGTATTTGAAATGACACACATTTTATTGCATAGCTAGGCTGTAAACTAATAAAATATATGCTTGGCCTCAGCATTATAGTATACCAGAATTGCAAATGCTAAAGAAAAAAAAATGTGTTGGGTTTTTTGGTTGTTTTTTGTGTGTGTGTTGAATAAGGTTCTTTGTTAGAATTTCTGGTCCTGGATGTGTGCATTATAAATCAGATGTTTGTGCAATTCTATGTAATGTTTTATTTTTCCACACATGGACATTCCAGAGAGTTAACACATTTTTCTCAATTATAAAAATAAATAACACATTTCCAACTCTTTCTCCTCATGTAAAATGTATTCATATAGTAACAAAAAGAATGCCTGCAAAGAACTAGTTATACATATTACATGTTACTTTTCGGATTTTGACAGTCACGCCTGTCTTATATTTGAGACATAATATCTGAAATATTTTGCAGAACCTATTTGTGTACATAATGTCTCTCTTTTTTAGTGGTTTACGGAGCTCCACCCTCATTTTTTCTGTTAACAGCTCCTTGCAGATGAACTCAGGATTAAGTTGAAGATTAGTGGTGGCTGTCAAAGACAAGAACCCTCATGAGCCAATAATCCCATCCCCCAACTGTTGTCTTATAAGAAAAAGCTTCTCAGGAGTAATTAGTGATAAGGTTCACAATGAATTTTAGTTTCATTCCTCAAAATTTTGACCTAAGCTCTGATTTAGTGAAATTTGACTTCAGTTTGACTTCTAAGAATGAGAGTTCCCTGTAGGAAAAAATCAATCCAAACTGTGTTCATGGAGTATTATATCAGGAGAGAAAGAACTGTTTCCACTCTTTCTTCCATGGTTCAAAATACATCTCCCACCCACCTCCCAACATTCTAAAGCTCCAAGTTTTCCTTCATGTAATTGTCATAGTTCAGAATACCCCTATTCCTTCCAGATTCAGAAGCTCGAGACACCTTGCAGATCTGAACAAGGGCTTTCCAGTTTCAGAGATCCTGAAGGTTCAGACATGTATCTGAACCTGGAGAGTTCAGATGGAGTCAGGGTTTATCTAAGTGGAATTCAATCTGTCTTGCTTTCCTAGGTTTAGTTTCTGTGCCTCTGCCTTGGAAAAGAGGGGCCCTTTCAGGTTGATAGTGAAGTTAATTCAGATTATTCTTTCCTTTATTCAAAGAGAATCAATAGATTGGAGAAACTCTTTGCCTGGTCCAAAAGCTTCTGTGGTTCCAGCAGCTCCTAACTGGGAACATCCCCAGCCATTCTTTTGGAGACCCCTCTGTCTGAACCCTGTGAAAGGGATTCTGATGGTGCCCTGGATGTCAGTGGCAGCCTAATCAGTCTGGCGTGGGTATTACCATAATAATTACAGGGTCCTGACAGCAGCTTTTCAAGTGGCAAAATAACTAGGAGGACCATCTCCTATAACTCACTCTTGGGAGAGGAACCCCCCATATCCTCTACCAAGTGACCTAACTAAATTTGCCATTTCGCAGATGTCTGACCAAACCCATCCAATTACATGCATTGTGTAACCACTCCACTTCTTTACAAGACATGCTGATACTTAGTATAAATCACAGTGATTTTTTAATATAAAGGTAGCTAATGAGCTGATATATAATTGCTATTTTCAATGGACAGGATAAATGTGCTCAATTTTTTCCTAGAAAAAATAATAACTCCATATATATGTATATGGCTCTGTGTGTGTGTGTGTGTGTGTGTGTGTGTATGGTTTTGCTTTTTTTTTTTTTTTTTTTTGCCAGAATTTCAGTGAGTGATTCACATTACTGCCGATTACACGCCCTTGTTATGTATTACATCCAGCAGGCAGCTGTCCAGGAAAACACAAGTCTGAAAATGCTTCTGTTTTAAGAAAATTAAATTCATCGTTGCTCCTCCTATGGGCATGTGCAGCAGGCAGGAAGCCTCCACTTTCTTGCCAAACAAAGGGATAAGACCTTGCCTTACTTTATCTGGATTAAATAGCCACTCTGACATCTTGAGATCTTGATACCAAGGCCCAGATGCAGGGTTTGGTTTTGGTTTCTAAATAGTCTTTTTTTGTTGTTGTTTCCGTGTGTGTTACAAAACACAGATTGGTGTTATAAAACAGTATTTCTAGTTATGAGTCACAGCAGTGCCTGTGTGTTACCAGAGAGGCTGCATGAAGGCTGAGTGTAGAAACGATTTGCTTTCCTCCTTCCCAAAGCCAGTCTGTGACAGCTTAGGGCTCTTAGCCCTATTTTACAAAGTGGGCCTCCTTGTCGCCGTATTCAGTCAGATGTCTCTTTTTTTGAAGTTTGGGTAAAACTACAGCTGAAAATGCTACATCTGCTTTGGGGCTATTCTACAGTCCAGGAAATTCAGCTTTTATATGAGCAAAATGAGGGCTGCTAGGCTTTCTCAGGTGTATTCTTCCTGGGAATCTTATAAAGTTTAACAGAACATCTTTAAGACAGGCAGGTAAAGCAGCCTCAATCGTTCAAGCATTTGAGAAAATTATGAGAATTAGTTGATATTTCCAGTTCTGAGTCTTTAACTACATTTGAATCTGATTCATAGAGTCAGACACTTCAAATAATGAAATATTTGCTAGCTTTGAAGCTGGGCATCACATTGTCTGTGTTCCAGATACATTGTGTCCAAGTAATGGTGGAATCTAAAATAAACACTTGAAAGACAAGTGATTTTGAATTGAGTGAAATCAGTTTCACCTCTGCCCTTATTTAGATGCAGATTCAAGCCAAAAGTTGAAAAAGAATTTTTTTTTTTAGATGATGGATGGATTTTGGATATGGACTGGTATTTTAGATGCTATTAAAGAATTATTTCCTTAATATCGTCAGGTGTAGTAATGCCATGATCTCTATCAGAGATGACGACTGAAGTACTTAAGAGTGAAACGACAGGATATCTGACATTTACTTTAAAATGCTCCAGAATGGGCGCCTGGGTGGCTCAGTGGGTTAAAGCCTCTGCCTTCGGCTCAGGTCATGATCTCAGGGTCCTGGGATCGAGGCCCGCATCGGGCTCCCTGCTCGGCGGGGAGCCTGCTTCCCCCCCTCTCTCTCTGCCTGCCTCTCTGCCTCCTTGTGATCTCTCTCCCTCTGTGAAATAAATAAATAAAATCTTTAAAAAATAAAATAAAATAAAATAAAATAAAATAAAATGCTCCAGAAAAGCAAGTATATTGAGGTTGGGCTGGAAATAGGTGAAACAAGAGTAGAAAACATATTTTACCAGGAGGGAGAGGGGGAGTCCATGGAGCTGTATTATCCTATTCAAGTTTTGTGTGAACCTAAAAATTCTTTAATAGATTAACTTTTTTCACCTCCTTGTCTGTGATTTCTGAGATGATTAGATTTACAAAGGCGGGTTGACCACCTTGGGTAATTAGTATTTGATGAGAAAAACATGACACCAACAAGCCTATCAAGTTCAGGAAGTTGACAGTGTTCTCTTAAACTGCATAAATACCTGCATCTCTAGAAAAATTATGCAGTAATTGTTAGCATACATGTTAATAAAAATAACCTTTTATAATAAAGTTCCCTCACCTTTGCTTCAGGTTGGAAAGGATATGCGTGTTAGCTGCTCTTATTTTTAAGTCTTTCCAATGTTCTGGTCATGAGGACCCAGATTTGAGAGTGGACCAGAGAGTGAATCAGACAGTCCACACCACCCCTATGCGAGATGGGGACCTTTTCTCAGGGAGGTAGAAAGCATCTTGTTCAGAAGCAGTTCTGCTTGCTTTTACAGAAGTAGAAGCAAGACTGGAACCCTTCGACTCTGTCATACCACCTCAATCTCGTCCTTTAAAATACTCATTAACAAGCTACCCTCTGGGGATCAAAGCAGTTTTCTAAATCCAGACCAGGGACTGCGTGTGAGATGTTCATTCCGGTAGTGTGGCCCCAAATTATCTTTTCCTTTATTGAACGCCATTTCCAAGTTGTGTGATAAGTCCCAGAAGTGATGGTTTTTAATTCTGTTCTTGTTAATGTTCTGCAGCAAGTTTACAGCGGGTTCTTCCTCCTCAAGCTTTCATAGACTTTCCGTCAGTGACAGTCAATAGATTCAGGTGACAGTCTAGGCTGACAGGAGGGTATACTTGGTCAAGTGATTCCACGAGGATCAGCAGCCACTTCGGTAATGCCTTTCCTAAGGCCTTTCATAATTGAAGCTGAAATTCCAAACATCACAATTGTAATAGGGACGTTTTTCTTCAAATGGCAAAATGAATTGTTTTGTATTTGTTGCCAAATCCTTTAAACTCAGACTTCGCTGCTAAATTTTGTCTCCTTTGCACTGTACTTCATAAATAGCTCATTGGGATAAAGTAGAGGATCTGATTGGCGTTTATAAAATAATTGTTACCTAGTCCTTTCAAGAGTTTTACAAAGAGCAACCCTCTGATTGTTGAAGGTATAATAATACAAATAGATGCGGAAATAGAAATAGAGACAGAACTTTGCCCCGTTGATATGGTCTCTGAGGAGATCAGCCACAGGAGTTGGTCCTCTCTTTCTCCTATCCATTACTCAGAATTCTGGATTCTCTTGTCTGTTGGATGCCCAGGAAATACAGATTTCATGTGTTCATTCAAGAATCATCCTGATTGGGGCGCCTGGGTGGCTCAGTGGGTTAAAGCCTCTGCCTTCGGCTCAGGTCATGATCTCAGGGTCCTGGGATCGAGCCCCACGTCCGGCTCCCTGCTCAGCGGGGAGCCTGCTTCCTCCTCTCTCTCTGCCTGCCTCTCTGCCTACTTGTGATCTCTCTGTGTCAAATAAATAAATAAATAAAATCTTTAAAAAAAAAAAAAAAAAAAGAATCATCCTGACCTTACCAAACTCCCCATATATAGAAGGCACTAGGGATATAGAAAGAAAATATTGGGGAGCCTGGGTGGCTCAGTTGGTTAAGCGTCTGAATCTTGGTTTTGGCTCAGGTCATGATCTTAGGGTCATGAGATTGAGCCCCGCATCGGGCTCCGTGCTGGGGATAGAGCCTACTCAAAATTCTCTCTGTCGCCCCCCCCCCACATACACATGCATGTTCTCTCTCTCACAAGTGCTAAGGGAAGAGATGGTATAAGATCTGTCCCTCCTACAGGGGGCTCCTAAAAATCATATTGGATGAAGATCTAGCCAAGCAATATTTCAGAGCATGAAGGAAGGTGAGGGAATAGCTGAGAGAACATTCCAGGCAAAGGTAAATAGAAGTGTGGTGTGAACACCTGGCTATTTGTCTATGTCCAAGATATATTTAATCTTGAGGATTCGAAAGCTTATTTCAACTTTTTTTTTTTTTTTTTTTTTTTTTTTTTTTTTTTGCAAATTATACTCCTAGAAGACATTTACTTAACTTACTTAGAACTAAGATGATAATCCTAGGGAGGAGTCTACGATTAGCCAGATAAAAACAGGGAAGTACTTGATTTCCAGTTCAGGCTCCCAAGGGGAAGTTTTGAAGAGGTCCACACTCTGGCTTAGCTTCTCAAGAACGGGCTTTGTTGTCAGTACAGGGAGGTTTGTTCCTTTTCTCGACCTTCAATTGCAGTATGATCTAACAGGGAAGTAACTCCTCTAGTCTTCCAGGGGCAAAAGAATCACTTCCCTGTGTTTTGTTCATGGAAATATGCTTTGTCCCATTGTCCAGAGCTGCTCATGGATTCCTTATTGGTCATTGACATGGAGAGGGCCAGTTTTCTCTGGCAGGTTGACAGAAGCATCATAAGCCACAGTTGGATGCACTGAGATGTCCGCGTCCAAAATAAGAGAAGAAGGGGAAAACGGGGAGATAATGGGGGATGTGGGGGAGGAAAAAGAAAAGTAGAAAAGAAGAGAAAGAAAAGTAGGAAATGCATAGGTAGCTTTGGAGCTCACCCAGAGACTTCTTACATGAGCTGACCTCCAAGCTGTCAATCTGGAGACAAGGCCTTTTATTTTGTTCAGGAAACCCTGGAGATTTGTGGTTTCTAATATTCACGGTGCTATGTGCCAACCCACATAGCCAATTTTGCAAGCAAGTAGCGCTGCCGACATATGACCCATATTTCTCACAAATCCCACTATTCAGTGGTCTTTCTATTCTTCTAATTATACCAAAAAGAGAGTCTCTAGTGGGTAATAATCTCCCTTTGCTAATACTTTGTAGTTGGGTTCCAAACCAAGACCTTTCCTCTATCACAGCTTGAGTATGTTATTTTTATTTTAGAGCCAGTCACGACTAATGGAAGGGGGGGGAGAGAGTCTCTTGGCTTCCTGGGGTGGTGGTCAATGGATTTATCCTTTACTCTTCCTTCCTTTTTGACCCAGTGCCTCATTTGGTTTGGCTTGCCTGGGCAGACAGGGAGATACCTGCCCAGAAGATCTCATTCAACATGCATTGTGTGGTCTGGCTTGGTTGTTTATTTTCTTCAAATCAGATACTCAAATAGGGTGCGTTGTGAAATCCTTTAACTAAATTATAGTGCAAATACTTGGTTTCAAGGAATCTTGAAAAAAAGGATTAATTTCACTATTAAAAAGTTTGATTACTATTACAAAAAAATGGAAAAAAAATCTCGATGGTCAGTGATTTAAAGATTCCTTTTTAATCTGTAACTCTTATGTTGAACTTATCTCTGTTGACATTGTGTCATAATTTTTTATGGATTATCTCCCCTAGACTGTAAACATCTTGAAGGCAAGATCAGTGTCTGTTTATTTTTGTGAGCCTCAGATTCCTTACACCATCATCTAAGATGGGGGTGCACATTGGATCTGGGACTCAGAACCTGGGTCTGCTGTCTGCCAGCCAGCCTAACCTGGCAAACTCCAAATAGGCCTCACTTTTCCTCATCTAGAAAGTAAGGAAACAGGACTAGATGATCCCCAAGGTCCCTGCCTTCCTAACTTAGGATTCAGAGAGTCAATTAGATCTTGACTTGGGAGAACTGGAGTTATTCTTGGGCTTTATCATTAATTTTTCTTTGTTCCTGTATCTCAAAAATGAATCACCTAAATTTCTCCACTATGGTAGAAGATATTGATTTTACCTCTATGATAAATCGAAAAGAATCCTGAATGAGAAGTTTCTGTAAATCACTAATACAACCATAAGTGTTAATAAGTTCCTCAGGGAAACTGTTCTTCAATCAGCCAGAATAGCTTAATTTATTTTTCTTTAAACTAAAAGACTTGCAAGAATGGAACAAGTTAGAGTCCCAGAAAAGGTGAGGTTTATTGCTGTGCTCTGCAGTCTCTGTGGCCAAAATATGTGTGGTATGTGCATCTGTGTCTGAGGTTGGAGAATTCTCTCCTTTGCTCTTGTTTTGTTTATTTGGATGAAATCTGATTGAAATTAACATCCAGGGAGGCACAGAAAGCAGAGGTGGTGGGAGATTAACTTCTACTGTAGAAGGCTTTGGGAAGGGATGTGGGGGCTGGTCACATTTCTACATTGGCTCTGAATGTCATTCATTCTACCATTTACTTGTTGAGTGCCTACTATATACCAGACATTTTTCAAGATGCTGGTATTTGCGAGTATTGCACAGTATGGATGCTGCCTCTTCGTCCTCCCTGCCTCCCCGGTGCTTCGAGTCCCTGGAAGCACTAAATAGATATTCGTAAAGGAATTGGCCTCTAAATGCTTTTTATCATGCCCTCTGGTCTCTTCCACCTGCTCCCAGGAAAGAGCTTGCTAGCCCTGAGGAGCTAATACAAAGCTGCTTAAATTCTGGGGCCGTGTCATGGATAACTGGACAATCGTACAACCAGCTGAGCCTTAAAAAAAAAAAGAAAAAAAGAAAAAAACCCACAAAAATTTTCTTGTCCTCAGAAATCAGGAGTTTTTTAAACCCGCAAATGTTGTCATGAATTAGGTACATTATTTTTTCATGATTTCCTTCCTTTACATTTTCAATTCATTCAGTAAATATCAATTTATGAGTCCATATTCTATGCCAACCACAGAATTCTATGCCAACCACTCTCCTGCTGGTCATGAGAGATGGGATAAATAGGAAGCAAGTTTATTAGTTTCCTAATGCTTCCATAATAAATTATCACAAGCATGAGGCTTAAAACAACACAGATTTATTCTCTTCAAGTTCTGGAGGTCAAAAGTCCGGAATCAGTTTGATCGGGCTAGAATCAGGGTGTTGGCAGAGCTCGTTCCTTTGAGAGGCTCTACGGCCTCCTGACTTCCCCAGCTTCAGATCCACCTGTATTTCTTTCCTCAAGGTGCTTCTCTCCTTCTCCAAAGCCAGCAACGAAGCATCTTCAGCCTCTCTCTGTCCCTCTGCTTCTGTGTGTCTCTGACTCTCCTGCCTCGTCTTATAAGAACCCTTGTGATTACATTGGACCCACCAGGATAATCCAGAATAATCTCCCCATCTCAAGGTCCTTAACTTAATCACATCAGCAGAGTCCTTTTGCATCTAAAATAACATAATGACAGGTTCCGGGGATTAGGAGGTGGCCATCCTAGGGGGAGGAGGGGCCATTTTTCAGCCTACTGTAACAAAGCACACAGCCTTTGTCCCCTCAGAGAGCATAGGGTTCTAGTCACCTGGGCAAGGAAAAACTGGGGTAGGTTTTTGCTTGCTTGCTTGCTTGCCTGCTTGTTTGTTTTTGATGCTTTATTCTAGCCTTAAAGTTTCAGTGGAAATAAATATGGAGAAAATATGTCTGTTAAATTCAAAGTGTGTCAAGGTTAAAAATAAATCTTCCTCTTATAAAATGCTACCTTCAAAACAGAACATTAACTGTACCATCAAACACATAAATCTAAGCTGTTGCATTATCCAAATTGCAGCAGGAAATGATTGGAATCTTTATTTGCAAAAGGAAGAAATAAGACTTCTCTCTCCTCAGCCTGTGAGGAACTTTGGTCAACAAGTCTTTCTTTGAGCGCCTGGGTGGCTCAGTGGGTTAAAGCCTCTGCCTTCGGCTCAGGTCATGATGTCAGGGTCCTGGGATCGAGACCCCGCATTGGGCTCTCTGCTCAGCAGGGAGCCTGCTTCCTCCTCTCTCTGCCTGCCTCTCTGCCTATTTGTAATCTGATCTCTCTCTGTGTGTCAAATAAATAAATAAAATCTTTTAAAAAAATAAAATAAAAATAAAAAAACAAGTCTTTCTTCAGTAGTTACTTTGATTAAAATAATAGGCATTCTAAATCCTATCCATCCAAAGCAGCAGCTTTCATGGGAGAAGAAGAGACACCACTTCTTCATCGTTAAGTGCTGGCTACAAAAAGGTCAGGTTTCTCCTGGTAGAATTCATGCTCTCATTGAGACTTTAGTTGTCCCTCAAGTTTTTTGTAGTTTTGAAAATTTGAACATGAAAAATATTGCCCTAGGGTATTTGAACATTAGCATTAGGCAAAAAAGAACCAACCTGGAGGGGGAGGATCTGGATACAAAGCAAGAAATATAATATCAGAGGCAAAAAAAATGAGGCCAGGTGGCTAAAACATGGCCTGCTAGGCAGATAGAGTCAGACTCTGCCCTGGAAGCCACCAACAGCCACCAAAAGAATACAGTGTAATGACAAGTCCAGAGACCACAGAGGCACTATCATGGGGGTCACATTTCACCTCTACCACCACATAGGAGTAATGTGGCTGTGAACAGGCTACGTAACCTTCCTGAGCTTCATCTGTAAAATGGGGATATAATAGAACCTAGTTGAGTAAGATCTGTGGGTGCCAGCCCATGCTTCCCCAGAATCTGGCTGATCGATGGGCAGTCAGCGATGACAGTCATTTGGAAGCAGGGTGAGGATGACAGTCCCAGCCTTGGCACTCCCATCACGCCCTATACATAATGGCCTTCATCTTCTGCGGCCCTCCCCCTATGTAAGGCTGCCCTTGATACTCACTTTGGCCAAACAGAAGTTACCGTTTGAAAGGTACACTTATGATTTGAACATGTCCCAGGCATGTTCAAACACACACACACACCCATACACACACACACACACACACACACACACACACACACACAGAGTCTCCCAGAGGTCGACCCTGTGTCTATGACTCATATGTGGCAGCCAATTTTCCAAGCAAACTCAAGCACTCTAACAAGGGTTTGGGCTTTGCCCAATCAGTTGGGATTTGTCTGCAGGCTCATAGGTCATTGCCCCTAGCAAGCTAAAAAATTCACTTTCAAAGTGGTTCATAACCTGTAGAAATGAAAGCCCACAGTGTAACATCTCAGGTAAAAAATCCAATGTCACTCAGATCAGGCTTACCGGCTGAACTCTGGTGATTATGAAGTGAACTCTGTTGTTGGAAACCTGCGTGAACATTAAAGTCTGTTATCACTTTTATTGGCAGGTGCCACGGGCTCAGACAGCAAGAGGGCAGGGTGGGAGAGTACTGCCGAGCTGGTCAAACAGAAACAATGGGGAGAAGGAGAGCAAGAGGCAGCAGAGAGAATTTTGATTTTTCTAAAAATGGAACTATTTGTGTAGTGGGAAGTAATGAAAACTTATGGCCATGTGGTTTGTGTTAAATGTTAAGTGTTTTACAATGGTTAAATGTGTTCTGTGCACTCGGTGGAAATGGGATTCTCTACCGACTGATTGAATGGAGGGGAAAAACATGGGAGGGATTAGTTTTCTGGAAGGAAAATGAATTTGAGAAAAAGTAATGTCGCTTTACTTTTATTCTCAATTGAGGATTTTGACAGGATTATCTTGGCTTTTCTGGAAGGACACAGATGCAAATCATAGGATCATGGAATTTCAAGATTACCAGGGAAATTTGAAGGAGCCATGCTAAACTGCCGCCTATTTCCAGGACCCTCCACCCAGGTCCAGCTTAGGCACAACACCTGAAACAAAGGTCTTAGCTTCTTCATTTCTTTTCAGTGCAGCCCATTCTACTTCTGAGCCAAACTGATTTTTAGAAAGTTCCTCTGTCTACTAAGCAGGAAATCTATCTCCCTATAATCTCTGCCTCTTGGCCCTACTGATATCTTTCTTATGCTATTAACTATCTTTCATAATTGTACAATTAGAAAAACCGGAGCTCCAGCGGGTTAAATAACTTGTGCCTCATTTCATAGGTACGGATGGCAGAACAGAGATTTAAATCCAGCTCTGCCTCCCTGCAAACCTCCTGTTCTTTCTATATGTCACCTCGCCTTTCCATCTAGACGAGAGAAAGGCAGCCTGCTTTCTACCACGGGGGACAGGTCTAAAGACCTAACAAGAACTGAGTGCAGAGGAGGGAGGGAAATATCGGAGAGGTGGAAAGACACCCCTCTCTGATCGGGGTTACACTTTCTTAAGCCAGGCCGACTGTGGTTATCTGAGTATAACTCACATCCAGCCATTGACAGCTTTCCACCTGGTGACACGCTTAATGGCCCATGAAATTCTAGCCCTCAGGGCTCAAGCCTGATATTTACAGTTCCCCACATAAACCTAAAGTGGATTGTAAATTTATCTCTCTCAGATTTAGGTGACTAAAATGGCTGTTCGAAACTCTGGAAGGGAGGGTCCGACTTTATGGACATGTTGTACCAACTTTAAAAAAGATTAGGGCGGGAGGGCTGTACAGAAAGCCGCTGTCCCCAGGAGCCTCCTGAGCGGAAGCCTGAGGGTATCGAGGTTCTGGGGGATGGCGGGCGAGGGAGGGGGGTGCACAGAGTTGTTGGGCCACAGAAGAGGTGCACGTTTTGTATCATCAAAATCTGTCCCATCATAATGGAAAAAGGGAGGCTTTTCCTAAGCTCCAGAGTAAGCCAAGTAGATATTCATATGGTTCGGCACGTGTGTAGTAGGAAATACCTAAACAGGAAGACTCAGCTCATGGAAGACTTGTTCTCACTGAAGTGTGGGTGCCCTTCCTGAGACTCTGTCTGGGTGCAGGCATCGTGTGGTATTTCTGTGTTTAGGCGTGTGCATCGTTCAGACTTGATGCTCCTCGAGCCAGCAGCTTCCTTGTCTTTGGCTTCTCTGATGTGAGCTTGCACCATAGGCAGGATGTGACTTAAATTTCACCAGCAAGTTCCAACATGCAGATTTTAAGAGGAAACCTCTGTATATGCTCGTGAGAAGGTGGGGACATACTAACAACAACCAAAGTGATGACATTTCCCTCTACTGCATGTGCACCCCCTAATCAAAATTCTTTAGTATTCTTCTCCAAAAGTTTCTCCCTTCTTCACACCGATAATATGGGTTATTAGGAAGGAGGGGTTAGGAGCCAACGTGGCCTTTTGGAAAGAATTCAGGCATCAGAGGCTCAAAGACCTAGGTTTGAATCTCTGCTTTTTTATGTACTGTATTTCTTGTGTCCCTTGGGACTTCATCTCTGAGCCTCAATTTTCTAATCCATCAAATGAGGATAAAAACACCATCCAAAACATTGGTGTAAGCGAATGACCCTAAGAACTATAAAGAAATAGGTTTAGAAAACAAGAATATTGTTTGCAAAGGGTTGGCGTGGTGCCTCCTTTATTCTGGGAGACGACTTGCTTGAGCATTCAGCCTTGTACCAAAGCCTCCTCCCCAGGGACCAGCAGAAAACGGCTGGGCTCCTTCTGAGTGGAAACCTTCATGAGGGCCCCACAAATAGACTCTGTCTCCTGGTTTCACCCTCAAGAAAAGGCATTCTCCTCACAGGCATGTTCACACCATGAGAAATCTTTCTCACCCTCTCTCTGTGGAATTCCTGTCTCCGGTTTTTGAGAAATCCTCGCCTCGAGGACAGACCTGGTGGTTTGGAAGCAAATTCAAATTTGAGTGCTTCCCCTCCCCCACGCTGGGGGTGGGATTTCCAGGCTTCCTTTTCTGGAGACACTTTGTGAGTAACCTGAAGTTGGAATGCCCTCCTGAGGTGGATGCATAAAAGCCAGCAGCATAAATAGGAACTAAGGCTGAAGTAAGCATAAATGTTCCCCAACAACTTCAATAGAGAGAGGGTTGTTTGATCCTCTCAAAACTTCCTGAAACTGAGCTGAATATTTGTTTGTTTTGTGGTAGCTCCACTTTTTTTTTTTTTTCAAGCCTTGTAGTGCACGGCTGTTGGTTTCTGTGTTTAAAAGGAAAGTGCTCTTTCTCAGTAATGATGCTTGCGTTCTGAACTCGGTAATACCCACTTCTAAAGGCCATTTCATCATAAAGATAAAGTTCTGCTAATTCTTAGGACTCCACAGATAAAGGATGTGGCCAGTTACTGTGACTTGTGCTTACCTCCCATCGTGTGTCATTTGGAAGACACAACCGAAAAGTGTGTGACAGAAAGTTTCTAGGTGGATTTTCACATGGCAGATTTGACCCCACGAGGGGAAAAGGTCAACATAAATGACTGTACTGAAAGGACAGTAGCATTCTGACCTTTTGATCACCGAAGATACAGAGGCTCTTCTAGAGTTTGCCCTTCTGTTGCTTTTTTGAGGAGCCTATTGGTTATTAGCACTGTTTTGGTTTTTTGTTGTTGTTGTTGTTGTTTTATTTTTTTTATTTATTTACTTTGACAGAGAGAGAGAGATCACAAGTAGGCAGACAGAGAGAGAGAGAGGAGGAAGCAGGCTCTCCGCCGAGCAGAGAGCCCGATGCGGGCCTCAATCCCAGGATCCTGAGATCATGACCTGAGCCGAAGGCAGAGGCTTTAACCCACTGAGCCACCCAGGCACCCTGTTATTAGCACTGTTGTTTATTATATGAATATTCTTGGAGCTTCAGCTCCGTGGATGCTTATGCCATATCACAGAGCCCAAGAACAACACATGGAGAAAATGCCGAGAGGCGAAACAGGGGGTCATTTGTAGGACATAGCAATAGTGGTGAGTCCTTCCTTTTGGCCTCCTTTCTGGTAGATGTGTATCAACACCATAAAGCCAGTGTATGATGTTGAGCTGACTGACAGTTCCTAAGACAGAATGTTCTGAAGCTGGAAGAGCTAAAAAATGGCATGTCAGGGCTGAGGTGCTTGGCAGCGTTTTCAGATACACATACAGTGTTTTCCTATACCTTGTCTCCAGAATGCTAATGTCCCCTGGTTTGTATATCTCCGGGCCCCTCAGAGTGTGGGAGACAGCACTTAAGGCCGTGACAGCCACGGTCAGATCCCGGTTTGTGGCCTCTGAACACAGGGGAAATTTGCCAGGTGTCAGATGCAAGAATCGTATATGCCATGGATTTTTTTTTTTCCTGGAAGCAACTGGAAACCAAGTTAGTGACACTTAAGTCCTTCACCTGCTACATCACTGTAGCCAGTGGGTGTGAGCCAGAGTGGTACCAAGAAGTGCCCTCATCAGAATAGCCGCTGGAGTTATGGGCTCTGGCTTAGAGTGGAATGTTATACTATGTTCAGAGTCATGGCAACTTGAACTTGGCAGCCCTATCTGCTTCTGACATTACAAGGGCGCCTGTTGACCTCAGAGTGGGATATAGATTGAGAAACCTTTCTTTTGTAGCTAACAATTCATTTGGACTCCTTTAACAGCTGGGTGGTTGAGTAGCAGTTTAAGTGTTGGAATTAGCAAGCATTGCTTTTCATCTCCCATAGATTAAATGTAAGATACATATCGAATCACTGACAGCTTCCCTGCCCACCCCCACCAAAAGGGGTGCTTAGAATTAGAAGGATGTTTCCATATTGTCTTTTGTTTCCATCATTAACATGTATAAAATGAACCCCATTTGAAACTGAGAACCCTCTGTGAGGTTAGTAATAATATGTTCTCTGCAAAAGGGCTTTTTTTCAGATTGTTAAGTGATATTTTGTGGTAGGTTCCAACATATTTGCACCCCTCAGAACACGCTACATTTGCTTTCATGTGTTGTGATTAGCTGGTTTCTTTGTTCAATCCGTAGCATGTGACGTTCTTCTATAATAGTGCTTCTATAGAAAATTTTACTCTAGGCAAGTGGGAGACCAGTTATAATACTTTCGTTTAAAAAAAAAACGTGTCTAACATTTCCAACAGTCACATTTGCCTGAGAAAATGATCTGTGGGCGCCTAAGGTTGAAGTTCCAAAAATTATTTTTGCATTTTCTTCAAGTGATTTTTAAATGAAGTCAGGTAATGGTCTTAACAGTGTGTCCAATTTTGGTGCAATTAGGATAGATAGCATATTCTACTAATAGCCACCTTCTTTAATGTTTGTATATGTTTAAATTTGTTTAAATTAGCATGTGGTTTTACTGCCTATCAAATTTCCCATTTACCCCCACCTTCTTCAATGTTCTACGTGGAAGGCACCTTCATACTGTCATGCTTTCAAAACTCTTCCCTCCCTCCCCCGACTTCCTCCGCCGGCCTCATGGTAAGTTAGCCAATCAAAGTCAACATTACATCTTCCCCTTTGGCCTGTGTACTCCCTCCTCCTCATATAAGCCTTGGTGGCCCCACACCTTTCCACAGCCACTGCCACACCTGGCCAGGCGACCTGCGGTAGCTGCCTCACACTTCCTCCTCCTCACCTGATCCTGTGGCTGCCTCTGAGGTGTGATGCCAGGGATTCTGAAGACAGCTGGGGCAGGATGAGGGTACAGAGAAGGCTCTGTGTAAATAATGGTCACCCTGTGGCCCGTATTCCTCTCTCTCGGCAACAAACACAGCACGTGCCTTTGTTTTCTCTTTCTAAATGGTTTTGGTCTTGGAACATCCCTAGTGCAGGGACAGCCCATGTGATAAAAAAAAAAAAACAAAAAAGGTTAAGGCGCCAGGATGGCTCAGTTGGTTAAGCGACGGCCTCGGGCTCAGGTTGTGATCCCGGAGTCCTGGGATCGGGCCCCCCATCCAGCTCCCTGCTCAGTGGGGAGTCTGCTTCTTCCTCCCTACCCCCTACCTCCAGCTCGTGCTGTCACTCTCTCTCTCAAATAAAAAATAAAAATAAATAAATAAAAATAAAAAACAAAAAAGGTAACAGTAATAATAAGACTTTTCAAGGCAGTAACAACCCGCTTGTTGGGTTTGCTTTTCTGTCTCTCTCTTACCTTCTCACTCTTGCCTCAGGATCAGTTGTCCTTTTGCTCAGTTGTTCAGCCAATGGAGAACGATGAAGCTGAAGCTCTGGCATTGATGGAAACCCTGAACCTTCCCAGGTCTTCAGGTGCTGAGGGGAGAGGTGGGCATCACAGAGCTGGGCCAAGTTGGGGTGTTGCTTTTACAGGGCTTCCCACATCCAAAAAACCAACCACTGTGGGTTTGCTCACAAATTTTTGTGACCCATCTGCGAACCTCGTTTCGCAGGTTTGAGAGTACAGAGACTGGGATAAAAACTGAAGGCATCACAACACATCTGAGCATAAAGGAATCAGGGAGAAAATCCTTGTACTCAGGGAAACTGAGGCCTAGAGGTAGCAAGCTGTACACCTACAGTAGGCAGCAAGGGCCACAGAATGTACTAGAATAAAAGAAATAAGTGTGTGGTCCATTTCCCCATCGGTACTAAGGGAACCATTTTAGAATGAGAATAGTAGTTGCATTTTTTTACTGGGCTCTTCTTCTAGGTCATAAACACTTCCTACCACAGGTTACTGAGCCCAAAAATAAATGCGGGAAGAAAATTCTTTGCGTGTATGAAGCACTTTGTATTTTCTCCCTCCTGCTCAATCCTTAATTAAGTTTTGCAGCCACCCTGTGAAGCCGGTCATTACCACTGGGTGAGGAAACGGAGTCCCTCAGGAGCTATGTGACTTGCCCAAGCCTACGAGCCAGACAGGCTGGGCAGGGTGAGACTCCCAGTTTCTGATGCCCACGCCCCATGTGCAATCCAGCCTCGTCACCCTGGGTCTTGGCATGGGGAAGAAATAAACAAACGACTATGACACTGCTTTTACTTCTGGGGAGCAATGGGTTCTTATTCAAAATAGGCACAAGGAGGGGGGACACCTGGGTGGCTCAGTGGGTTAAAGCCTCTGCCTTCAGCTCAGGTCATGATCTCAGGGTCCTGGGTTCGAGCCCCACATCGGGCTCTCTGCTCAGCGGGGAGCCTGCTTCCTCTTCTCCCTCTGCCTCTCTGCCTACTTGTAATCTCTCTCTCTTTCTCTCTCTCTCTCTGTCAAATAAATAAATAAAATATTTTTTTAAAATATGCACAAGGGGCCAAAAACATGGTATCCAACAGCAAAGCTATTGGGGTAGAATGATGCCACTCTTTGGGGGGTTTGGAGTTCTGCTCTTTCTGAAGCTATGTGTCCACTTCTATGTTTCCCTTTATTACTCACATACCCAAGATTTATTCAGCAAAGGGGCCATATATCTTGCTGGCCAGTAGGGATTCAATAGTGATACCATGAGGTCTACTTTGCTGTGGTCAGGTTCAAGACCATGTAATAATGTGTGATGTGTGCTGTAATATAAATATTTATGGACAGAGATCAAAGTCCAGAAGAAGAACATTACCCTCCCGGGTGGTCAGAGAAGACGCCACAGATAAAGTGACATTGAACTAGGATCTAAAGAAAGGAGCAGGAGTTCGATAATTGGAAACAAGGGAAAAAAGCATCCAGGCAACTGTGGTGGAGGTGTGATAGACTCTGGCTTCAGAATCCACCCCCATATTCAAATCATGCTGTCTATAACCTGTAGCATAAAACTGAAACAAACACATAAGCTCAGCTCTCAACTCTGATGTCAGATTAGCTCTCTCTATCCTCTGAAATGTCTTTCAATGCACTTTCCCCATACCATATGGAAAGCCAGGACCTTGCCTAGATTTCTGAGAACTCCAAGGTTTGACAGTGTAAGGGGAAGGCACCCTGCTGTGTCATCTCCAGTCACCCCTGGCTCTGAATTTCTGCATGCCACTGATTCATTTCAGTTCATTTTTTTTTTTGAAGATTTTAAAAATTTTATTTGACAGAGAGAGATACAGTGAGAGAGGGAACACAAGCAGGGGGAGTGGGAGAGGGAGAAGCAAGCTTCTTTCGTAACAGGGAACCCGAGGCGGGACTCCATCCCAGGACCCTGGGATCATGACTTGAGCCAAAGGCAGATGCTTAAGGACTGAGCCACCCAGGCGCCCCAAAATTCAGTTCATTTGATGTCTTTTATATACAGTAGGTACATGTCTCTATGTATGTCTACCTATACATGCATATGTGCATATATATCTATGTGTGTGTCATACATATGCACATATACACATGAATATGAAATGCATCTCTTGGTTTTAAAAATCTGTTTCACTGAGCATTTTACTGCAGCGGGGGGTAGAGGATGGGTAGCAAAGAGTGGGTTTCTCTCACAGAAACACAAACTTTACATGGATCCTTGGAGATCCGTGGATCCATTGATATCTCCCCCCCTCCCTTTTTAAGGTTTATTTATTTATTTTAAAAGAGAGAGAGAGTAGAGTGTGCAAGTGGGGGGAGGGGCAGGAGGAGAGGGAGAGAGAGAATCCCGAAGCAGAATCCCTGCTGAGCATGGACCCTCCCTCAGAGCTCCATCCCAGGACCTGAGATCATGGCCTGAGCTGAAAGCCAGAGTAGGACACTCAACCGATGGAGGCCCCCAGGCGCCCCATCCATGGATCTCTTTATAAAAGACCTTGTTGTTAGAGCCTTCCAGACACCACAGATGAGCCACCACGGACTCTTCTCGCTTTAGCCACACGCTGTCACGTGTCCTTTTGTCTTCTGCCCTTGCCCTTTCCTCCACTCCCATCTCTCTTCTCTCCCTCACTGTCTCTCTTCTCTCTCTCATGAGATTCCTCGTTACTCCTCTCCCCCTTCCCCTCTTCTTCCTCCCCCCAGAGTCCTACTCAGCTCAGTTCAGTTGTCTCATGGTTCTTGTTGCCCACATCTTCAAGGCCATAGCTTATCATGGAATTGTCCTAAGCAAAGACAGTTCCCCTTCCTAAGAGAAATTTTGATATTACAGTGGTTTTAATTTCCATTGCTTGTGCATAGCCCCGCTCATGGCCTAGTCCCTGGCAGTAAGTCGGCAATCGATAGTCTCTGTTCTATGAATTAGTTCATCAATTAAATAGCACTTGAAAAAGATCTGTCTTGACTTGGTGTTTGACTATACTGTAATTCTGCCCTGAATGTAGATATAAGTAGGCCTCGCCACCTTAATAAGACAGGCCCAGTGACTCCCCATCGTGTGGTGATGCCCACCAGTCCCTGAAGGCAGGTCGCCTAAATACTCCAAAGGCCATATTTGTTAAGCCAAGCTGCTACGTGGGCAGGCTTGCATAAAGGTCAAGGGCAGAAGGACATACATAAGCTGCACAACAGAGTTTGCCTGTTGGGAAACAGGAAGATGCATGGGAACAGGCACAACCATAACATTTAGTTTCTTTAAAAAAGAGCTCAAATAGCGATTGTAAAATCTTGGAAATAGGACTGTGCATGGTTGTTCTTCAGCTCAAGTCTCTGCATTTTTATATGCTTTAAGTATTTTGTAGGTTAAAAAAGATCGCATAAATAAATAAATAAATAAATGAGGAAAAAGAGATTCCCATATCAAAGATGCCCATTGAAAATGAAATTGCACCTTCTAATGAAGAAATATTTCAAAATAGGATGTTCTTCCAAGAAGAGAAGTACCTGGGGCCCTCAGCGCCCCAGACAGGAGGTAGCTCCCAACCACTGTTATCAGCATGAGGCCAAAAACCTCAAGATTCACGAGAAGTCTTTGTTGCTTGAGGTCTTTGTCTCTTACCACTGTTACGTGATTAAATCATGAAAGGCCTGTAATGACTTCTGTCCACAGAAGCATTCAGTGGGTGTCCCCAGTTCTTAGAAAAGCCTGGTGAATTGTCCCCTCTTCTTCCCTCACTCTCCCTGCACAGGGAGTGTTACAAAAGGCTTTAAAGAATTTTCTCAAGCGACTCCCATCCTTATGTCCTTTTCAAAGCAACATGGAAATAGTATTTCAAAATATAACAACAAAAACAACAACAAAAACCAAATCCCAGTGGCTTCCCTGCTATTCTAATAACTTTCTGGGAAGGTGAGAGAAATGCTCAGACATCCCTGTAGCCACTTTGCTTACTAATAAGTCTCAGAGAAGCCCATCAGGAGGTTCTGTCCAAGTTACCACACTGTCCTGAACCTTCTTTCTCAGTTTATTTATTTATTTGTTCCCATTCTAGAACAGCCAGCAAATGATTTCACACCTTTTTGTTTAGCTGCTAAAAGCAACACAATAACTCCCCTCAGGGCTGCCTCTGTGGGTTCCAAAAATAAAATGGGCTCATTTTCATGCTAAGCATGCAAAGGCTCATACGGATTCTAAAGAAAGGCAAAGGAAGGAAAGAAGGGAAAAAAGAGAGGTCAGACTGGGGGTGTTGCTGAGAAGGGTCAGCCTCTGCCTCGAGTTACCAGCCGCCCCTGCCAGAGACAGAGGTAAAAATAACAGATAGTTCTTAGGCTACAAATTAAAAGGTGATCTAATTCAACCCCAAACTCTCCAGCCTTATCGTCTATCCCTAAACCCAAGGTTATTTTCGGAATACAACCTGCCGTTCACCAAGAAGAGTAGAAGAGTAGTAGCCTGCTTTCAGCCTTGCTGATAAGAAGTCTCTTGGGCAGGAAATAGCCCGTAACTTGCTTCCAGGTCAGAATATTAAATCGTGGATCTTTGAGATTCTAGGTTGACTTCCGAAAGTGCAAGTTTTCTGGGCCTGAGTCATTCTTTCAATAGCACTCATCATATCCCATATGTTACTTATTAGAAAGAACACTATGAGATGCAAATCACATAGTATCAGTCCCCGCAAGCCAGGCTAGAATGTGTGCAAAGAATTCTGTGAGAGCTTGTGAGAAGTGTACAGGCTGCCCACCCCCAGTAAGGGATCCTTGCTCCTCCGCCTGCCCCAAATTATACATCCAGTGATGGTACCTGCTCATTACATCTGCAGGCAGGCTTTTGCTTATGTATGAGGCCAGACTGTTAGACGTTCTCTCCATTTATTGAGGCAAAATCTGCTTCCCGGTAGCTTCTGTTCATTGGTTCTAGATTTGTCCCGTGGCACATGCAGCACAGAATCTGCCTTTTTATGAGAAAACTTCTAAAATTTGACAACTATCAGCCTTTGCAATTTCTCCCCGCCCCCCCCCCCTTGCTCCTTTCAGTTAGACCTGCCCATGTTCTTCTCTCTCTCTCTTTCTTTTTTTTTTTTTAGATTTTATTTATTTATTTGACAGAGAGAGAGAAAGATCACAAGTAGGCAGGCAGAGAGAGAGGAGGAAGCAGAGCAGGAAGCCCGATGTGGAGCTCGATCCCAGGACCCCAAGATCATGACCTGAGCTGAAGGCAGAGGCTTTAACCCACTGAGCCACCCAGGCGGCCCCATGTTCTTCTCTTAATACGGTTTCCAGTTCCTTCCCTAGGATGCGAGCCGGTTTGCACGGTGTCCCTCTTATAGCGCAGCCCCGAAAGTGGGCCGACCTGTACAGAGCACAGTGGGGTGAGCACCGCCCTGAGCTGAAGAACAACCAAGTCACACAGCCTGAGCTTACCTGAGCCATTTCTTTTAGCAGATGTGTTGCTACCGAACCATATTCCCTGTGAAGATCTGTGAAGAAATGTTGCGCTAAGCCAGCTGTAGTTAGGATTGCTCAGAAAATCTAAATGCTGGGCGCCTGGGTGGCTCAGTGGGTTAAACCCTCTGCTTTCAGCTCAGGTCATGATCTCAGGGTCCTGGGATTGAGGCCCGCATCGGGCTCTCTGCTCGGCAGGGAGCCTGCTTCCTCCTCTCTCTCTGCCTGCCTCTCTGCCTACTTGTAATCTCTCTCTCTGTGTCAAATAAATAAATAAAAATCTTTAAAAAAAAAAAAAAAAGAAAATCTAAATGCTGCTTAAAGGAATACAACTTTTAAATAGTTTAAAAGGATCCCTTTACATACAAATACTCCACATGCAAATTATAAGTCCTTCTTATTTTTTTTCATTAAAACAGATACCCAGAGTGCCTCGACCTAGTAAACCTAATATAATTTCTTCTATGTTGAGTATTTGAAAATTGTCTAACTGCATTTCTTTAAAATTATTCTGGTATTCAGACTTTCTGTTCAAGGAATCATAGAACCTTTAGAAATGGAAAGGACATGGGAAGATTTTCAAATCCAGTCACAAACTTTCAGGAAGATATTATTACCTTATTTTACCTATTCGTTCAGAATTCATTCGCCAAGTGATTTCTGAGTACCTACTCTGTTCTAAGCTTATTCAGGGGTAAAAAATATAGTTCCCTACTTTGATGGAGTGTACGTTCTCATGGGGAAAACAGACTAGCAAAATTTGAAATACTTTTAGTTAGTGACAAGTGCTATGAAGAAAATAAAGTCGGCTAAGATAGAGACACTAGGTCAGGGAAGACACATTTTAGGAGGGACCGTTTGACCGAACTATTAGAAAGGTTTCAACTACGGCAGAATCTGGAAGAAACTTCTTCCAAGCTATGGAAACAGCAAAAGCAAAGTCCCCAAGGTAGAAATAAACTTGATGTGTTCTGGGAAGTGAAATTAGGCCAGTACGGTTAGAAAATATTAATAGAAGAAGAAAGTGATAGCAGATGGAGTCAAAGAAGAAAAAGATAAGCAGGGCCTAGATCGCATGGAGCATCAAAGCCTGTGGTGAAAAGCTTGGATTTTATTCTCAGTGCAGTAAGAAACCACTTGGAGGGTTTTAGATAGGGGAGTGGCATGATTTAACTTACTTTTTTTTTTAAGTTCTCTCTACCTGCTCTGCAGACAGATTATACAGAGTTTAAAAACAGAGGGAGGGGGCACCTGGGTGATACAGTGGGTTAAGTGGCCGACTCTTGATTTTACCTCAGGTCCTGATCTCCCCGCCACAATCAGTGTGGAGTGGGCTTGAGGTCCTCTCTCTCCTGCCCCTCCCCCTGCCAGCTCGCTCTCTTGCTCTCTCTCATAAATAAATAAATAAATATCTTTAAGTTAAAAAAAAAAAAAGAGGGAGAGAAACTAGTCAGGAAGCTATCGCAGTGGCCTGTCAAGCGATGACAGTGGCTTGTACAGGCCTGGTAGCAGCGGAAATAGAAGTGGGTAAATTCTGGTTATATTTTAGAGGTACAACCAATAGGACTTGCTAAGAGAGGAACAACTGGAGTCCAGGGAAGCTTAAATGACTTGTATAAAAAGGGAGAAGGAAGGGCGCCTGGGTGGCTCAGTCAGTTGAGCATCTGCCTTCAGCTCGGGGTATGATCCTGGGGTCCTGGGATGGATCCCTGTGTCGGGATCCCTGCTCAGTGGGGAGCCTCCTTCTCCATCTCCCTCTGCCCCCCACTCCCCCCACGCTCATGCTCCCTCTATCTTTCTCTCTCAAATAAATACGTAAAATCTTTTAAAAAGGGAGGAGGGGAGAAGAAGGACACCAAGAAAAGATGAGTACTTAGTAGCACCATGTACTTCAATCCTAATAGTCATCCTAATAATACTGTGAGAGAGATATTATTTTGCCTACCTTTTGCCTATACGCACCCTGAGGTTCAGAGAATTTAAGTAAATCCAAATCAAGCACAGGATTAGATTAAGGTGGCATGGGATCCAAACTCAGGACTGTTGGAATGCGTGTCTCACAGATTCTTGCCACTGTACCACACTGTTTCCCAAAGTGGTGGTGGAGGGGAACCCTGAGTGCAGACTCTGGGGTAGAGCTCCTTCTCCATACCTTTTCTTCAGAGTCATGGATGCTTCATGAGAGCCAATACCATCATTTGCTACAGATCCCACACTGTGCCATCATATTTAACCAAAGCTAAGATGCCTTCCTCCTGTTTCCTTTCTCTCCCTTCCTTTGCACCTCACGATCTCTGAGTCAGGGTCCACCCTTCTGCATGCAGTTTAACTGCCAGAGACATGAGCCCCTGTGTCTGCCTCCCTTCCTGAGGAGCTGTAGCTGGAAATTGCTTGTGCAAGCTGATGACAACTTATCTATATTTAGCAGAAAAAGTGGTGGCAAGGATCTGTCCAGCTCAATTTTTTTTACAGTTTCAATGTTCAGAATCTCACAGACAATCACCTGAAAGGCACATTGGGCCTGACAGTATCTGAGTGGAAGGAAGTTTCCTCCATCTCACCGGGTTATCTGCTGGAAACCTTGTTCCAAGAAATTATGTGGACACCCATCGTAGAACAAAGATGTGATGTCCACAGGTCTCCCCCCTTCCCCCGACATAAAGGGCTGCTGGTACTATAGGCACTTGGATGAGTTTTAACTGTTATTCTAAGACAGGTTTAAGGGGGAAATGGGCTATGACGTAATTGTTTATACATTTAAGTGATATGTACAGCACTTGATTTTTATTTCTTTTCAATGTGGCATGGAAAAGAGATACAAAGCTGCTGATGGTTTAAGAGCAAAGATAAACTTGCTTGGGTGAGGGGGTGAAAAAATTACAGCAGGTGTTCTCAGGCGCTTAGTATGATGAAATCATTGCCACGGAGGCTGATTATCACTTATACTTAAAGTAACTAATTCGAGGATGAGGCAGAGTTTAGTTTCTGGAGCCAGACTAAACCAGATACAGTATATTGTCCATGACTCTGACCCTCCTCACTGTTGGTCAGCCAGAGAGAATTATCTACTAATGAAAATCAGAACAATTAAGAAGAGCTAAGAAAACAGGAAAGTAGAGAATGTTAAAGAAAAATGGGAATTTTCAAGACAGTAAAATAGCATCAAATGTATCAGAAAAAGGAAATTTACAGAGGAAAAAAATTCTATCCAGTGAGCANAATGATTTGATAAAATTAAACTTCTCTTTGTGTTAAATGCTTATCAAACTAAGACTTGAAAGCAAAAAATCTTCCTAACTGAAGGTATTGTCAAAAGCCTGAGAACAATGATACCTAGTGATAAAACTTTGAAAGTTTTCAAGAAAAGAGAGAGACAAGCGTCCCTGCTATGACCATGTTACATTTTATTTATTTATTTATTTATTTATTTATTTATTTATTTATTTATTTATTAAAAATTCTATCCAGTGAGCACTTACTTATAGTCCTCTACTTTCTTTCTTTCTTTTTTTTTTTTTTAAGATTTTATTTATTTATTTGACAGAGAGAGAAAGAGTACAAGTAGGCAGAGAGGCAGAGAGAGAGAGAGGGGGAAGCAGGCTCCCTGCTGAGCAGAGAACCCAATGTGGGGCTCGATCCCAGGACCCTGAGATCATGACCTGAGCCTAAGGCAGAGGCTTTAACCCACCGAGCCACCCAGGCGTCCCAGTCCTCTACTTTTTAACATGCAAGATGTATCAATCTTTGGTTGTCAAGGAAAAAAAAAAACTTACCATGAAAGAATTTTTATTAGCTTTAGAAATAGAAATTTCAAAAAATCATTTTTTCATACCTTCTTCCAGTCCCCAACTTCCTTTTGGGTTAAATCTTATTCAGAGGAAAAGCACTTGGTTTAGAAATGTCCTGTCTCATTTTCACAAAATCTCTTCTAATGAGATGAGTTTTAGTGTTGCTGTGTCTATTAAGGAAAAGAGAGGAAGAAATAGAAAGTCCACTTTTTGTACCATTGCACTTCTTGGAACTAAAGCTTCCAATACTGTATTCCAAAAGTTAATTAACAGACCACTATTAAAGGGGGAGGGGGAACCTATGCAATTTGGGGGGGGGGATGAAGCACAATTAAATTTTTTTAAAAAGAAAGGAAAAGGTCACTTAAAACCCCAATAACCTAAGATTCACTGTTAATAAGCCTTCAGAACAAAACAAAATTATTCGGCAGGCTTTCCCTCATTTATCATTTGGTGACTGTTTCTGACAATACTCCTCAGATCTTTGGGTTGGTGTCTTTACCAGTGCCCCAGAAGCCCAAGCAGAGATGATCTTCCAGCATGAAATGTCTTAATCTCCTTGCTAGAAGTTTTCTTTGCTTGAGATGAACAAAAAGATACATAATTCTTTTTTTTTTATTACTGTTCCCATTACTATCAAGAAAACAAGAAAGTCCTTCCTGATTTTCTGTGTCAAAGCCATGAGCCCCATCCTTCATAGACACAAGAACTAACACATTCTTTTTCACCTAAGACCTGAAACTTTAAAGGCAGACATTCTCTTTAAATAGTTTTATTTGTACATCATCTTGGCCACCTTTTAAGTTGAAGGAATTCAGAATAAGAGCTAAAAGAACTTCTAAAAAAATTAGGGGTGATGAAACTACTAAAAGAATTGGCAAAGAAATCAGAAAACACACAAATATAATCTTGCATATGTAAGAATAACCTGAAATATGTATATACGGAATACATATAAAAACAGTGGGGAGGGGCGCCTGGGTGGCTCAGTGGGTTAAAGCCTCTGCTTTCGGCTCAGGTCATGATCTCAGGGTCCTGGGATCGAGGCCCGCATCGGGCTCCCTGCTCGGCGGGGAGCCTGCTTCCCCCTCTCTCTCTCTGCCTGCCTCTCTGCCTGCTTGTGATCTCTCTCCCTCTGTGAAATAAATAAATAAAATCTTTTAAAAAAACAAAAAAAAAACAGTGGGGAAAAGTAGCCAGCAAGTGGTACCATGATAATTTCTAGCTTATCAGGAAAAGAATTATTTTTTTTCTCATCCCACATAACAAGTTCTAGGTAGATTAAAGAAATCTTATTCTCAAAAAGTTAATTAAATAACTAAAGGAATATATTCCTGCATATTTATCTGGTCTAGGTTGGTGAAGATTTTCAATACTTTAAAGAAGTGGAAAAAATCACTGGGTAAAGGGTCAATAACTTGAAATATAAAGAAATATAAAATGTCCGTATGTCGAAAATAATCGTAGCAAAATCAGAGGGCAAAAGGCAAATTGGTAAGAAAATGTATTTTTCCCAAAATTGAGGCACAAAGAAAGTTAATAATCTTGATTTATAAAGTGTTATTATAAATCAATGAGCAAGAGACAAAGGTCATGAACTGACAACTCATAGAAGAGAAAATACAAATAGTTAATTATACAGTAAACAATTTTCAGCCTCACCAGTGAATGCAAAGTGAAATAATAGGGACCTAACAAAATAGCAAAGATTTTTTAATTACCATTAATCAATGCAGTGAGAGCCTCAAGAAGACACTGATATACTGTGTTAATATAAATTAATACAACCTTCCTGGTACTATGTATTAAAGACCTGAAAAATGATTGTACTCTTTGACCTGGTATTTCTCCTTCTATTAGACTATCCTAAAGAAAGAATTTGAAATGCTAAGATTTATGCGTATGCATAAAACATTAACATAAGTGCACCCTAAATGTCCAATATTAAGAAAATTATTAACAAATTATAGTAGCATCCTATGATGAAAAATTATGTAGGTGTCCTGGGGGAGGGGGTGGATAGCTCTTTTCCTCCCTTCTTTCTCCAGGTTTCGTTCCCCTTTCTCTTTCCTCCTTTCTCCCACACTTGATCCAAGTAAAAGCCAGGGAGTATGAACACTCTCCCTCAACACCTTTCTGAAAGTGGTGAGATAGGTTTGCTTTCATCTCTTCTTGTAAGCCTGATAAGATAGACCTGAAAAGGAGGAGAGCATGGGTTTCCTATATGATGAGAAGGAACAGTCCCTGTAAGGACCTGGGTGAGCTTCTCCAGCCGTCTTCTTGTGGACCGCACCTGGACAGGC
The DNA here is from genome assembly GCA_002007465.1 of Ailurus styani. NCBI lineage: Eukaryota > Metazoa > Chordata > Mammalia > Carnivora > Ailuridae > Ailurus > Ailurus styani. Next base: position 530,441 of record LNAC01000850.1, on the reverse strand, counting down.
AAAGAACACACTTCCCCATGGAGTTCATTTGAGAAATAGAGGGAATGTTTAACCTAAAAAACATAGTTTGGTGTTTTAAAATGGTAACTTTTAGGGCAGCAAACCCTAATCACTACTAATTGCCACTGCCACCACAACCTCTGAGTGAACCAGATCTGAAAGTAAAGTAACTAAAAGGCCATCACTCTTGTTTGGTGTTGACTGGGCCAGAGGATGGAAGGTGAAAAGACTCAGGATGCATCTCCAGCCAAGTCTAAGGTTTTGCTTTGTTCTGTTGAAATTAAAAGCAAAATGCAGAGTGTACTTTGCCTAACTCATGTACCCTAACAATCTTAAGCATGTTTCTGTTGTAGAGGAAATGGAGGGCCAAGTCTGTGATTCATTTCCACGATGCCACACAGCATCCTTGGATGAAAGTACCATGGTCCTTTGCATGTTTTTGGAAAGCCCTTCAAAGTGCTCTTTCCCCTTTAAGTGTCATAGCTGCATTCTGATTGCAGAAAGCCTATTTTCAGTCAGTAGAGGCAAATGTAATTGAAATCTACCCAGAAACACCTTTTTAAGGATTAAAACTTCCTACAATTTAATTATCATGTTATTAATCGTGGCTATCTTTTTCTTTATACCTAGAACCCAGGAACTAGGAAAATCTAGCTTTTTCAACTCTTTTTGGAGGGGGGGGCGGATTTGGAGCTCCCTTTTCTTCCCTCCAATAAAAACCTATAATTTATTCTCATCATACTAAAACATGTAATTCAGCAATAATCCACCATCACACTAAGGTTTAATATTCTTTCCACTGAAAATAAGTAAAAATAGCACATAATTCTCAAACTTGCTGGTGAGGAAGAGAAGTATGTGGGTAGAGTATAACCTAACAGCTATCTTTAAATTGCAATTGAGGTTCCCCATGATTTGCAGTCTTGCACTTGCCCTGAGGCAGCCCCTCGAAGTGCAGAGTCATGGTGGTGGCAGCTTGGCCCCCAGGTGACGGAAGCCATTAAAGCAAAGCAGAGGGCCCGGCCTCACTTCACAAGTTTCATTAGCTTACGTGTTGTGTAGGAGGCAAACTGTGTCTGAAGGGCTCCGGACTTGCTAACCAAAATGTTCATGGCAGCGAGAAATTAGTTAGTGAGATATTTATCTAGTACCCGGAACAAGAGTTGACTTTCTGTGAAACATCACCCTGGAATCAAAGCCAAAATCGCTCTCTTCTCTTCAGTTGTGCCTGAGAAAATAATCACGTCAGAATTAGTAAGGCAAACAACACAAGGAGAGGAATGAAAACAAGCCCATGTTAAATAGGGCTGAGGGGAAAATACCTGAGCTTCAGTAATTATAGAAAAGGTGGGATTTAAGAAGTTAAAAAAAAAAAAGTGGTAGAACTACTTCTCTCAGAAATGCAATATTTGGGATGCCCAGGTGGTCCTGGGGAATCTCTTAGGCAGGTCTGGGATAGGACTATGAGAAGGTACGATTGAGAGATGATGTTAATTGGCCTCCTAAAAATTCAGGTTGAAGTGATTTTTAATGGGAGCGTATGTGTTTCCTATCTTTGTGGGTTTTTTTACTTATCATAAAAGCAATAAACAATTACATTTAAAAACGCCATCATTACAGAAAAAAAGAAAGTAGGGCGCCTGGGTGGCTCAGTGGGTTAAAGCCTCTGCCTTCGGCTCAGGTCATGATCCCAGGGTCCTAGGATCGAGGCCCGCATCGGGTTCTCTGCTCAGCAGGGAGCCTGCTTCCTCCTCTCTCTCTGCCTGCCTCTCTGCCTACTTGTGATATCTCTCTCTCTGTCAAATAAATAAATAAATAAATATCTTTAAAAAAAAAAAAGAAAGAAAGTAAAAAAACTGCCTACCTATTGCCCTAATGCAGAAATTATCGCTTGTTAAAAGTTGGGGGGTAAAAATATATTTTCATATGATTCATATGATATGTCCTTTAAAATAAAGTTATGGATAGTTATAACAATATGAGAGATATGTATATAATAATATTACATTTAAAAAGTGGAATAAAAAATTGGGTACATAACAGAATCAAAAGACAGCAAATAACCCTATGACTAGAAAAGACACATAAAATTATATCAAAATATTTTAAAAATTAGGGTAGTCTTCATCTGTCTTTAAGCATATTCTAACATATATTTTAAAGTGTGTGTGCATGGGTGTGGGGGGGGTGCGTGTGCGTGTGTTTAATGACTAGTTCTTTGCTTCAAAGAGCCCATTTTCAAAGAAAAGGATACTGAATTTCCCATATCACAGCCTTGGGGTGAAGGAAAGGATACTTGGAGATCATTGGTAAATAATGCTTTGAATCTCTCTCTAGCATATGAAACTGGATTTCAATCCTATTTAACGTTCCCCTGGTAAAAAGCCTTTATATGTGTTTCTTGGGCAAGGGAAGGATAGAAGAAACTATATACAAGGCTTGGGTTGGGCAATTGATTTTAATTTCTGTTAATGACTCAGCAATTTCAGGCAATTCTCTGCTTTCACACCAGAGTATTAGCTTGTGTAAAATGGGAAGAAGGATAGAAAGTCTGAACTTGGGGACTTGGTCTCCCAGCACAGTTACCAGCTACACCTGCCTTTTGGCAAATATCCAACTCTTCTCGGCCAGGGTCACACATTCTGCCAGTTCACAAGAGCCGGGAGGCTTAATTACCCGTTGTTTCAAAGACCTCTGGACTCTGACGAAGGGGCTGCTTCAGTTCAATGTCATACTATTCAATTCCTGAAGCATTCGTTTTACAGAATTAGAGAGGAAGGATAGTAGAGAGCTCAGTCTGTGAGCCCATGGAAGTTTAGAAAAGCTTAGGGAAAAGTTTTCTACATAGTGTAAGTGGAGGAAATGCTTCATAGTCTGAGAAAAGTTACATAATACTTCCACACAAATAATATGCTTCTCAGAAATAAAATATTGAAATGAGAGAGTAACTTCAAGTCATCACAATTTGAGCTGGCTGTGCTCACCTTCCCTTTCCTTTACTTGAAAGTGCTCTGTGGTTCTCTCTTAGCAGCACAAACCTGGAGGGTGGACGATATTGGTACTTGTCTTTTTACGGGGGGGCTACTGTAGCGTAACCTGGCCTGGGTGTTCTCAGATTCCAGAACCAGCCCGATGTCTTAGCAGGGTCTTCACGAAACCCAGGGCTGTACATTGGAAGGCCGGCAACTTTATTTAAGAAGCATTGCTCTTCATTCTAAGAGAGTGTCCTTCCTACTTTGGGGATATTCACATGTCACTTTCCTTAATGAATTAATGATCATTGAAGATGGCAGTGGTGGTATTTTTAACATGTTTATTTAATCAGATTTAAATTTGACGACAATATATATTGATCTTCCCACAATGTCACAGTTTCTTTTTCTTTTCTTTGTACATTTTACTGGTCTGTAAGATCCTAACTCGAAAACGTCAGTCTGTGGCTAGTTCTGTCTATATGGTAATAGGGAAAATGCAGATAATCACCCTTTTCAACCCAGTATATCAAATTCCACCCCTACTCAAACGTGTGTCCCAGCTAATGGTAAGTAGGACACCCAATGTGGTTGAGTTGTATTTCTCTGTCCACCCTCTATTAGGGGGTCCTAAAATCAAGCCAATGAAAGGTCAAAAAAGAAAGCAGGGAAAAAGAGAAATTGGATAATAAATAAACTGGCTAGTTAATGGACCCCATGTCGATTGACAAGAATGAAAGTAGGTCCCACGTGATATCTGGGGCACACTTACCCTTAAGAGTTATTGTTTATTTTTAATTTGAATTTAACCAGATATTCTGTATTTTTTCTGGCAATCTTATATCCAAGACTATCTGACCCTTTAGAAAATACATAGCTAATAACACATGAATTAAAGTAGCCCTCATCATATAAAAGGCTATTAACGAAATACACATAAGTGGCTATTACTGAAATACTCTTTGGTTGTCTTTATGTTGTGTAGTTTTCTTATCTAAATGTGAAATGTTTAGATGACAGTTCTTATAAAAGCACAACAACCTTCAATTAAATCCAGAGAAGAGTAAAACAAGTTACCTTGCTCCCAGTTGACTTACCTTATGAATGAGCTGATAAGCAGTGTTTACCTGCAGGTCCTGCCAAGTCACTCAGTTGCGCACCTCTGAGCTGGCTGCTCAGGCACTGCCTGAGCAGTTGCCTCCAACCTACTCTGATGTTTCAAGACCGGAAAGTTGTGGGTGGGAAGTAAGGAGGAAAGCCAGCATCCTGTGAAATGCTCTTAGACCTATGTACTCAACCTGCAGCCAACACACTCATTCTTTGTTTCTTGCTTTTCCCTCTGATGTTAAAACTAACACAAAGTTTGAAAGTCTACATTTCTTTTTCACCATGCTACCTGGCAAATGTAGATTTCCTCACCTTAGCTTGAAACAAAAGTAATAATAAAATTGTCAAGTAGCGCTAGTAACCTCTCTGGTAATATTTGCAGGGAAATTACTTTCCATCTGCAATATGGATGCCTATTTTCTGTTAGGGAAATGAATTTATATGAGCTGGAGATTGGCAGGGAAGTAGGAGTCTAGGTCAGAAACCTGGTGTGCGTTTCATTACGATGAGTGGGAATGTGCATGGTCTTTTGTTTTTTCCCTGGCTACCTCATGGTTGTTGCAAAAGTAATGTGTGGGGGGGGGGAAATTTGGTGAACAGTGTTCACATGTTCAAATAAATGGAAAGTGAAGATCAAAATGTGCAATTGGTGCCAATTTTGTGGTCAGTCCTCAGATGGGTTGCTTAGGGTTGTGAAGGGAAGCTGGGTTAAAAGGTCTCATCTTGGCTCAGGTGCTATCTGCCAGAGTGACTCTGGGCAAGTTATGTTGTCCTCTAGGTATCAGATTCCTTCTTTCTCAAATGAAGGGATTACACAGGCTAATAGTAATATGGTCCTTTATAGCTCTGATCTTAGGAGGTCCAGAGGAGAGAAGGAATTTCGGAGTTCTAAGTCAGTGAACAGAACTCAGCCACTTACCTTCTGGGGGTTCCAAGGCTATATTTTTGAAATAACAGACCTGCTCCCTGATCTCGTGTTCTGACCTTCCAACATAGAAGAGCAATCATTCTTTATGCCTTCCTCTGTCCACCCCAGCCTCTTGGTCCTCCTGGGGACCCAGGGAGTTCTTGTCATGGACCATCCCTCTGGACTCCCACGCACACAGGTCACTGTTCTCTTTCTTTTTCAAAGCTGTTACTTAGGTTGGGTGGAAACTAAGCAGAGTTCAACCATCATAAGTATTAATGTGGGTACACAGAGACGACACATCCCATTTTTTTTGTTTGTTTTTAAATCACACTCTGGACTCTCAGAGTTTCTTTGCCATATGTTTTCCAGGCCTTTTCCCACTGGGCTTATTCCGGTCAGAATCTGTATGAAACATTGCACCTTTTGGTCAGTGTTTCAAAATTGAATGTGGATGGGGGAATACATACTTTTCAAGGTAGGCAGTATATACATTGATTCTGTTCTTTGTGACCGTGTGGGAAAGATGATGGAAGATTTCTGTGGAGTCCTCTCCATTCTGAGCCCAGAAGCTCACTGTTGTATTGTTTCAGATTTCCTCACACTTCCAAAAATGTCTGCCCTTTCCTAGTATGAAATCCTATTGCAAAATCACGAGTCTCCATCTTCCATTTTATCCAGAGTGCCCTTTTATTTTATTTTATTATTATTTTTTAAAGATTTTATTTATTTATTTCACAGAGGGAGAGAGATCACAAGGAGGCAGAGAGGCAGGCAGAGAGAGAGAGGGGGAAGCAGGCTCCCCGCTGAGCAGGGAGCCCGATGCGGGCCTCGTCCCAGGACCCTGAGATCATGACCTGAGCTGAAAGCAGAGGCTTTAACCCACTGAGCCACCCAGGCGCCCTTTTATTTTTCCCTCAGGTTTGTGCCAACACCGGAGATGTTAAACGGGGTACCTCCCCGGCCTCTCAGGAGCTCCTGTGTTGTTATCATTCATGGGTGACATTCTCAATTTATGCAGACATTCCTACAGCCCCTGCCCTTCCCCGGCCCTAGTTATTCCTTATCCCCCATTCTTTGTCCTGTGAACCCTTGTTGCCCTTCCCGAGGTGGAAAACTACTGGACAGCCTCTACCTCTGTGCAGCCCACACCTAGAACATTGCTGGCCTTTGCCCAAATTATGCCACCCCACTTGGGATCACCTGACACCATTGTGATCTGTCTTATGACCTGGCAGCATCCCATGTGCCTACCCAGTTGACTCTTGCTCCATTCCAGTACCTGTTACATGTATTCTTGTCCCATGCCTTGTCGGGCTCATCCAACACCAACCCTTTTATTCATTCAGCAAGACATTTTGAGTATCACTTGGTGCCGCTGGGTAATGTGTTCTGCCAGAGTAAATAAAAATTCAATACTTGTCCTCAAGATGCTTAGACTCCGGGGAGGGAGACCAATGATAAAGAAATAAACAATCATTAAAAACATTGAGAAAGGATGTAAAGAAAGCAGACAAGGTCTCTGGAGAGACTGGCAAGTGGAGCCTAATTTGGATAATGTCCTCTGCAGAGCACACATTTAGCCCTATACCCAAACAATGAGAAGATGCCAGCCATGGGGAAAGGAGGGGTGGGACATGTCTCCCAGACTTTGGGCTCAGTATGTGAGCATGTAAGGCAGGAAGGAGCTTGGTGGGCTTGAGAACTGGTAAAAGCCTCTAAATCCTCCCTACTTTTCCAGTCCCTTCTTTCACATCTATCTTGCCGACTGCACCCACTCACACTCATTAGTCCATCTCCTGAGCTGCCATAGGTCATTCCTCTCTGTTCCCCTTACTTAACACTTGGTCGCATGCTGTCTTTTATTATTCAGCTATGTGGAAGATCATTACAGGAATTTCGTTCCACACTTGATCTCTCCTAAAGCATCGGTCAGAGTTCTATTTATATAGGAGTTGCCAAAGAAACACTTGAATTCACTTCAGTTCCATAACCTAGTCTAGGCTAGGTGGTGTATGCTAGGTAGTTAGTTCAGGGCTGGTGTTTAAAAATAAACAATCCTCTGTCTAGCCATAAGAAAAAAACAGCAGATAAACCCAAACTGAGGGATAGTCTACAATGTACCTGATCAAGTATGCCTCAAAACTGTCAAGAGTCCTCAAAAACAAGGAAAGTTCAAGAAACTGTCATAGACCAGAGGAGGCTAAAGAGACAGGATGACTAAATGTAATGTGGTACCTGAATGGCATCCTGGAGACAGGAAAAAGACATTAAGGAAAAATGACTGAAGTCTGCATGAACTTTACTTCATTTAGTTAAGAGTGAACATACCACTGTTGATTCCTTAGTTGTAACAAACATACTACAGTGAAGCAGGATGTTAACAATAGGGGAAACTGTGAGAACTCTACTTCTTTGCAACTTTTCTACAAATCTGAAATTATTCTAAAATTGTTTGGATTAAAAGTAGATGAGGGGTGCCTGGGTGGCACAGTTGGTTAAGCGTCTGATTCTTGGTTTCAGCTCAGGTCATGATCTCAGGGTTGTGAGATCGAGCCCGTGTCGAGCTCTGCACTCATCATAGATTCTGCTTGAGATTCTTTCTCCCCCTCTCCCTTGGGCCTCCTGCTCCTGCTCTCTCTCTCCAAGATAAATAAATATTTCTTTAAAATTAAAAGTAAATGAATAAATTATCAAGACATGGTCCCTGCCCTTTATGAGTTTATACTCTAGTAAAGACAACATACATCTAAATAAATATTTGCAGTACAGCATGATAAAGGCAACAAGAAAATTGCATACCAAGTACAAAAGTAGCCCAAATGAGGGCATGATTTACGTCTGAGAATTTAGGGAAGGATTCACCCAGGAGAGAAGTGCCTGGAGCTAGGTTTTGAAGGATCACTAGGAGTTTGAAGAATGTAGAAGACAAGCCTAGAAAAGATTGGTTCAGGCCTTTGACACCTTTGATGAGGCATGCCATCCTTTCAAGCAGTTTACCTTTGACAAAAGGGAGAAAGAATGAAAAAGGATAAAAGCTTGGGTATTCACTGACAAATTATGGCACCATCGCTAGCAAGCTCATTGTTTGTGGCTGGAACTTGACTGCCCACGGCAGCTGACCCACAGGTCCTCTGAATAGTGCCCAGCAGGACTCCCCCCCATCACTCTCCACCCAGCTGTTGAGGCCAGCTGTTTGGTCACTGTGGACTCTATAGTACACTGGGGCAAGGCACACCCCCAGTTTCCGGAGGTAGATGGATAGCCAGGAAAGGACATGAAGGCAGAGAACAGGAGGCAGTGACCTGGGGACTGAAGCAAGAGCTGAGTGGTCAGTCATGGACCAATGTCTCCAAACTGGCCAGGCCAGAAAGTCTGCCACACCCATCACTGCAGGTAAAGGAGGTAGAAGGCAAGTCGATTGAGAGCAAAGGTATTGCTCTGTTGGTNAGCCAAAATCAAGAGTCAAACACTCAGGCGCCTGGGTGGCTCAGTGGGTTAAAGCCGCTGCCTTCAGCTCAGGTCATGATCCCAGGGTCCTGGGATCGAGGCCCGCATCGGGCTCCCTGCTCAGCAGGGAGCCTGCTTCCTCCTCTCTCCTCTCTCTCTGCCTGCCTCTCAGCCTACTTGTAATCTCTCTCTGTGTGTCAAATGAATAAATAAAAATCTTTAAAAAAAAAAAAGGAAATTGGTGAGTGAAGAACAAGACTAACCCCAAGAGGCCTGGTGGCCCTCACCACAGATGAATGGAAACACATGGGAACCTGTTCTGGGACAGGCAAGCCACAGGTCAGGAAGTGGCTGTCCTCCAGGGGAAAGAGGACCTCTCAAGTTCTCTCTCGTGGGAATTTGAACAGGATGTCTGAAGAGGAGGAAGCAGTTAGGAGGCAAATGAGAAGGAGAGGGGACCTTGAGTAGAACGCCTCAGAGGACCCTGTGGAAGCTGGTATAGTATGGGAGCAGAATGAGCAAGGGAGTCCAATAGGTAGTGAGTAAGCCAGCTGCTGTCAGAACAGAGAAGCAAGCACAGAGACAAGCAGCATCTCTGAGAGAGAGAGAGGTCTCTTGCTGCCACAAAGCATTTAGCACAGTGCTGGCCCCGGAGTGCTCCATCATTGTTATTCTGAAGTTGTTGTTTCACTCTTCTTACTGGATTCCCACGAGAACTGTGCTATTCTTACTACTCCACAAGTACCCTTACAATAAATATCCCCTTGCTTAGTGAGGTTTTATTCCTTGCAACCAACAACAACAACAACAAACACACACATACAAAAGACAATTCCAAAATTATCACTGGTCAGAATTGCAGCAAATATGTTTGGCAGAGCCCTAATCCTTAGGGATCATTTTCTGTGTCAGTCCTGCAGGGAAGGTCCCTGCTTACTCTGATCTATGTCTGATAGATCTGCTACAGATCAGGGATTTCCTGGTGTGTGGAGAGTTAGGCCCCAGGCACCAAGCTGACTCACCCTGAACTGAGCTGTAGGCGACGGGAGAAGTCAGAGGCTGGGAAGCCTGGTGTTGAGAACTAGGAGAGCTCTGAAGACTCACCTCACCCAGCTCTACCCCCAGAAGATGGTGCCAAGTTCATAGGTGTACTTTGTCACTTCATCAATGGTTTCATACACACTAGTATTATTTATTTATTCTTGAATTGGTCACATGGGTACGTGATACAGTATTCAAAAGGATATAAAGTAGGGGTGCCTGGGTGGCTTAGTCAGTTGAGTGTTTGACTCTTTTTTTTATTTTTTTAAAGATTTTTTTTTTTATTCATTTGACACAGAGAGAGAGAGATTACAAGTAGGCAGAGAGGCAGAGAGAGAGGAGAGAGGAGGAAGCAGGCTCCCTGCTGAGCAGAGAGCCCGATGTGGGCCTCGATCCCAGGACCCTGGGATCATGACCTGAGCTGAAGGCAGCGGCTTTAACCCACTGAGCCACCCAGGCGCCTGAGTGTTTGACTCTTGATTTTGGCTCAGTTCATGATCTCAGGGCTGTGGGATCGAGCCCCGCACAGGACTCTGTGCTCAGTGGGGAGTCGGCTTGGGATTCTCTCTCCCTCTGCCTCTGCCCCTCCCTTCACTTGCACACACGCTCTCTCTCTTTCTCTCTCTCTCTCAAATAAATAAATAAATAAATCATTTTTTTAAAAAGGATAATAAAGTAGAGGTAAGCCCTATCTTTTAGCCAGTGACTACTTTCTATGCTGCCTTCCAGAAATAATCTGTTCTGTGGATATAGGAGCACGATGAATCCAAAGATACACAGTAGCATCTACACATACATACATATGAACGTACACACACTGTTCTGCACATTGATTTTTTTTTTGATTCCCATTACCTCCTTAGAGCTAAGTCCATATGAGGACATACAGAGCTGCCTTAGTCTTTTTCACAACAGTGTGATACTCCCTTTTATGGGTACACCAGCAGTTCTTTAATCCCCTCCTAATCAGTTCTGAGTTGTTTTCAGGCTTCACTAATACAAACAGTGCTATAATGAATGTCGTCCAACGTAAACCAGTTTGCACATACGCAGATCGATGTGCAGGATAAACTCCTAGATGTGGAATTGTTAAGACAATGGAAAAGTGTATTTGTCGTGCCATCGAATATTGCAAAGTGGGTCTCCACAGAGAATTTACCAGTTTACGTGTCCACCAGGAATGTATGTGATTACACCCTCATCAACGCAGAATGAATAGTTTTTTTTTAATTTTAAAAAAGGGTTTCTTTTTGTAGCAAATATAAACATATGAGCAAAAGCCTTTTGCATAGGTTTTTTTCTGAAGCCCCATCTGTCTCTCTGAATGTCTCTCTCTTGTCATCTCCTGTGCAGGTATGTGCACCCACACAATGGCTTGCCCTCTCCGCACTGGAGATTGATTTTTTTAAAGGCTTTAATTCTTTATTTTTCATACTGCCGTGGGTTTTCATCTTTGGTGATTTTCATTTGCAAAAAAAAAAGAAAAGAAAAAAGAAAGAAAGAAAGAAAGAAAAAAAGAAAGAAAGAAAGAAAGTTAGTTAATTTTCACCAAGTCTTACATTCCCCAGTGTAGAGGGTCTCTTAATCTTTCCAGAAGCAATTGCTGCTGCCAGTATGCCAGGACCTATTTCTTCATTAATTTTTCCAAAGCCCTTATAATACTGAGGGGACCGATACTGGGGCCGATAATGCCCAGTAATTCTCGGTATTTACAGAGCTTCTTTGTCTGAGATCTCAAAGCACTTGAGAGCATTAAATCATCATTCCCTTGGCTCTCTCAAAAGCATCTTTGAACCTAGAGGGATGATGCACAGAAATGAAATCTCTGCTTTCTATCCAGATTGTCTGAAAGGTGACCGGGGAGAGACTACAAACCAACCAATGTAGTTTCTAGCCAGAGTAGCATGTCCCTTTGGTTACTTTAATTTTTCCTTTTTTTTTTTTTTTTTTTTTTTTTTTTTTTTTTTTTTTTTTTTTTTTTTTTTTTTTACCTTTTGTGGATGCATTTCCAGTGAATAGTCAATCGTCTGTGTATAAGCAGCACATAGAAATGTGGCAAAAGGGTTCAACGATGTCAGGGATTGAGTCCCTGGATGCAAAAAGGCATATTCAGGCCTTCAAGCTACTCACATGCTCCCTGGTCTGAGTCCCAGTCTTCTCAATCCCAGAAAATGTATAAATATGACAAAACACCACTTCCTCTGGGCCAGAAAAAGAAGAAGGAAGGGAGAGAAGGAGGAGGAAAAAAAGCATGAGGATAAGGGGAGAGGGTGCCTAATTCAGATCTGATGTTTCCTTCCCACGTTGGACAGTACCCTGTGAGTAGAAAGCCCAACCCAGCCTCATGCATAATGTCTGATTCCACCAGTGAGTAATTGCCCTTTTTATAAAGAGCTTTTTAACCCTCACCCATCCTACTACTTCCCATTCTTTCCCACCCCCTAGTCTCCACACCTTCCATATCCTACACACACCATACGCAGAATATCAACCACAGAGCAGGTATTTCGCAGGGAAATGTTAGCAAACATTATCTCATATTTCAGATAAAAAAAAAAACCAAGGGACAGAGAAGCTGTAATTTATTTAGTAGCAAAGATTCTGTGTTAGGTATACATATCAAAACCCTCATCAGCTGGGTCAGGAATTATCAATCAATAGAGTGAATTTTTTTTTAATTTTTTAAATTATGTATTACACAAATAACACAGAAGATCAAATTAAACATAAACGTCACTGCAGTCTCACCACCCCAGCTAAACATCCTGCTTTCCTCCCTGTTCTGTGTCCTCTGAAATTCATAGTCCCTATGTACACCCATAGTACATAGTAGTAACCAGAGCCTATAGAAGTATAATACTGTAAGAGCCCAGGCAGGGGGACCAGGCAACCCGCACTTATATCCAAGTCCACCATTGACTAGCTGGGCCTTAGTTATTCCATCGGTAAAATGAGAATATTAATAGTTTGTACCTCACAGAAATGTGATGAGGAATCAACGAGATATCCGTGTCACATACTTAGCAAAGAATATAGTACATACCTGATCCATCTGAGCTGGTGCTAATATTATTATTAAATTTTGCTTTCTGCCTTTGAAAATGCATCTTAAGCAAATACAGCAGAATTGTCTGATAGTTCCCAAATCCTTCCTAAGCAGACTGCCCACTCCTGGGGGCACCACTTCCTCTAGGTTCTTGGAGAGGTGGGGGAGAGTCCGTCCAGTGCAGACTCCTTTAGCCCCTCCCCTCCTAGGGCCTGTACAGACTGCACCTGTTAGGGGCTTCCCCACTGTCCTGACCCTGTCACCCTATAAATGTCAAGGCTTGAGGGAAGAAAGTGGGGAAATGAGAACCATAGAAGACACCTCACTCCTTAGAGTTCCCAGGGCCTTTGGTGAGTAGCTATATCCACCTGACCAAAGTATGTTCTGATTATTGCTGATCTTTTTCAGAATAATGGCAAGAAGAAGCATTGTCATTTTGGTAATTTTAGAACTTAGTAATTTTTTGTCCTTTAAAATTTTGTGTTAATGTATGTTGGTGTAATTTCAAACTTACAGAAATTTGCAAGCATAGCACAAGTAACTCCCATATGCCCTTTATCATTCTCATATGTGTACACATATATAGAGAGAGAAATACACGTGTGTACATATATGTATATGTACAGGTGAGAGATAAAGAAAACACATCTCTTTACCTCTCTTCAGGGTGCATTTCCTTTTTTTTTTTTTTTAACGCTGCATGAGGACCTGCGGGGGCAGGGCCACGTATTTTTTTCTTTTTCTTCTTCTTTTTTTTTTTTTCAGGGTGCATTTCCTACGAATGCGGTCTTTCTCCTCCATGACCCCAGTACAGGGATCATAATCAGGGAATGTACTGTTGATACAACACGATGCCCCAACCCACCATCTATTTCTGTATTTTTAAAGCCTCACTTGAAAAAGCAGGTGTGGGACAAAGATGATAAATGTACATCACAGCCTAATTAGGCCACTCGTTCACCTGGTGACCTCCTCGCTGGAGTCGCTCTTCAAAGCTCTGCGCTAACAAGACTCCCCGGCAAGCCTGCGCGGATGCTCTCCCACCTGGCAGAAATCAGTTCTCTGCCCGGCAGCCTTCTGGGGCAGGCCACCCAATAGCCCTTCAGGCGGTATTGACTGTCTGTCTCCACCCTGGACTTCGGGGTTCCTAGGCCCCACTCCGGTAACTGACAGATAATTGGTGCTTAGGAAATGTTTGCTAAAAATGAATGAGCAAACGGAAGCCTCTGGTGAGTTGAACTTGATGAGGAGGTCGGTTGTTTTTTGTCTTTTTTTTTTTTTTGGTTTGTTTGTTTTGGTTTTTTTTTTCAATCTGTCAGAGGAAAGTTCGGTGGTACACAATACAGTGGGTGAGGGTATACATGTATCTTAGGGCAGGCAAAAAAAAAAAAATCGTACGTGGGATCTTGGCTCCTGCCTTTCTGCCACTCCCTCCACCTTTTTTCTCCTCCCTGCCCTCCCTCTGCCCCAAAATGTAGTAACTGCTGAAAGAATACAGTTATGTGCAGGGGACGTGTAGAGACTAGATTCTCAGAAGAGCCGTGCCTGTGAGCGTAAGAAACACAGCCCAGGATTTCAGCACTTGGCAGCGCTGGCCATCGTTCCTGCCACGTTAGCACGCAGTAACTTTCCGTGCCGGCCCGGGGCGGCGAGGCGGGGGGCGGAG
>LNAC01000850.1:485908-511773 GCA_002007465.1 Ailurus styani | reverse complement strand
AGGAAATGATCCAGTTTCATTTTTCTGCATGTGGCTGACCAGTTTTCCCAACACCATTTTTTGAAGAGACTTTTTTCTTCCCACTGGACATTCTTTCCTGCTTTGTCGAAGATTAGTTGACCATAGAGTTGAGGGTCCATTTTTGGGTTCTCTATTCTGTTCCACTGGTCTATGTGTCTGTTTTTGTGCCAGTACCATACTGTCTTGATGATGACAGCTTTGTAATAGAGCTTGAAGTCTGGAATTGTGATGCCACCAACTTTGGTTTTCTTTTTCAACATACCTTTGGCTATTCGGGGTCTTTTCTGGTTCCATATAAATTTTAGGATTATTCGTTCCATTTCTTCGAAATAAATTGCTCGTATTTTGATGGGGATTCCATTAAATGTTGTGGAAAACCCAAAGGACTCCACTCCAAAACTAGAACTCATACAGGAATTCAGTAAAGCATCAGGATATAAAATCAGTGCACAGAAATCAGTTGCATTTCTATATACCAACAACAAAACAGAAGAAAGAGAAATTAAGGAGTCAATCCCATTTATAGTTGCACCCCAAACCATAAGATACCTAGGAATAAACCTAACCAAAGAGGCAAAGAATCTGTATTCAGAAAACTATAAAGTACTCATGAAAGAAATTGAGGAAGACACAAAGAAGTGGAAAAACATTCCATGCTCATGGATTGGAAGAACAAATATTGTGAAAATGTCTATGCTACCTATAGCAATCTACACATTTAGAGCACAACACCCTAGGGACCCCGGTCCCTAACACAGTGGGACCCTACCCCTGAAACAGCCCTGCTCCAACTTGGGCTTAGCACATGTTGTCAAGGTCCAGAGGAGGCCAGGCTTTCTGTGCTCTGTGGGGGCAAATCTGCCCCATCACAGTTTTTCAGATTTAATAAAGACTGGACTTAATGAAACTCACTGTTATAGGTTTTTCTTGTATATGTATACATTTTTTTTTTGCTTTATTCTTTCTTCCTGATTAATACAGCTCATCATCCACTGTGTTATGAAACTGTAACAGGCATTGAAATTGGCCCGTGACAGCTCTACCTATAATCTCTGTGAGGGAGCCTATGGACAGGGTGTCCACTGAGCGGGATTCTCACTCACTTTTCTGCCTCTTGCTGAGTTGTTACCTCAAATCATGCTGCCCTTCACAGGGTTCGCCATTTGCTCCTGTATTTTTGAGGTAAGAATAGAGGCCCCAAATTTCACTGGTACCAGGTATAATCTTTTTGTTTCAATCAGTGGACAAGTGCTTATGGTGACTTATCTATTTATTCAACAAATATGAACCGTAAAAAGGCCAACTGTGGCGCGCCAGGGACTGTGATGGGCTCTGAGACCTTAACACTGAGCCCGACAGAGACAGTCCCTGTCCCAGTGGGCTTACCAGCCAAGAATATATATAAACCTTGGCTTTGATAACTTAGACTAAGATAGAAAGGAAAAATCATGGGGCCACTGCTGAGTTTGTTTTTAGTTTTGTTTTGAGGCATTTTTATGCTGTGGAAGTCATCTCCGAAATGCAGTCTTTTTATATGAAGACTCTCTATCACAGAGCGAGCCTTCCCACCCAGTCTTCTTCCGAGTTATTTTCTTGGAGAACGGTTCCAGTGTTGTGTGTGACCCTGGGCTGGGAACGAGGGGTTTCCTACAGCCTTGCCACTGACTCAGCAAACCTTTGAGCTAGTTGGGCTGAACCTGGATTTGCCACAGCCATAGAGTAGAGGTGTGGTCATTCTTATTTGTGCAAAGTGCGAGATTATTCAGGGAAAATCAGTTTATTTTTACCTGACAAGCTTCCTTTTCCAAGCTCTTTTCCTGGAACAAGGTTCTGACATATTTGGGGTCTGTTTTGGTTCCAAGATTAGAATCTCTTCAACTCCGTGACCACTGGAATTCCTTGAGACTTCCCCTTAAACACGCCTTTGGGGCTCTTCCAGGCTCTTGATTTCTTTCTGAACCTCTCTAAGGACTATAAGGGATGTTTTCTAACTCTGAGCTAACAACAGATACTAGGAAAACAACAAACAGAAGTCAAAATTTCTCAATCCTTGCCAACCAGGGACAATCCTCGTGCAACTGGGAGGGTGCCCGGCAAGTGTGGGAGACAGATTTGAAGCGACAGCAAGGCGAGAGGAGAGCACGGTGCGTGTGCTGGCACTAGTCTCCTCCGCACCAAAAGCACGTCATCGCACTCGCCTGGAGAAACACACGCCCTAATGGGGTTTGAGCCACACTATCAATTCACATGTTCTTGAGTTTACCTTGCTCTTGTTGATACCCAAACCACAAATATCTATGGGTGTCTGTCTGTATGCATACATTAAACAGGATGTAAAGTGGATATGTATTTACCAAACTGTATGTTTCTTAATACTCTTTGTATGGAATTTTATGAGTCTTATGGAGATCTGCTTGCTTTCCCCTCCAGAGCAGTGGCACTTTCTGGATGAAAGGAATGCAGTTCACCCAAATGAGACCTATCCATGATAATGCTCCTGGGTTGCCCGGGGCAGGGGGCAGAGGGTGAAGGAGCAGGATGGAGAGAGGAATGGAGACTCCTTTCCAAAGCAGTCCCTTTCCACCTCGGTTCACAAGACTCCGGGCAGCTAAGGGTTTTCACAGCAGCCGGGCCTCCTCAGTCATTCCTTGCTCATTAACAGAAGGACTTGTCATCTGGAGAACTGGTTGCCATGTGTTTATTGTTAGGAGTTCAGGACAAACAGGTTCCAGCAATGCACAAAGGTTTTTTTTGGCAAACAGAAAACATAAACAGTTTCCTTGTGAGCTAGCTAGATTAGGGGAGAGGAGCCTCCTCAGACCCTGCCTACCAGGCACTCACATTCTTCCTCTGCCTACCAGGCATGGTCCCTCATGGGGTTTGCTGGGTAAACTCAAATCCCATTATTAGCCTTCTCCTCCCCGGCTGCCTGTGGAGCCTCAGGTACAACTACCTGCCTGCTCCTGATAAGTGCTTGGGGCCCCATCTCATGAGACTTTGGGGGAGAATCTTCCCTCCCTCTCGCATGTTATAAATGGTGCAGGTAAGAGATACTGGCTGGGGTATTAATCTTTTCTGTTACCAGCTTCCTAGATGAGATAGGCACACCTTCAGGACTTAGAAACAGTCTCTCCAGGGGCTCGGTAGAGAACGAAAGCTGCCCTCTGCCCCTTTATCTGTATCCTCTGACCCCAGGCCTGGGGAATTATAGGATTCGAGATTCGGATATCAGAGCCATCAGCTCAGCCAAGTGCTCCAGCCCTGAGATGAAGGAACACGAAAGAGCTTTCAGACTTTTCGACTGTGGGTAATGGCAGCTAATCCAGCACCACATCCTAGGAAACCGAGTGGGAGCCTGTGGGGTAGACTATGTGTTTTCACTGGCAGCCCTTAAGCGCATGGCTCCCTGAGAAGGCTGTTCTGGTCCCTCCTTGTGCTTATAAACCCAGATGGAGCCACAGCCTGAACTTTAATCTTCTTACTATGTTATGATGGGACCGCTTATCTCTTCTGCCCCTTGTTGCAAGAGCAGGTGTATTATTTGAGAGCTTACTATGTTCCAGTCGTTTTAAATGTATGTAGTTATGTGTCTATGTGTGCATAATCTCATTGAAACCTCACGATATCATGACTATGAAGTATAACTGTGTTAGTTGAAGAAACCAAGTTTTAGATGTTAAGCAACTTGTCCAACCCACATAGCTAGTGAGCCGCAGAGTTGGGTTTGAACCTCAGTCTGTCACACCCCAGTGTCCTTGTCTTTCCTACTGTGCCCTGTTGCCCCCCTCCCCTCAAGGCTCATAGATCCACAGGCAGAGGTGATGTCTTTATAAGCCAGAGTGTCAGTGAGCTAGCTTCTAAACTCTTGAATACTTTTCTTGGGACTTTTAAAAGAGATTTTGAGCTCATTAGTGTGCCTTGTGGATGCCTCTTTTCTTCAAAAATAAACACACACCAACACACACACACACACAGAGCAAAAGGATCAACCCTTTAATGCTCCTCCCTACATTACTTCCCTTGCCTCTGCAACCTTCTCATTTCTATTTATTCTACCATTCCTCAAGCTCCTGTGTGGAGCCCACTCTCTCCAAGCCTACACCCCTTAGCTGGTGGCTGTCCTCCAAAATTGTGCTTTCCTCCGCTTCCTCAACTCAGTCAACATTTGTGTTCCCTCTGTGCTGTTGGAAGAGGAGTATTCCATTAAGCCAAATTGTATTTAAGTTCCATTCCTTAGATATTTACCTCTTGACTAGATAGCTTATCAACCTAAATGGATGAATCCCCATAAAATTCTCTATTTTCCACCTAAATGTCTAATCTCATTTTAAGAACAAGAAAGGATATTACAGAAGAGGAAAACAATGTACCCATTTTTCTCACTAATCTGTCAAAAAAGATTTTCTAGTTTTCCTTTCTTGTCTTTTATCATATATATGTCACTTTTTTTTTAAAGATTTTATTTATTTATTTGACACAGAGAGAGAGACCACAAGTAGGCAGAGAGGCAGGTAGAGAGAGAGGAGGAAGCAGGCTCCCCGCCGAGCAGAGAGCCCGATGCGGGCCTCGATCCCAGGACCCTGAGATCATGACCTGAGCTGAAAGCAGAGGCTTTAACCCACTGAGCCACCCAGGCGCCCTATATATATGTCACTTTTATGTTTTTATAATTATAGCAGGTATTCAATGTTGCATTCTTTTTTTTCTCCCATGGAATTTCCCCACATTGGACGTCACCTGTTTGGTCTGAAGAAGGCCTGTTTTGTCAGTGGGCACGGCAGCAATATTATTGTGCCATAGTTTTGCCTTCCCATGAGTTATCTACATGAGACTCTGAGAGTCCCCTTTAGTAAACAGCAAGGATCAAGGGTGACACCCCTTTTTCAGGGGACTTCGGTGACCCTAATCCTAACAGAAAACCAAGATATCAAATTTGAAATGTTATGATTATCCTCCCTTAAATATTAATAATTTTTAGGACTTGCCAAGGAGATCGAAGGAGACATTGAACACCATGTGCTTGGCAATTGGGTAGGAGTTCTGCAGGGGTAATTGTACTTAAATCACACACAACCCTGTGGGGGGAAGGGCACTGTGACCCTTGTGTTCAGATGAGGAAACCAAGGCTCAGAGGGATGAAGCTCCTTGCCCAGCTGCTACATGACAGGAGTGGCTCCATAGCTCTTTCCAACTTACCAGCTGACTTTATCAACTCTTGGAGAAACCTCCTCTCAGTCAGGATTAGTCCAAGTCCAAACCAGAGCCGATATAACAAAGAAAAGGGAAGAGAGAAGGTTCTATGGTTAGTGACACACACATACATTACAGGCACGCAGAGAATATGAAACAAATGTAAATTTATTCAAAAATTATGAGAGAGACGGTTGTAGTGATACATGTTAACAGGAGACCTATTACTCATAATTGATTTTACTAATATTTTAGCATCTGACCTGTTTCTCTTAATTGAATTGAAATGGCTTATGCAACACATTTGTTTTACTGACTTTGGAAAGATATAATCACCTTCACCTACACTTTTAATTTTAAAATAGAGTTTTATTTATTTATTTATTTTTTTAAATTCCTGAACTGTGGACTTAAAGATAAGTAAAATGCAATTAGTTTTCTTCCTTAGAAAATATCTAGAAAATTGTGGTTATTTTGTTTTAAGGAAAAAAGAAAAAACAACAAAGAGAGGGCATTTTTCACAACGATTGGTGAGGTCACCCTGAACGAAAATAAAATGTCCATTAAACTCTTCCCAAGAATCACAGATCGAGTCACTTGGGAGTCACTACTCTGCCCTGTTTAACTTAGTCGAAATTAGTCATTCCAAAGCCCTTAAAATATAAACTAATTTCATGTTTGCAGAAAATACTTTACCACCGGGAACAGGGTAAATCAGAGAGACAGAGAGAGATCCTTATGGGAACAGGAGCATCTCACATCTCAGCTTCTCAGGACAGCTGATTTGTTCTGCCAAACTGCAGAGAATACCAGCCTGCTGGGTTTGCTAATGCCTGGGCCTGCAGTATACCAGGGATGAGAATTCAAGAACATACCAGGAGATTGTTCGCTAAAGCAGGTAAAAATTATGGCTCTAACCTCAGGCTTCCACTGGGCGCACATCCACCAGTGTCTGCCTGGGGTTAGCTGAGGCTTGGAGAAACATGCCAAAATTCGGGGAGGTTCATTTTTGTTTTTCAAGTTGGCAGGTCTTGTCTTGGAAAAGAGACAGAATCGGTATACCAGCTTTAATGGATTATAAGATGATTGGGCGTTGGGCGAGAGCAGAAGGGAAAAAAGGCAAGCAGAAAGAAAAAAATATTTTCGAGAACTCGCAAGAAATAGGTCTTGCTGGCCAACAGTGGCCCTAGGTTGACAGCTGTTGTATGTTAGTTTAGAATGTGTCTGTTTCTTAATAAATGATCTCATAACTTTAGTGATAGCATCCAAAGGAAAATTACAAAATGAGCTTGAGGAAACATTTTTCTGGGTTCCTTCTCCCTGTGCCCAACAGGGAAAGAGCCGACAGAAGCCCTGCCTAGTCTGACTTGAGGCCACCCATTGGCTGGTAGGACTAGGATGAAACATTAGCACCTTTAATGTGGGGTTGAAAAACGGAATGCCAGGAAGTTAAAAGGACTTAGGGGAAAATGTCCTTTGGCCTTCCGCTGCGTGACAGGATTCTGAAGTGGCAGCTAGTGAGCAGAGTAGACTCAGTTAGTCCAGTCAGAGGAAAAAAGCAGCAAAACCAGAGGACCAACATCAGTAATATCTTTGAGTGCAGTGATGAAAGAGCGAGATGGCTCTGCCAGAAAGGCGGGTCTCTTCATCAGGTTTCCCAAAGCAGTTTGCGCCTCTGGCCAGCTGTCAGAGGAAACGAGCCCTGCCTATTGGCTGGTATTTATTGAGCACCTACTAGGTGCTCAGACTCCTCTGGACCCTTCATGCAAAGAAGACTCCATCTTTCTTTATTTTTGCCAAACTAAAGGTTGTTTGCGGTGGAGATAGATGGTGATTTTGTTTTCTACCAGGACAAAGAAAGTAAAAAGTGGGGTAGACTAATGACACAAACCCACCTGTTTTCACATTGTTAGGAATCCAGCCGTGGTGTAGAGATCCTGAAGACTTTGAGAAGGGTTAAAGCCATGGCGAATTGAATCCCTTCCCCCCCTCCCCCCAGTCTGTGTCCTATTCTCACGCTGATCCAGTGCTGGGCACCTGGTGGGGTATGGAATGGACAGCCATGGGTGAGAGACAGAAGAAATCAGAACAAGGCTCTGGCCACTCCTGTTCTGGAGACTCTTGGAGATCTTTTGAGATCTGAGAAATTGAACCCATTCAAGAGTGAAGAATTTTCTGTTCCCCACCGCCTATGTAATAATGCCCAGCCCCACAGAGGAAAGATAATCAAGGGCAAAGAGAAATTTTATTTCCCTTCGTAGGCAAACTCCCTTTGTCGTATAAGAACTAAGGCATCCTTCCTCCCTCCCTTTCATCCTACATTAGGTCAAAGGTTAGCACAGGAAAGACCACTGGCACATAATCTTCAGATGACATGACTTCTTAGCTTTATTACAAATACATACACCACTTTTGGTCAT
Source organism: Ailurus styani (assembly GCA_002007465.1). Taxonomy (NCBI): domain Eukaryota; kingdom Metazoa; phylum Chordata; class Mammalia; order Carnivora; family Ailuridae; genus Ailurus; species Ailurus styani. Next base: position 504,142 of record LNAC01000850.1, on the reverse strand, counting down.
CTGATGATTTTACCCTTTACACGAACCCAAACATTCTCAGTCTGGAGGTGTTGCGGACAATCATCTGTATGAAAACAGAATAATTGTTAAAAGTCTATATATTTTATCTCCGTGATGCAACTTACCGGCATTGTACTTGAGTGAAATTGAAAGTTTTTATTCAGGTGATTGCCCTGGATTGGATACAGTCTTAAGGAGCCTCTCTGATCCTTTAATTTTCTCTTTCACTCTGTCTTTCTCTCTGATCTGGGTGCTATTGCTCAATTGTGCTGTTCCTATCATTACCTACTTAGTAGCAGCAATGGGAAATAAGCCTTAAAAGTGATAACCTGTCATATTTTTTTTATTCTGCTGGTCTCATAAAAAAAACTACCAGTCGTTTATTTCATCTCACTTATTGTCGATCAGTCCCGCATTTTTTACCTCCTTACCGTGGTTTTCTTTGTGCTGTGGTTCCCAGCCACAGCCCGCTTCCTGCTGAATTAAACTGCAACCCAGACAAAACCAAAGAGCACATCTCTCCCAAAGTTCACTCGGAAGGTCGCCCCTGGTGAGATGGACATTGCAGATGTGCTAGAAAGATTAGAAGCTGCTTTGATAAAACCTGCGTCTGTTCTTTGCTTCGGGTCCTCAGAGTGGAAGATCGGATGGATTGCCATTGCCTTGCATTATTTAAGAGTTTTGATGAGCAGCTCCCATCAAAATTCCCCACAGACTCCAGACTATGTGTGTGTGTGTGCGTGCGTGTGCCTGTGCGCGCGCGTGTGTGTTTTAAACAGCACTTTAGAATGATTGAGATGTTCAAAAGGACATTGCCAAGTGAGTGCTCTTTGCAGGGCTCACATTCCATTAGGTTGTCCTTCCTTAAGGTCTCTTGGTGGCCCTTCTGTTCTATTTGATGGCAAATTCTGTTCATTCCAGATTGTGTTAAATCCCTTTAGCAGCTTCAAACGGCTCTCCCGTGCTGCAGTGTTAGCATTTGGGTGCTGATCAAATCAGTCCCTGGACTTTTGTTATTTTTCACTCCTTTGATGGTTTTCCTCCGTTCTTCTGTTTTCGCTGGTTTCCACTTTCATCTCCACGGTCTGTTCTTCGATGGTGTTATCTATTCATTCGAGAGAGTCCAGCCATTCAGCCCTCTGAAGAAAGGGCCGTTCCCTCACTTCTCTGGCCTGGCTGCCCCAGTGGGTAGTCCCTGATTTGTGTCTTTTATCCCGCAGCTGTGGAGGCCCCTCTTTGGGCTACCACTTTGGTGATAGGATAAGGATGAGTGAATCACGATTTCGTTTTTATCAACCTCGTCTGTGTCTTCCCGTTTTTAGGTGAGATGCGGTGGCTTCTGTTATCACAGGTATTTTTATAAATGGCTTCATTTCTGATAGTTGCAAATGATGAAAGTTAGGCCACCTCATTTCCATCTTGGGAACTTTCCACAGATAGATATTTCTTGTCATTTCCTGAAGTGTGACTGAATGGTCAGATCACTGAATAGAAATGAGACCTTGAGGACTTTATCTTGGGTCTCTCAGGAGCTCTACCTGAGACTTTATGTTAAGTCGTTTGCTCCCACGGCTACCACATTTTTGTTCTATCTCAATTCCTTGCCACAAATATTGCATGCTGTTTTGCCCAATTAAATATTTCATGTTTTATTTCAAAAGCCCTAGTACCAAATAATATAATTTTCAAGAGTAATAAAATCGATTATGATTCCTTTTTTAGCTAGTTCAGTATTTCATACCAAGCAAAGGGTGGTAGGAGCAAAGCTCAATGCCAAATGAGCAACCCTTAAATGTGGAAGACAGTCAGTGTTAGAATTAATCATAGGAATCACTCCCTTATGCTGTTGGAAAACACACATGATACTGCATTCCTGGACTGCCCCCCCGCCGCCATTTGAGTGGATAACATATTAGAAGGTACAAGGAAAGTCTACATAAATTACTGAAAAAGATAACCATAAAAAAGAGAGAGAACACTTGAAAATATAATCCTAACTTCTGAGGCCAGTGTCATGGTGGGTACCAGGCTCTCCCAGTACTCTGTGTATCCCTATCACACAGAAGGGGCTAGAAATTATGAGGCAACTGTCTTATGTCCAGGCTTGGCTTATGCTCTGCATTATAGGAGTTCGCTTTCCACAGACTGTCTAATTCATTAACAATTAACTGGTGATTTATTGGCGGCATACTGTTGAAGAACTATGTAAATGACCTCTTGTGGTAGGAATGAATAGATAATACAAAAATATGTGAACTGAAAGGAAGATAGAATTAGTCACGAAAAAATCTCCTGCAAAAGTATAAAACGGCTTCCTGTTTCACTTTCAAAAATCCTCTTCTGGAAAACTTTCCTTAAACTTGCCAATCCGAGTTCCTCAGAATATAAATTCTTTAAGAACTGGAAATTGGTTTTCAATATCGAGCATGTGCCAACATTTATCAAGCACTAGACTAGGGAATCGGGAACCCTGGTTGAAGTCCCAGCTCCAACCGTTAGCAGCGTGTGACCTGGACAGGCTAAACTGGAAGACCTCTCCAAGCTTTATTTACCCCATCTGCGAGTGGGCTTAATGAATCCTCCCTCCTTGCTTTTCTTCTGGACGTTTGTCAAGTGTCAAATGATATCCTTTAAATTGCATTTTCATGAACAACAACCTACTACTCCAAATGACGATGATAAATTTAATAGCAAAATCACGGTCATTTTAATACAAAAAGTGTGATTCCGGAGTTCGGACAATATGTGGAATGAAAGCGACAATTATCCACGAGTATGGGCCAGAACATTGACAGCGGTGGCATCCCCTTGCTCGGTCTAGCCCGGAGCAGAGAGAATTCATCTCAGGACCTTCGGTTCCTGCTTTGTAGAGTCTGCACAATGTGGATCTAGCCTGGCAGGTGTAGAGGCAGCAGTTTCCATGACTCCAGTAAATTAACTAGTGTTCACGGTGTTTTGCGGCTGCCCTGGAAACAGGCTAGCAGTTTTGAAAAAGAATTGTTGCAGCCATGAAGAAGGTGTTGGTATCATGTGTGTGCCTGTAGAAAGCGTACTTTTAAAAACCTGTCACTTCACCTGCACAGAATGAAAACAATGCCAAGTTGTGCTCATGTTTTTCTTCCTTTTTTTCCGCATTGAACTTACTTTAACTGCTAACCTTTGCTTCTCCAGAATTCCGGCAGGTTAAACATTATTGTATAAATAGCAATGGCTACTATATAAATAGCAAGTATCTTAATATAATGATACAGATTTAAACCCCAGCTCTGAACACTCCAAATGCAAGTAAACATTTACAAAAACATGGCAGCTTTAAAAAGAGAGGGTATTTGAATAGTTTTTATTTTATTGATATTTGGCTAATATTAGAATTGAATGAAATTCCAATGTATAAAACAGTTATTCCTACTATGAAAACCTCTTTATTTTTCCACAACTCCTCTAAGTTTTGCTTCCTGAAACTGGAATAACTAAGACCCTAATTTAATGTTTTAAGTAAGTAGAGGTATTATTTGAATTGTGTATAGTAATGCTGCCCTCACAGACATTATTAGAAAATGGGATATCCCATATAAATTAATTTTCTGCAGTATATTTCTACAAGTGCCTAAGCTACTTCACTGTATTTGGGAGTGAGGGAGGCCTTTCGAAATATATTGTGTAAGTCCCTGTCTCCCTAGTTCAGGGTTAATCCATTCTTAATGTTTCAAAATCATTATAAACATTAATTATTATGGTGTGTACAGTATGCTGTAATACAGGATGTCCTCAGAGTCTCTCTACAGGTGTAGCAGGTTGTTTGCCCCTTTGCTAAATGGCCCCGTGCTGCCATACTTTTTATCATTTTTTCTTATCTCTTCCTTCAGTATTTATTGTGTCTTCTTGCTCCTATGAGCAGAACTCTACAGTCCTTTCTGCTGTGCCTTTTAATATATTTTACATACTGGAAAATCAGATATCAAGGTTTGTAGAATTGCATCTTACGTAAGAGTAAATAGCCTCTGAATGAATGCCTGAGAGACTTTTTAAGAACAGATACGAACTTTTGTCCTGAAAATGTTAGCGGTATCATTGCTGATCTTTCTTTCTGTTTAGTCTTCTTCCATGTTCCATGTCATAATGCTTCTGATGAGAGGCCTCTAATTAGAAAAGTGGTAGAGCAATTATTTAGACTTCTTTAACAGTTGTGAGTTAGTATTACTAGATAACCATTTGCCTTGTGGATATACTGGAACGTGCATCCCTTCTACCAGTCTTAATGATGATTTTTGGTGTGTAAGCAAGGGTAAGACTTTTCTAACTTCCTTTTTCCAGTCTCTCACACGATGCCTCACCCACAGTCTGTTCCCAGAAAATATCTGATGATTAACTGAGATTTAAAAATAATTATCATGCACAAGCTACATACAAATGAAACTTTCTAAGAACTATACTTGTCTCTCATGTTCTGGAAAATGCTTATGTGCTTTTCACACTTCGGTTTAAAAAAAAATCAAGAAAGACCAAGTTGAGCATAAATGATTAAAAAAATTGTAAAGGGGCTGAAAATTGAATTCTTCCTAGATCTGAATTCCAAGTACATCGCAGCTTTCCTATGGGATTATTTTGTTGGTGGAGGAATTTGTAATCATAATTAGAATCCCTTTAATTCATTCATTCATTCCAACAATAGCATTTATTGAATGCCTGCTGAGCCCCACCAGGAATGCACAGGCTTATCAGACACAATCTCAGGAAACAGACATTTTGGCCAGAATTTGAAGGTTGCTGTGAGTCAGAGCCCAGCTGCCATATGTTAGAAGCATTCCCCCAGTTAAAACTGAAAGCTTTAAAGTGAAGCTTAACTTGTTCTTAAAGTAGCTTTGATTCTATTAGAACGATTGCAAATATTTCATGTTGTGGGAAGAAATCTGGAGAAGTGGTGTCATGTTTTCCTGTTCCCTGACAAGTCATTCGGTAGCCCTGTCCAAGATCATTTAAAATAGCCTGGAAATAATCGGAAGTGATGAGCCTCTATGGAAAACACTTGCAGGATGCCTGTCGGCAAATGATGTTTTAAACCCTAGGTTTAATTTAGACCTGTTGTTATGTTCCCTATAAGAATCCATGTGTTTAAAGAATGTCGTCTCGAGAAAAATTAACATAAATTTAATTTAGGAAACAATCAGGTTTCTCCTAAAATAATGATTTTCGGTTCTGAGCTTCTTACCTATCTGTTCTGCTGTGTAATCAAATGCACTGACATAACACCTCTCCCTCCCTACCTTTAGCTTCCTTTGTCAGTGAATCATCATGTTTTGCATGTGCTGAAGGCCAATAATCTTATTCAGTGTCACTTAATCTTATCTGATCATCGTAATTTTGTAAGGCAATCATATGTATACATTTTCAGTGATGTAACCACTGCTTTATTCGTATAGTTTCTTTTCCACCACATTTTGCCATTTATATGATATCATTACCCTTAGTTGCACACGGGAGGATTGTGATGATTTTATAGAAATTATTGCTATTGGGGGTGCCTGCTGGCTCAGCCAGTGGACCATGTGACTCTTGATCTTGGGGTTGTGAGTTTGAGCCCCACGTTGGGTATAAAGGTTATTTAAAAATAAAATCTTTAAAAAAAAAGAAATCATTGATTTTTATTTCCTCATAACCTTAGGGACATAATAGATCTTTTTAAGAAAACATTTCTGGTAGAATCATAATACACTTATTAACATATTTCTTTTTTTTTTTTTTTTTTTTAAGTTTTTTTTTTTTTTTTTTTTTTTTTTTTTTNGAGAGGCAGGCAGAGAGAGAGGAGAGAGGAGAAAGCAGGCTTCCCGCTGAGCAGAGAGCCCGATGTGGGCCTCGATCCCAGGACCCTGGGATCATGACCTGAGCCGAAGGCAGTGGCTTTAACCCACTGAGCCACCCAGGCGCCCTTATTAACATATTTCATTTGTTTTATCAGGAGTATTTGAAAGAGGAAAAAACCTTGTTTTCAGAGAATACAAACCTTAATTATGTTATTGAAGAATCACTTTCAAACATCCAGAAAATATTTTTGAAATGGAACAGATAAATCGTCAGTTCTTGTGGAGACATATTCATAGGGTATGTCAAGTACATAATCTTGAACCTGAAGAGTAGGGCTAGACAGAGTCAGAAAACATCTACTTCTAAAGTGAAGAATTCTTTAAACTATTTGAGTTCCCTGAGTAATACCACTAAATACATGAAGTGTTGGTACTATCCAGATAGCTAAATAAACTCACTGTCTCTACTGTTCATCAGTATATTTTGTGTTGCTCATATAGTTATAAACATCTAGTTGTGTCTCATAAACCATTCCAATCCAATGACTACTGGTTATCACTAGTGTGCCAGATACTAATGGTTTTAATGTTTACTGTCTTACCTTTATGGTCTTTAAAAATCTTGAAAGATAGATATTATATTTCTTTTTTTTTTAAAGATTTCATTTATTTGAAAGAGAGAGAGCATGAGCACGGGGAGAGACAGAGGGCCAAGCAGACACCCCACTGAGCATGGAGCCCAACACTAGGCTCAATCCCAGGACCCTGAGATCATGACCTGAGCCGAAGTCAGATATTTAACAGACTGGGCCACCCAGATGCCCCGATAGCTAGTATTTTTCTAATTTTACAGATAAGGAAACCGAGGCTCAAGAACTCTAAGTAACTTGTTACCAGTCACATAGACACCAGGTATTAGAACTGGGATAAAAAGTCAAATTTTCCAAAACCAGTTCCAGTGCTCTTTCCACCACACATGCTGCTTTCAAAAGAAGTATTTATCTATTCAACAAATCTTTATCTATCATCTGATATATTAGCACTATGCTAATCCTTAGTGTTACCAGGGATACAAAGGTGAGTAAGACAGATGTCTTCCCTCCCTCTTAGTCTAGAGTCCATGGAAGAAGACATAAAAGGGAATAAATGAATACCAGAGGGGAAAATGGTGTGAAGAAATAGGTTCACAGAAAGGGAAGAACAGGATGCCAGTGGGAACCCACAGCTCACCTGATGGAGGCTAGCAGTTTTTCCAAGACCTCCTGAAGGCAGTGACATTTGGACTGAGATTGCAGGATGGCAAAAGTGATAAATAGGTAGGTAGATACATACATACATAGATGGATAGACAAAGTTGATTCTCCTAATTGGGAGATTTATATTTGCAAATTTGCCTGCTAACTAAAATTTGTTTACGACCCCCAAATCAATACTGGCTGCCATTTTCAGACTTGTTCCCAAGGGTGGAGTATCATGATACACATCCCCAGCTAAGGTGTGATGAGGCAGTGCTCTGTCTTCTTGCCTCAGCTCTTGTACTGTAAATAAGTGTCCTTTTCACAGTTTACGTAGTACTGCATTTTCCTAATTTTTGTGCCTTTTGTTGGTGATCTTGCTATTTAAAATGGCCCTCAGGCACACCACTGAAGTCCTGCCTGGTGTCCTCAAGTACAAGAAGGCTGTGACGTGCTTTACAGAGAAAATCCATTGTTAGAAAAGCCTCATGCAGGAATGCCGGCTATGGCTTCAATGTTAGTGAACCAACAGTATCTATCAAATAAGGTGTCTTTAAAGAAATACACAGAAAACAGGTTATGTATTGATGAGTTGACAAAAATGTTATGAGCACAGGCTCACAGGAGCTTAACCCTCTATTTCCCCTAGGGACAGTGATTCAATATTTGCCACTTCAGTGGTCCTAGTGACTTTATAGACCCTAGCTATGTGAAGTAACAAGAACCGACACTAGGTAGACAGAGATCTAACACCGCCAAGTGCTGGTGAGAGTTCAGGACAACTAGAACTCTCAGACATTTGCTAATAGGAATGCAAAATGGCACAGCTTCTTTGAAAAACCATCTGGCATTTCTTATCATTGAACTCTTATATCCCATACACACTAGCAGTTCTATTCCTAGACATTTACCCAAGTGAAAGAAAAACATGTTCACACAAAAGTCTGTACATACATGTTAGCAACTTTATTTGTAAATGTTAAAAAATGGAACCAGCCTAAGTGTCCATCAGTTAGGGAATGAATAAACTGTGGGATGGACTATTATGGAACAATAGAAAGTAACAAATTATTGATATGCTCAACAACATAGGATGTACCTGATATGTATCATGCCAAGTAGAAGAAACCGAGTAGAGTCAAGAGAGAGAGAGCCAAGTAGAGTCAAAAAGCCACCTAATATATTATTCCATTTAAGTGATATTATTTAAAGGCAAAACCACAGGGAGCGAAAACAGTTATGTGGTTGCCAGGGTTTGGGGAAGGGGAAAAGTTAGCTACAGGTGAGCGTAGAGGAACCTGGGAGGAAAGGAGACGGAACTTTTCCATATACTGATGGAGTTGGTGGTAATTTCGACTAATACCTTTGTCAAACTCAAAAAACTGTACACTAAAAAAGCGTGTGTTACTATATTTGTAAATTGTACTTTAATAATAGATGAAAAATTGAGATTTGAATGATGAATCAAAGTACAGTTCTTCTAGGTTGCCACAATAATATCAAAAAATATCCCTACAGCATAGGGAATGAAGTCAATAAAATGGAAAAAACATTGTTTGGGGCAGATGGTGACTACACTTAGGATGGTGAGTCCTGAGTGATGTATAGAATTGCTGAATCATTATGTTGTACACATGAAACTAACATAGCACTGGATGTTAACTGTATTTTGATAAAGTAAAAAAAAAGAGAAAGAAAGAAAGAAAATGTCATTAAAACAAAGAGTACTCCATGTGTTTTACTATAGTTCTATGTGATAAAGCACTGATAGTATAAAATAAATACCATGTAATTCATGTTACACTATGAATTGAGCAGTGGATACTGTGAACATATAAAACATGTTTTCTTTTCTCTTGTTTTTTTTTTTTTTTTAAAGATTTTATTTATTTATTTGACACAGAGAGAGAGATTACAAGTAGGCAGAGAGGCAGGCAGAGAGACAGGAAGAGGAGGAAGCAGGCTCCCTGCCGAGCAGAGAGCCCGATGCGGGCCTCGATCCCAGGACGCTGAGATCATGACCTGAGCCGAAAGCAGAGGCTTTAACCCACTGAGCCACCCAGGCGCCCATCTTTTCTCTTGTTTTTAATGCTTAAGTTGAACCTGGTTCTTACTGGTTGCAGGAAACCGTCCCTTCCTGATTGTTTGACAAATGGTAACATCTATAGCAATCTATACTATACTATACTTCTAATATATGCATTATTCATAATAGGGCAAAACTTTTGTTTGATTTGAATTACCCAGTTCGATGGAATTTTGACCTTAGGATAATCGAGAAGAAAACAAGACAATAGAAAAAATACGATACTATCACTTATCTTGCTTATGTGTGGTTATTTAATGGTAGGCAATTGTGAGACATGGGTGGTTAACTGCTCACATCCCTGGAAGCAGGAAGACCTACCACCTGTCCTCTTTGATGTCTTCCAGTTCCGGTATTTCTCTTTTTTATTTTCCTTGTTTTCAATAGCTTTGTCACATTCCCTCTGTTATATTTCAAGGAGCAAAGATGTAAATCAAGTCACCATTACATTCTAGTTTATAAAAGTCACCTTCACCATACAATATGTACCCTGCCTTTAGAAGAATGAGCAAGTTGGCATTTCTGAGGTTATTATTATACTTAAGCCTTTGCAACAAATTCAATAATATTTATCAGTAGTTTCTCAATAATGTATACCATCACTTACATAAAAAAGTCACTCTTTCTTATTTGTATTATGACATTTTAAAAATTACTTTTATCTGTATTTAAGATATATTGTCAAAACATCTAAAAGGCGTATATGTACTATGTCTTTATATAAATAACAGGGTAATGCTTGACTATAGTCAATACATGTAGACAGCAGCGATTTATTCAAATTGCATTGAAAATTAAGTGACTGTGCTTAAGATTATTGTACCATCAAAGCCATTTGCTAGGTGATTAAATGGGTGAAGGAAATGCTATACCATATGATATGTTGAAAAAACTATGAAAAGAGCATCAGTGATATGATTTGGAAAAGTGAAATCAGCAAATATCCCTATGTCATGCTTTTTCAGTAGAATAGGGTAAACTACAAAATTACTATTTTTTTATGTTTTTAACAGATGTGTTCTTTTGAAGTCTTTTAGAAGTGCATTGTTGGCTTTTGTAGTTTTTATTTTCCTTGCAGCCCTATTGGACATTCCATTACCAATATTTAGAGTTGTTTAATTATTCCAAAATAAGAAAGAACTCCCCTTAAGAGTTAACGTGTAGCAGGTGTTTCTTAAATGTACAAATGGCAACATTGTTTTCAAATAAGATAATTACAACTGTACAGTATGCTTCTTCATTAGTAAGTAATTAAATAATTTACTAAATTGTGCAATAATTCATGACACATGCTAACCCTGCTCAATTATAGGAACTAGTGATAAAAGAATTTCTTGCACACATGCCTAAAATTTATTAGAGAAGTAATTTTTGATTCCTGAAGAAGTCAGCTTGCCATTTTCAAAATACTGAGTAATGCCCAATTAAAGGAAATTTTTTTTTTAAGTTTTGAGAGTCATAGCATAATGGTTAAGAGTACATACCCTAGAATCCACTTACAAAGGTTGTTCTTAAAGGTCCACCATTTATTAGCTTTCTGTTCCTAGCAAGTTACTTAATTTCTCTGTGCTCCAGTTTTCTTATCTGTAAAAAAAGAGTATGGAGTGAATTAAATGTTAAAAAGAGCATAAAATGAGTGCCTGTCACAGAGTCTCAAGGAATTGTTAACCAATAGGAAAGGTAAGAGAAACAACAATGGTGTTGTATAATTATTGGAAAGCCCTTTTGATTTTGGAAAGTTATCTTTGGGGACATAAGGCTTAACTGGATACTCAAAATCTAATGTGAATTTTGGAGCCTTCTGAGTTGAATACCTCATTTAATCTACCTCCATCTTACAAAAAGGAAGAGAAGAGCACTTTTTTTTTTAATGTGAATTGAGCATATTTAGAAGAATTTTAACATTTCTTACTAAGACAGAAGAGCATACCCAAATCTATTCTTGTCTCAGTATTCAAAGCATACTTCCCCAGTGCAGGGCCGGACATAAATAATAGGTGTACTTCTTAGAGCAGCGAAGAGACTTCTGATCAAACGCTGTCAGCCAAACGAATCCCATCCTATATAAGCTGGAGCTTAAATGTGAGCATCTGAACGACTATTGACATGTGGCACAACTGTCTGAAATGTCAATAGTTATAAAATGAGTATTTCATAATGCAGAATAATTGATTACTCTGCTTGACTGAACAGAAACATATTTTCTCTGCGAAAGCAAAATAATGCCAGCATTTGCTCCTGGAATGCTCCTCGCTGTGAGACTCGGATTTCCCAATGAAGCCCACGTACTCTGCAGCCCTTGATCATGCATGACAAAAATAGAGAGGACCATCTGTAACTGCTTATCTTTTCTCCATTATTTGAAAATATATTTTTAAGATACTTCTTAAAAAATAAAATATGGCCCATATACAAAGCATCTATATTAATAGAACTGTCGCAGATAATTTTCAGAACTTAAATGGATGAGATACAAAATCAAATAACATTCAATTTATCTTGTTCATCCTAAAATGCCCTGCTTAGCTTTTCGCTCTGATGAAATAACACCCATTTCCAGTTTTATTCTTCCTCTGTGTGCTGTGATGTGGAACTCTTTTGCTCTGTGTGTTTTATTAAGTGTAATTTAACTTTATGACTATCAAACCAACTATTAATCCTTACAATAAGATGATGAAATGGGTGGGCAGCAAAGAGATTTATTTTCTGAAGCGCGATTCTCTTCTTCTGCCCTCGATTATTTTTTCAAAACTCATTCTCTGAATGTATATGGTTTGCGAAGGTCGGCGCTAGGCACTGTGAAGAAAAGCAGAAGAAATAGTAACAACCTACATTTTGAGCTTTCTCTACTCCTCGTCTATATGTACTTTATGTTACTGTGAACCTTCACTACTAGCTTCTTAAGTAAGAGAGGCATTTTCTTTCTCTCTACGTTCATCTGTGTTCTGCCCTCCTGTTAAGATGTTCTTTATTCCTTCCTAAGTGGCTTTATTCCTAGCCACTAGATTTGATTTGTCTTTCAAAGTGTGGTTCAAGTGGTACCTTTTCCATCAAGTCCTTCTTCTCATAAAATTTAAGATTAATCCTGCACAAAGTAGCCCCTCTTATTCTTGGCTTACATAGCACCTTATTTCTGGAACACTGTTTTTGCCTTACATGGTAAGTATGGCATTCACGTGCTTGCTAGATGGCAGGCTCCTTGAGGGAAGGTCTGACATCTTAATCTTTTTCTTTCCCTCTCCATGTTCTGGCACACGTTCTTTAAATTGTAACGCACAGATATTTACATTCTTCGTTGGACGGGAGCTTCCACTCTTATAGGAGATAAGATGTAAGAAAGTGAGACCATGAGGCCGCTTAGACAAAGGGATCATTTACTTGTACTCGTCTTCGTATTCCCAATCCTTAGCAGGTACTTAATAAATGCTTGTTTAATACACATACACACATACACACACATACACATGGTTTTGAAATTGTAAAAAGCTTAGCAAATGTGCTTTCTAATAGTCATTTCAACACAAATTTTATTAAGGTCAATAATTTATGCCAAGCCCAGGCTCTGTGTGTACGGCAATGTAGGCGCTAGTGGGGATGGTGATGGTGTTTCCACTCATAAGCCCTACTAAGAGGTAGTCCCTCTGTCCTTTCTTTAAGTTGTTTAATCCTTGCAGTGGCTCGTCAAGGCTCCACCAGCTTTATTTCACATATTAGGAAACAAAGGTTTGTTCAAATCACTCAGCTAGTGAGTGGGATAAAGTTTGGTTTGGGGCCCAGCTTTGTCTAATGTTAGAGCTCATTCAACCATACCACAGAGTTCAGGGGCACGAAGAAGCCTCCTTGGAGAGGTAAGCTGATGTGGTGCAGCAGAAGGAAGAGGGTGGGGTTCCTAGGAAGTGGAGAAGATGGGATCCTGAATATAGTTGTAGGATGTTTTGGGGGTTTTTTGTTGTTTTTTTAAAAAGATTTTATTTATTTATTTGACACAGAGAGAGAGATTACAAGTAGGCAGAGAGAGAGAGGAGGAAGCAGGCTCTCTGCCAAGCAGAGAGCCCGATGCGGGCCTCGATCCCAGGACCCTGAGATCATGACCTGAGCCGAAGGCAGAGGATTTAACCCGCTGAGCCACCCAGGTGCCCTAGTTGTAGGATGTTTGAGTTGCAGGAGCCCTTCAAGGTCTGTTCCTATTCCTTCATTTTACAGGGAAGGGGCCTGAGAAGTGAAATGACTTGCCCATGGTGGCATAGACAGCTAGTTAAGTGTGAAACTTGAACCCTGGCTCCAAGTTCTGAGTTTACTTCTATTTGTCATATTCCTTTAACTAAAAAATCATTTCCTGAATGGCCTGTTCCCCTGCCCTCTGCAGGAGTAGAGTGAGAACACCCCATGGGAATACAAGGGACAGAGGTCCTTCTGGCCTCTGATGTGCATCTCCTTCCTTGCTGCCTTGGAAGGGGTGTGTGTGTGTGTGTGTGTGTGTGTGTGTATGTGTAGTAAGACACTTGCTACCTACCTATTCCACGGAGGTTGCTCACATCTGTATGCCTGTGAACTTCACCCTTGCCTTCATTGTGATGGTTACAAAACATCTGCCAGTTTCTGAATTTCCCAATAGATGTGTGAGATATGTGGTTCCAGAAATCTCAGAATCTCTTCACCATTGTCTCAATCCAGCCCAATCTTTCACCTCCAACACCTCATTACACTAATAACTACACTAATGATTTGGAGCCGTCTGTCAACTGTGAGGGGCAAAGTGCTGTGCAAACATCCTTTCAGTGGGCAACCAGACATGGCCCTCCTTGAGGGTTGCTCAGATGACTCAGGGAGCTGACTTCTCCATAGTCTTCAGAGCCAAGGTCAACTGATTAGTGAGCTTGTTCTTGTTTGATTCTCCAGGACAATAGCAGGCACATAATACACATTCAGTGAATGTGCTTGATAATGGAAATGTGTGTGTGTGTGTGTGTGTGTGCGTGTGTGTGCGTGTGTGTGTGAATGTGTACAACTGAAGATGTCTCTTGCCACCAAAGTGCAGTTTATTTTACCATATTTCATGGACTGTGTGTATGTATACACACATGTACATCTACACCTACATCTACATTTGTTTTAAAATCACAAATTCCAAGCGAGCTATAATCATCTGTTCATTCTCTCCCCCTTCCACTCATAAATAGGGGGGCCTCTCTGTCACCCCTGGTTTCTGGGTCTCACCGATATTATGCCATTTTATAAATGTTCCTTTATGAGACACTGGCTCCTTCCAGAAAAATTATGCAAGCCTGTCAAGTATTATAGGAAAGTTTGTGCCTTCTCTGTAGCTTTCCAAGTCGTCTTATGTAGAACTCTCTGGGCCTGACCCTGTCCGCTTTACAGGAGACCGTCCTCTGGCTCTGCCGGTCAGAATGGCCCAAGTCCTACAGATCACAGTGCAGTGGTAGCTAAGAATTCGGTCAAATCAAGCTGCCTAGGACCACATTAACCTTTCACTGATCCCTTTCTTGTTCAGCTAGAAAGAAATTAATTGAATTAGCAGGCTGCCACACACTAGAGAGGGAGAAGCAGGGCCTCGGTGAGATACAGAGCCAAAATGCTCTCTCACATGCAGCCGCAAACTTTGAAATCGTCTTGTGCTAGGAGCTCCTTGCCCACTCGAGGTAAATCTCTTGATCTGTTGGTTTGCCATTCTCCCCAGTAGCAGCACTGTAGTGATTCAGTGCGGCATGCCAAACCCCATTTGGTGGAAAATCAAATATACCCTCATAAAGTATCATTTCTTTATTTAATCTCTGAAAGTGGGAAGATTGGCACCAATTTACTGATTACATTCCAGTCTAGATATCCTGTAGAAATACAGCAGGCTTTCCTCACATAGGCATTTGGGAACAACCTGGCATCAGAAGTGTCTCTCCACTTTCTTGCTAAGTGACACATCAAATGCGAAATCTAGTATATAAGGACCCCGTGTGGGGCTGTTACCATCTCTAGAGGACTCTGAAATGAATTACATGTGTTTATAAGTATGCAGGGTGGGGCGCCTGGGTGGCTCAGTGGGTTAAAGCCTCTGCCTTCGGCTCAGGTCATGATCTCAGGGTCCTGGGATGGAGGCCCATATCGGGCTCTCTGCTCAGCAGGGAGCCTGCTTCCCCCTCTCTCTCTGCCTGCCTGTCTGCCTGCTTGTGATCTCTCTCTCTCTGTGTCAAATAAATAAATAAAATCTTTTTTAAAAAAAAGTATGCAGGGTGCCTTCCTTTTCTGAGATTAGCCAATAGAAATATTTGAGTCAAAAAGTAACGTATAACATAATCTATTCATGGTAAAGAATTCCCATCCTGTATAATTATCTTCATGTAAGCAATATTCTTTTTCTATTTTCTTTTCAGAACACTTGGTAAAAAAATTTTAAATGGAAAGAGTATGTTGCTTAACACTGTTTCCCCCCATAGTAGGTACTCCACAAATGTTTATTAGACTCGAAATAATTATTCCTACATGTTAATACATAGTTGGTAAAAGTTTGCACAGAAATGTGCATCGTTTATGGCTCAAATTTGGTAGTATCAAAGGGGAATGTGGATTCTTTCATTCCTGACTGATCTATTTGGTGGAGGATTTATAATTCCCTAGAAAGTTTGTATTTCAAGGTTGTTTTGTTTTAAGCAGCTCTCATTTTTACTTTCAAAGTTTCATAAGAGCTCTGTGTTAATATAAAGAACAATATTGTACCCTGGGTTAAAAGCTGTAGACATTTAATAGAGGCATGTATTACAAATAGCATCTAGCCACACAGGAAGGTTAAGACTTAATATCTGAAATTCTGTTGCTCATTATTTGTAGGACCAGAATGAAATACATTTCCAAAGGCTAAGGTCAGTATTACATTATCCTGGAAATGTCTTTGTTGAATAAATGTGTAAATATTTCAAATAAGTATTATGAGATTATATTTCTATTGGGGACATATCTATAGGATGACTGATTCTACTACTTGTAATTGCAGGAGCACACATGTCATGTTACATGTCATTCCCGATTACCGATTTCATTTGAAATGGTCTGGAAATAAATACCGATTACTAGTAATGTAAGACTATTTACCCTGGAGTCAGATGTCTGACAGGCAGGCTAGAGCTAATGGATTTGGTCATTTTCAAAGCATTGTTTTCTAAAAGAGGATACTGTTTTAAAGTAACATTGCGAATTTTCCGAGTTGTGTATCTAGACTCATTTACAATGAATATGAAGAACATACCTATGTGCATGCATTCACTGATGTCTTTCCATCCATCAGTGGTACAAAGGAAAGAAAATTGTACCTAGGACCTACCTACTGGATAGCTTGGCTTTACTTTTTCTTGTTATAAAGTCCTTAGGACAAGGGAAATCAAGAACCAAATATGAAGGATGGTGTCAATGTAACTGAGGGGTGTTGCCTCATTGGGAGATACAGTTGCATCATGGGAAGGTGGTGTGATTTAATTTCATAATTGTAAACATCACAGTGGGTATGGTTGATTCATTTGAAACTCTTGTCCACTTTGCTATGGCTGGACAGCTGAATTAACATGGGTAGGTCTTGGCTTCACACTTTCATAATTTCATATTTTCGTGGTTTTCTTTGAAAAAATCTGAAGTAGGGGGATGGGGTAATTGGGTGATGGGCATTAAGGAGGGCATGTGATGTGATGAGCACTGGGTGTTATATAAAACTGATAAATTATTGAACACCACATCTGAAACTAATGATGTACTATAAATTGGCTAATTGAATTTAAATTAAAAAAATAAAAAATCTAAAGGAAAAACTCTGTTAGGATGGCTTTAGCTGAAGTCAAACTTTTATAAAGCTATGGCTTGATTTAAGGTACGATGAATTTTTCTGACCTTCTAAATCAGGACTGTGTAAATTTTGCCTTGAAAGGGAGGCTGGGGTTGGTGGGGAGCATATGAATCCTAGTTTTCTACAGAGCTGATTGCCTGCCTGTGTTTTAAATCACAGCGCAACTCAGGGGCAAGGACAACTGTTTTATGGGGAAAAAATGCTGGGACTCTCCTTATTTAATCAGCATGAAGGCATCAACTAATAACTGTCTAATATTTTGAGTTGGAAATATAGACCATCAGAAAAGACAGCAGAATTGAAGTTATGTGCAGGAACAGTAGCAGGTATGCAGACTGGGCTTTTGAGGGTTTTTTTCCTGTTACGGTCAATGTTATGGCAATGACGGCAAAATTTTAAATAATGCAGACACAGGTATGAAGCATCTGAAATTCATTATCAAGAGATTCATCTAATAATACTGTGGAGATTTAAGTTTCCATAGGCCAATAGAAAGGATTAAGCTTCAAAGTTCAGAGGGAATTAAGTCTTAATTTTAAGTGAGAATTCAGAAAGTTTACCTTTATAGAGGTATTTTTGTTTTCCTGTCCAAAGTGCCATAATATCTCATCTTTAGGGTGTAAAAACTAGAGTCCTTCCTACCAGTAGATGGGTTCTCTGGAGAGAATGATGGATATGGAAGAGCCTGGGAATTTAGTGGCTGGCGATTGGATGGTCATTAGGGGATTCAGGTAGAGTTTTGGGCTCTCCTTCCAGGGAACAGTGTTCCTGGGGGAAGAGAGAGGTGTAAACAGAGACCTTTGGTGAAGTTGGTGTGATGGAGATTACCAACGTTTGGGTGGGCGGAGTTCCCCTTGCCCAGGCCGAGTCTCCCATGAAAGACTTAGAAGACACTTAACCCCACTTGCCGGCAAGGTCCGGGTGACAGCGTTCTGCACGGTCCCATAGGGACCTTCCGAAGAGAGCTGGGGCGCTCTAGGAAATAAGGGTGACTGCGGCCCCCCCAGGCCAAACTCCTCTTTTCCGCCGAGGAACTAGAGTATTTAACGCCCCTAGGGCTCGGGAAAGGAAGCGGGGAGAGCGGCGTCGGGTTGCGTGCCCCTTGCCCCGCGGGGTGGGGGCAGAAAGTGCTCCGGCGCGCGTTCCGCGGGGCGCTGCGTGCAGAGAGCACCCTGGCGACCACAGGTGCTCTGGGAGGCGAAGAGAAGGCCGGGGGCCTGGGCGCGGGCCGGGGGCGCGGCAGGGCAGCGCCAGGCTGGGGTGCGCCCG
>LNAC01000850.1:418381-485433 GCA_002007465.1 Ailurus styani | reverse complement strand
TGGCTGCTCCGGGGGGCGGGGAGGAGGGCGCGCAGGGGGAGGGGTGGGCGCGCCTGCCCGAGCGCACGTACTGCCCCGGGCTGGGCGCGGGATCCCCGCCAGGGCCTTCTGGGCCACAGCAGCGGCGCCACCTGAGCCCGGCCGCGGGATCAGCCTGCCTCCTGGAGGGGGCAAAGGCGCACGGGCTGGACCCCCCTCCTTCTCCCCCTCTGACTCCTGTCAGCCGCCGGGTCCGCCTGGCACGCGCCGGGGCTCTCGGAAGAAAGTTTGCTGGGAGTCGCGGCGCTACTGGAAGGGAGGGGAGGATCTGGGGAGCTTGGAGGAAGCCGGGGGCGCCCGCGGTCGGTCCCCAGGGCCCGCACCCCGGACAGCTCCGGCCTACCTAGGGAAGGCGCTGCGGCCGGGCCGGGCTGTGCGTGCGCGCCGACGCGATGTCATCCCTGGGGACTGGTCAGCGCCCCAGGCCTCGCGCCCTGCCCCCCGCCCGGTGGGGGCCGAGAGGCCCGGAGCGCCCGAGCGGCCGCGGTTCGGGAAAGTGCGGCCGTTTCGCTGGGCGTCCCGCCCCGGCTGCTAACGAAAGCGCCCGGGCCCGAGCGAGACGGGCTTCTCGAACGCGCCGGGGCTCTCTGGGCTGCCGCCCGCAGCCGCAGCGCACCCCCACGTTGATACTTTGGGTTGTGGATGGACGTGGGGAAGCAACCCTGCCCGCAGGAGTCGCGGGCGGCGGTGGAAGTTAGACGGCGGTGCGGGCCGACCCGCGCGGGTTAGTCGCGGTCCAGTCTCGCCGCCGGCCTTCCGCCCAGATCAGGAATTCCTGAGCAGGCTGGTGGGGATGGCAGGGGGGATCTAGTTGAGGAGGGGATCGATTCGAGGTCTTCCCAGGTGAGGGGGAGAGAAACCGAGGCAAGTCGGGGAAGTTTGTAATGGGAGAGCCAAAGTTTGGAGGTGTGCAGGAAGTCGCCTGTGCGGCCCGGGGAGGCCGAGCCACGCTCTTGGGACTCCTGCAAACAGCCCTGGAGAAACTCAGCCAGCCGCACGTTGCCCGCTTGTGCGCCAGCAGGTTCCTCCCCGGAGATAATCTGCCCGAGCGGCTTCGAGGCCCCGACCGCTGGCCGCGGGGATTTAGAAGCCCATCTGTTTGCAGCGCACCGGGCTCCCCTCCTGCGCAGCATTTTTGCAGCCCCAGACTGTCCTGCGGGCTCTGCCCGTCCGTGCGGGCGCCTGGAGCGCGGTACGCGTTTGCTGGGTTGAGGGTTTGTTGCAGGCGACGATGAAGGACACTAGTTCGGTATCCGAGCTGCGTTTACTTTCGGTCACCAAGCTTTGCCTTTCTTCACCAGAGATTGGGGTGGCATCTCTTTTTATTAATTATTAACAGGCCGAAATGTGCTGGACACTAAGATGAGCTGCTTAAGATGAAATCTCTCTATACGACATACCCACGGCAAATTGTCTATCTTTCCCTCGTGGCTTTCGGAAAACAGGGTTTAATCATTTTTAGAGTAAGCAACTGGTAAAAGAGGGAAAACCTCCATGTGGTACACGTTCTTAAGCACTTAAAATCATTTTGTAAAGAAAAAATGTTTTTCTTACCGACTTTTTTTGGTAAAAGAAAGCTATGCTCCTCCCCTCCCCCTCAAAAAAACTTTTATGCTATTTCTTGCGTTTTATTAATCCTGTAAGAGTAAAAACTCTGAAATAGCCTTTGTAATCAAGACATTTTCTTGCTGTTCCCCCCCCCTTTTAAGTTATAAAGTGGATTTTGCTATTTGGAAGATGTCAATGTCAGTCTTTATTCATTTTATGCTGCATAATTTGTGTTGATTGGGGGGAAGGGTGAAAAGCTAAGACTATTTCCCCTCACCAAACAATAAGGAAAGTATGTTTTAATATTTTAGTCTAATGTTGATGCTTCCCAGTTCAGAGGATTTTGCTTTTGTAGCACTAGTACAAAGTTCGGTACTATCCCTTACTAATATAACCATGAGAATCACACAACCACCAACATCCCCCAAAAGCTCTAGCCCACACATTTGTCTTGGAGTGACCTCTGGCTGCCATTAGATAATAGATTCATAGTAATGTGCTTTGAGAAAAGTAGCTCAGAAGTACTGGCAATGCAGTTTTTCTGTAAGCGTGAGAGAGAGAGAAAGAAAGAAATAGAATGCATCTGGACAATTAGAATATTTCATTTCCAATATCCTAACATCCTGTGTTTTAATGGGATTATCTCGCTGTGGTGCAAATTTAAACTGAAGAAAAATAGTTTGTGGGAAAATGAGGAATGCTGTAAATGTTTCCATATCAGATTTAAGGGGAAAAAAACTGGCCCAGAATCATATTAAATACTTCCCTACTGCCTCTTATTTTTAATAGTTAAATTGGTTCCATATGTAAGAGAGTTTGTATAATTAGTTTTCATGCAAAACAGAAATACTCTTTATAATATAGCTTTTTGGTACATGTATGCATGTGGATGGGGGAGGAGAGAACAAGCGACCATAAAAGAGAAACATTCTCTTTGTTGGCTGATTACTTAGGTTTTTTAAACATCATTAAATCAGGCCTTTTGAACTCACCAAAGAAGAAAATCCTTCCTCTGCGTTAGTTGTCAAATAAGTTTAGGCTTAAAGCGGTTTCATGCTTAGAAGTAATAAATCTTCATTTAAGCAACTCTAGTCTCATCCTTCAGTTTTGTTTTTGTTTAATTAACAACAAAATTCCAATACCATTTGGATAGCTTCTTGGGCAAACAGAGAGAGCCAGCGATAACATTTATAATCAGGGGAGCACTTGTTCTGCTCATCATAAAAGTGCATTGGCCAAATGTCAGAAAGGAGGCAAGTGCTGAAAGGAAATGCAAGGGCTTCATCGGTTTCCGTAGATTATATACCTCTTTGCTTCATGAGTGCTCAGCCTATGCTCATGTAAATGGAGTTAGAGTGGAGAGAGGCTTACAGGGAATTTCTGTCCCATAATAGATTCTTCCCCCAGCGCAATTCATGTGCAAATGTAAAACTTCACCTTCCTGCTTTGAAAATATTTTATGTGTCGGTGATTAGTAGTATTTCCAACACGCATAAATTTGATTTTATCGTTTTGAAAAACTTGGCCTTTCTTTTTCCCCAAGTGAAATGTGAATTTTATCCCTTGTCTGCTTTCAAGCACCCCGTCGATGGTATCCCTTAGCAGGCATTTTTGTCCCATTTTTGTGACCTTTCATGGGTAGGATTGGAAGAAGGGTGATGGCTGGATCTTGAAAGGAGAAAATGCAAAGGGCTGTGCCACCGGGCAGAGTTCATCGGGCAAGGAGGGGTCAGTTCTTTTAAAGACAAAGAGGATCTCTTAATCCATCTGTCCGTGGAAGGAGGGGGGAGGTCAGACCCTCTATGAAATAGAGAATATTTTTAAAGCACACTTTTCTTGAGCAGTCTCTTGATTTTGTGTGTTTGAACCACATCACTTGAAATACAAAGCAACATCATACTCAAGTAAACCACTTTGCCCTCAATTTGAATTGAATACCATGTAATTTCTTGATGCTGCCCTGTTACAAAATAATACAAATTCTAAATGGAAGTAGTCCAATAGATAGACAGAGGGATGGATGAATAGATAGATAGAATGAATAGATAGATAGAATGAATGTGATTTATATCTTAGGGATTATTTTATAACTAGAAGATAAATTATTAAATATATATTAATTAATAGTTCTTACTGCACTCCTTTTTCTCTCACCTTTCCCTTCCAGCCAAGTGAATCACAATGAAATGGATGAGATCAGCAAGTAGATAATTGCAAAGCACCTGCAATAGTACCCAACCCCTTTGTAATTTTCTCAGGGGCGTCTAAGAAAATAATATTTACAAATGACCATTTACTGGGAGAAAAAGTTACTAGATAGATGGACAGATCGATCTGCCGAGGTAGCGTTGGAGTTCAGTTTTCTTATAATTCTCTTAAATTATTTTAGTCGTCAGTAAAACCCATTGCATGGATTAAATCTAAGTACTTTGTCATAGAAATGTTTTCTGATGCATTCTAAATATTCATAGTGCTTATTAGTAAGAAATCAAGGCTGCTTTAATCTACATATTTCATATTTAGTAAGTATTAAAACCATAATTAGACTCTCAGAATCAGCAGCTACACCATGTGTGTTTCTCTGCTTTGAAAAAAAAAAAAAGGTAATTTGGAAAGATCTACCAGTGACAACAGGTATGAATTGACATTTGATATTATCTCAAAGACCACATATTGACCCTATGAGGAAAGACTGACAAATGTTCCCTCTCCCCACTTCTAGATCCTCCACTGCCGATACCTCCCTTCTAGCCCAGCCTTTGAGTCATGGACTTAGAGATTGATGATCAGAGCTTTTTGTATTTGTTAGTATGCGTGCTTTTTCTGTAAATTGTCAGAGCATTATGTCCAGAGAAAAGAGGTCTAAATAAACTGATAACAGCATATATTAGCCCTTGGGCAAGATACAAGAAAGCAGTTGAAAACTTTTATTTTTGGATTTACTTTTTAAACTGACATTTGGTAGCCCTCATCATATTATAAGGAGGTAATGGGATAATTTTAAAATCTTCGCTCCTGCGAGTATGAAAAGCTGTGTCCAACTTATTCCCTAGGTTTGCCAATGATTTCATTCTTTGATTTTTACTTTGTTGCCTCTGAAGTTTCCTAGGCATTTTGTAAATACATAGTTGGATGAGTTAATCTATATTTGTTTTGTGCTTTATGTTTTACAAACGTTCTTGTCTCATTTAATTCTCCGTGGAAAGTCACTATTACTCTCATGGTTTTTGGTTGAAAAAAAGTGAAGCTCATAGAGATTATGTTGCTGTAGCCAAGCTCTTCCAGCTGATAAATGGTGAAGCAAGGACTAGAGCCCTAATTTCTACTATTTTCATGCTGCCTCCCCTGGAGGAAGCTGTGAAAATGTCCTGGATATAACTTTGTCTCTAGTTAGTGAAAATTATAACTCTGGCATTTATAAGAGAAAAAAATAGATTCAATTATGTAATGCTTTGCTGAGCCTAATATCTTTAAATTACTATTTAATAAAATCAATTTGGTACAAATGGGGTTATTCTTACTTGCTCATCATTAGCTCTCTTCATCCATGATTTTCATTAAGTCTGCTTGTTATAAGAGGATCTGGGTGAAATGTAAGCCTTACCTTCCTAAAGAATACAGAATACTATGAGGTACAGCTAACCTGTATAACCTACCTCCATTATGATAGAACTGAGCTAGAGATTTATCTGTATGTGTTCCACTTATCTTTAGGCAAAGGGAGCATTCACAAATGTATCTTCTAATTTTAATATGACTTTATGTAAAGAGCTGATGAAACCTTGGGCTTGTGAATGCTGTCCTGGTTGTTTCCATGACAGCTAAGGGGCATGATTGTGGACATACTCTTGAGAAATCTGTTGTCTTTTAGAAAAATCACACGAGAGTAAAAGTTCCCAACTAGAGAGATCTGCAAAAGCTTATTTCTTGATGGGTGTTTACTTCTCTGCTGACTGGATTGAGATGTGTTGTGTGAAAGCAAATCAGCGTCATTTCATAGAGTCTTGGGGAAAGAAGAAACCTTAAAAGTCACTCAGATACATGTCCTATTGGCATTTGGTTCTCCATAGCATTCCTGCCAAATGGTTGTCTGGTTATACTTGAACACCTTTTATGACGGGAAACTCACTGTTGTCGAGATAGCTTATTCCATCTCGAATTAGAAAATTCTGCTGATATCAAGCACACGTCTCTTCTTTGCATTTTTAACCCCTCGATTCTGATCCTTTCTTTGGGGCCTGTATAGAACATATTTAATCCATCTTTCAAGTGAAAGATTGTCAGCTATTTGAAGACTCATAGTATGAAACACACACAACTCTGACCTTAGTCTTTGCTGTCTCTGTCCACTGCGCTCGTTCTGTCTTCCCGCAATCTTGGTCAGTTTCTTTCTTCCTCAAGCATACTTAAGTTTCTGTAGAACCTCTGGAAATTTTGTTGCCAAAAGTGGAACCCAAGCACTAGCTGTGGTATGATTGATTCAGCACTTAACCTGCCACGGAGTAAAGAGTAAAGATTTTTGAATTTTGTTTTAAATTTTTAAAGATTCGTAGGCTAGGCTGTATCTTTAGGACATCGCGTGAGGGTTCTGTGTGATATCATTGTAATTTATGAAAGAGGACTTTTGACCTATTTAGAAATGCTTTTAGGTGAACTGAAGTTGGCTATTAAATATCTAGGAAAATCAAAGATACTCTAAAAATAATTAATGGAACATGAGAAGCGTTTATGAGGTGTTTTCCTCCAAAGTAGTGTCAGATCTGAGATAAGGCTGCCCTCTAGTGGTTACTTATTCGCGGAAAGCCGAAAGCCGTAATGGTGCCAGTGAATTTCCCATCAGGCTAGTGGAGGGGGTCAAAGGTTGACATTATTTTCTCACTTGCTGTGGGGCATTCTTCATCAGATTCCAAAGTGTAATGCATTGTTTTAAACGGTTATTAGAAATGGAACTGTGGTGGAGATAATGAATTTCAAAAGCTTCCCTGGAAGATAGTAAGGGAAGTTTTAAAGCTGAATTATAAAATTCTGTTTGGCTCCATATTAAAGTTTAAGATGTAAATAAGATTTAGTTTGTGAGTAAACAAGTATTATGACCTTTATGGTAATCCTTGTAATTTTTTTTTTTTAGTTTCAACCTTGATTCTATTTCCCAACCCTCAAATAAAATTTAAAAAGAGATTGTCATTTTGATCTGCATTTTCCCTTTTTAAATCTAGAGCTATTTTTTCCCCCCAAAAGATAAACATTTAGAAAAAAGTAAGCTATTGTAGCTTTTTTTGGCAATAAAATAATTTTAAACATGGATGCTGAACTATTAACCACTTCATTTATGAAGACTTGTGGCTAGATCTTTTGGTTCATTTAAGTGTAAGCAATTTGCCCCAAATATAGAGTATATGTTACGTAGGTTTTTAGAACATTGTATAGAGGGGCGCCTGGGTGGCTCAGTCGTTGAGCGTCTGCCTTCAGCTCGGGTCATGATCCCAGGGTCCTGGGATTGAGCCCCTAGTTGGGCTCCCTGCTCAGTGAGGAGCCTGCTTCTCCCTCTCCTACTCACCGTGCTTGTGTTCCCTCTCTCTCTGTGTCGAATAAATAAATAAAATCTTCAAAAAAAAGAGAAAAAGAACATCGTATAGAGTTTATACTTTATGGGCCCAGCACGCTTCCGCTGCGCGACTCTGCTGAGTTTATAGTTTAAAACACTGCACAAATAGAAATAAGAATACATATCTGTAATTTTTAGGGAAAATAGATAATACGAGTGAACTGCAGGCTCAAATTTCGGTGACGTATCAAGTGTGAAACAATCATAAAACAATCTGATTTCTGTGTTGGAATCAGAGAAATAAGTATTGATCTTTTAATTTCATTTAAGGAAATGATGCCTTGCAGAAGGATGAGAATACAGGTTTACATGAATTTTGCATTGCTCAAGAAGTCAAGGCTCCGGAGCTGAGTTGGAATAACAAGGATGATAATAATAATGATGGGTAATCACTGAGATTTTAAAGGATGACAGTGCTCCCTTGTTCCTACTGGGAAGGTGAAATTGCATCTTCATGTAAAAAACAAGGAAGGGGGGGAGAAAGTAAGGAGAACCTGCTGTTTAAACTTTTCCATCATAGAAATAAGATAGTGGTTCAGAAGTGAAGACTGGTCATTAAGTTTCAGATCAGTTATTGAAGCAAACCATTTTTTAAACTACGCCACCCGGAAGTGTGATTCTTTCACCACATGACAGATACTCTCTTTTTCATAGAATGTTATTTTCATTTTTCAGTTGCTGGGGTTCCCCCCTTCTTTTCTGTGTTTATTTCATGTCGAATCTTTTGCAGAACACGGGGCATAAATAATTAAATAAATTTGTTCCAGCAAATACTTATTAAGTGCCTCCCGTGTGCTGGGTTATACAGGGGCCACCTGTGTGGTTTTATAGACCTGAGACACCTTCCTCCCAGCTGTGTCTAGTAAGCCGTGAATCAGCGTCTAAAAAATCCACTGAGAGATTGGCAGCCACTCTTAGCCTGAGAGGGCTGCGTTAAGACCGTTGCTCTTATAGGTCTGCAGCTTTCCGTGAGCGACATGCCATTTAAAATAAAGGAGAATTCGTGACACACACAATGAAATGGTCCTGTAATTGGATTAAGCCCATTATTATACTTATGTGCAAACAGGATTTCCTTCCAAATAAGCCACAGGTTAGTTCTAAAATCTTGCCTCAAGTAGGGGCTCTGCAACTTGAGAGTACAACTCATAACCCAGAGAATCTGTTCAAAGGGAGATTCCTGGGTCCCAGCCGGAGAGAGTCTGATTCTGTTTGGTCCTCCTCGGGGAAGGCTTGTGTTTAATTAAAAGTGTCTCAGGTGTTTTTGATTCAGGTGGTCCTCTCACTTTGTGAAACTTCGTCCTCACCTTCCAGAGCTGGGGTGGGCACGGGGTCCTCCAGGCCTTCAGCAGTTCCCAAGTATCATTGATTTTCACAGTCAATTGGGAAGCATTTAAAAAATAAACTCTCATTCTCCATCACCACTTACGTGGATCCTTGCTTCCCGACAGTCTGGGCTCAGACCAAGGAATCTGGATTTGTCAAAGCTCTTCTTAAGATCTGGCGAGTTTGGGAAGCATTGCTCTGGTCTTTGGTGTGGAGAGTGGAGCTCAGAAAGGTAAATGGTATTAAGATAAGCATAGGCTTTCCTTCAGTCCATCCTCTCAGGGTGGAAGAGATGCCCAACATGAGCGATTTCTGCCATTATTTGGATGTCGTTAATGCCCTTGACATAATCTTCTGATTATTTTGGCCTTTCTGTACCAGCGTGTGGGAGGAAGTGGGCATACTCCAAATCTGTTACCCCAAGTGGCCCAAACAGCCAGAACACCCTGAGACTTTGGTGTGGGAGGTGCCAGTGATACTTTCCAAACACTGTATGCCTTTTCTGCATAAATCTTCCTGGGGAGCTCTGGCTTTCTGGCGTTTAGTGGGGACTGGCTCTTGCCACCATTTTGACCACTCACTGGGGATGGGGATTGTGCCACAGGGGTCAGGGCCAACTCCATTGCAGACAGTGATGTCTTCTCTGTTGCTTTTTTCAGCAACAAAGTAAAGGTTCTAGCACCAGCAGTCACATCAGTGCTTCCTATTTATAAGTTATTTCTCAGGCCCTGCGCACCTTGAGGGTCTGCCTGCTTCCAGTCACTGGAGGTAGCTAAGTATGAATGAGGCCGACACAACACTGCCTTCACACAGCTCCGATTTTAGTCCGGTGAAACAGAGAAAAGCAGAACTGCTCTGGCTGATGCGGAGGGCAGCCCACCCCCTTCCACACCACAACTCCAGACCCCTCTCTCTTTCTTTGGAAAGTGGTGATGCGCTATCCCATTATTGTGGTAGGTATGATACTGTGGATTGTAGGAGCCGCAGTGAACACACTGGGCTTTGTCTCCGGCCTCTCCAAGTATACATCCTGGCGGGAAGAGGTAGATAATACCTCAGTAAACACAGAAATGAACTAGATAAGAACAGGTAGTGACAACAGCTAGGCTAACAGGCAAACAGTGTGATGGCTTAGAAATGTGTATGGCCTCATGGATGAATGTCAGGGAACACAATCCAAGAATTTTTTCCAACTGGTGGTGAACGTTCGGCAGTAGACTCAAGAGGGAGCTTAGAGGTTCTCAACCTTGTCTGTACATTGGGCTATCTAGAGAGCTTTTTATTTATTTATTTGTATAATTTTATTTATTTGACAGAGCGAGAGCACAAGCAGGGAGAACAGCAGAGGGGGAGGGAGGAAACAGACTCCCCGCTGAGCAGGAACCTGATGCAGGGATGCAGGATGGGGGGGGCTCGATCCCAGGACCCGGAGATCATGACCTGAGCCGAAGGCAGATGCTTAGTGACTGAGCCACCCAGGCGCCCCTAGAGAGCTTTTTAAAGATACTCAAGCCTAGCCTGCACTCATAGAGGCTCTGATTTTATTGGTTTGAGGTGGGGCTCAAGTATTGTTAATTTTTTAAGCTGCCCATATGATTCTGATTGAGAAACCCCTGAAGTTCAACACCCTGACTTTACACATGAGTCATTGGTCCCCAGTGCAGGGAAACAGCTTTGAATGGTGGAAACCACCCCCCTTCACGTTGGGTGGAGGAAGATGTGGGTTCTCCTCCCAGACGTTCTACTCAAATAATCGTCAGGTTACCTCATTTGCTCGCTTCCCCCATTTGTTAAGTTTGAGAGACTTGATAGGCATCAAGGTCTTTTCCAGATCTCCCACTTGATGAAATGGTTCTATTCAAACAGAAAGATGATCTGATTTCTTGTTCAAGACTTGGAGGAAACAGATGAATGCCTTCTAGTTTCCTTATTCCCCGTCTCAACCCTTGATTGCTGTAGGTGCCTCAGTCAGCTAATCCGTTCATTTCAGAAGTGAAAATTTAAGGTAGAAAAGGGTGATTACTTTTAGCCAATGATTTAAATAAATTTAAGAACAAGCATGCTTTCATTAATATTAATAATAACTGTGCCCAGACTTAGTTCTGGTAAATTACAGAAATACCTTATTTATCAAATTCTATCCCAAAGCCTTTTCCACTTTTGATGGTTGAGTTAAAACCAAGGAGGTTAGGGGCAGAGAGGTTACATAAAAATGGAAACCCTGGAGTCGTCTTAACCATTGCATACCACAGTAATTGTATTCCTTACCAAGTATTCCAGGCCAGAAACCCCACAAAATTCAGTCCTGCCTAATATATTGTTTGCAGTTTATTAGCAAGCAGAAACAGTGTATCTCCTATGTTGCCAGCTTACGAAAGGAAAATAACAGAACTCAGCTCTGTCATGAAAAATAAACTTATTGTACTACTTTCTCATTAGAGATCCAGTATCTCTAAGAACTCGGATTTCATTGAAACATTTATTCAGAAAGGTAGCAGCTCATTATAAACCAGGCTGGTGTGATGTAAGCACCTTAACTTCATTTCCTTTTTGTGTGGAATGTCCCCGTGGGGTTTGAGAATATCCAGCAGCTCCAGAAGTGATAGGGGAGCTTGAAAAGTAAATCTGATGGGAGCTGGTAAATGAAATTAGAGCCGTGTCTTTTTCAACAGAGAATTTTAAAGATGAGCATATTGCCTGTTTTGTGTGTATATATTTAAGAAACTGTACACACGTCGTATACAAAGCCATATGCTTGCCTCAGACGTTAAATTATGAAAAATCATCTTCTAACTTACATTGCATCCATAACAACAAGCAGCCTCTGAAAATGGTTTTAATAAAATAATTGGTTTGGCAGAAGTCTGTTTCGAAAGCAGTATTTCTGTCACAAGCAAAGTCGTGTAGAACAGAAGTGTTTTGTTTCCACCATCGCAGAGAAACAAAGTTGTTTAAGATGAGTTAAGATGTCTCGAAGTTTTGGCCGACTTTCTGAGCCTCCTGCTGCTGTTGCGTTCAGAATCCCTTTTAACGTGGCTTGGAAGTTTCTCTGTGATTTCAATGGCTGCTTAGGGGAAATATTGGCTAAACTACTCATTTTGACTTGTTAAGATGGCTTGAGCGTTTTCAGAATGTTTTCATTTGCTAGAAATATGTTTTGTGCTCAGGCTTCTCCTGTTGAAGAAGGTTGGTTACCAGCCATCTGATGACGCCTCGGGGTGTTTACAGAAAATGTGGGTGCCATAGTTCTATTTGAGCACAGTCCTCCCCCAACAAAGATACTGTGGTAATCAGCAGGAATGTGAAAACATGTATTTAAGGGTTGATGCTTGTAAAAGGGGCTCTGTAAAGAAACATGGTTGTTCAGATGTAAGAAATGACTGACAGCTCTCCTTGTAGGCATGCTAGTAACAATAAAGTCTAGAAGTTCAACATCAAAGCGATCACAGCTTACTCCACCAGTGACTTGCACATCAAAGACGGAGTGCAAGACAAAGGAAGTGCACTGAGGTATGTTTCTGCCTCATAGCCCGATGCTCAGGGGGAGCTCCCGGAGCTCCTTTCATGAATGCAAAGTGATTTTTGCAGATCAGCGTCTTCATTTCATAAATGACCGGGAATATGAAAAAAGCAGGGCAAACCAGTGTCGTCACTGTTCCCTATCACTTTAAGTTTGAGTAGGAAAGATTCATCGGGCAGAAGATCCGTCTCTCTGATTTCCTTAAGTAACAAATTCTGTAGCAGTGTGGGCAGCTCTGACTTCACCTAATAGAGTACAGGCAATTATTCACAAAATAAGAGAGTACAAATTGGATACATTTCAAGTTGGTTGTTTTGAATTATGCTTGAGAATATTAAACTGGACCTAAGTTTGTGGAGTTATGCCTTTCTCTCCCTCTTACTTGCTTTTTAATTTTTTTAAATTAACCTCGTGGGTGGATTTCTGCTGAATCAGGTGTGTATTACTTAACAGGTGTGTGTGATAATGAAATTTGGACCTGTTAAACCGGCTCTTAATTAATCACCAGATCTGTACCTCAGTTCTATAAATCAAATGGCTTCTACTCCGAAATGAAAAATGCCAAAAGTAGAACAGGAAGAAGAGTCTTGATATGACTCCCCCCCTTAATATTAAATTGAAAATAAAATTAACCATGCAAGTATTATGGGTGATTTGAAATAATGTGCTTTTTTTTTTTTTGCTTGCCTTTGAAATTTGAAGTTCTTTTATAGTTCATCTTCAGTAATTTACTCATTTTTAAATGCTATTGAAAAATAGTAGTGCTCTGTGTAGTCATTAATAAATACAAAGCAGCTCTCTCAAGGCTCTGGGGAGACCTAATAAACACAACTGTGTTACTAATTGATGCTATACTGAGCTGACAAAAGTAGTGCATCGGTAAACAGAAGTTAGAAAGCAAAAAGTTAAAGAACTATAGGGGATTATGTAGACATCAAGGGTTGGAAATTATAATAAGGCCTCTTTAGGGGAGCATAAATTTGCATGTGGCTGAATTAGGACACCCAATTATTTCTGAGGACACTACTGAGAGCTTATCCGAAATACCCCTGAAGTGAAAGGTTTGGGAGGGCTGGGTGTTACATGGGATAGAGGGGGACTCAGCGGGTCATATTTCCTATACTCATGATAGGTTTTCCCAATAGCTTGTGGGAGCAGCTTTCTTTGTTAGGGAGGAAAATGCTGATGAAATCAAGAGTACTGCAATTTCTTTGTTCTATACACACAGTTTATGTTGAATTGCCACAATGGAATTTTTTTTTTTTAAGCAGGGAGGGCAGGAGGGTGGAGACAGAAATAAACCTTTTAAATCTTCTTTATGTGAAGCCCACAAGGACATAAGCACTGAGCAGATTAGAGAATGGATTTATACTGTCAGTACCCTCTGGCAGGGGTCCTCAGCGTGGGATCCAGGCACCCCTGGGGGCCACAAGGCCCTTTGAGAGGTTCCAAGAGATAAAAACAATCTGTATAATAACACTGACATATTACTTGCCCTTTTCACTGTACTGACCATTTGTCATGAATAGTGCCAAAGCTTTGGGGGGTTAAACTGGCACCTTTGCAGGAATCAAGTTGGGGACACCAACCTGTACAAGTCATCATCGTATTTGTTATTACTGTGGACTTGCTGTTAACAAAACATTGCCGGGTTCATTTGAGAATGTCCTTGGTGAAGCAGTAAAGATTATTAAGTGTATTAAATTTCAACCCCAGAGTACAAGTCTTTTTAATATTCTTTACGACAAGATAGGAAGTACATATAAAGCGCTTCTGCTACATACCGAAGGAGGATGTTTGTCTCCGGAGAAAAGCACTATGCCATTGTTAGAGTTAATAGCTGAACTAGCTGCTTTTTGAATGGAACGCCACGTTACTTACTAGAACGACTGACTCTAGCTCTTCAGACTTAGATATAGGTCATATATTTTCTCAAAAATGAACAAAGCGAGCCCGTCATTTCAAGAAAAGTAGCTGGCAGTATTTATTGGCAATAAATTCAAGCTCTTAGGCAAATAGAATTTTGGAATACTTGTAACCAACACCATGCATGTGGCTGCTTCCCCATGTTTAAAGACTTTCCTGATGAGGTCGGTGGTGATATTAATAAATGTTATTGCTTGATATAATCTCATTTGGTAAGGAAACATGGCAACATCTGGAAGAACGACATAACTCCGTGAACTAATAGTTTCCAGGTGACCAATGCATGGGTAGAAGATTCATTCAAAGTATAAGATATACCAAAGTATTTGAATTTAACAGAGAATAAAAAATTATGAGAGGGTTTCAGGTTTCATATTCCAACTAACCTTTAAGAAACCACCACTTGGGGAGTTTTGGTGTAGTATCAAAGAAGGCTATCTAAAATTATCTGAAAAGGCTATAAAATGCCCCTCCCTTTTCCACCTACATTTCTGTGTGAAGCCAGATTTTCTTCACGTACTTCAACCAAAAGAGCACAACAGACAGAATGCAGAAGCAGATATGAGAGTCCATCTGTCTTTCATTAAACTAGAGATTAAAGAGATGTGCAAAACTGTAAAAAAAAAAAAAAGCATCCTTCTGATCAATCATTTTTGGGAAAATATATTTTTCATAAAAATACTTTCTGTTAATCTGTAATGAGTTTATTACTGTTTTTTTAAAATTAATTGTAAGTAAATATTTTTATATTTTCTCAGTTTTAATTTCTTATATAGTCATTATTGATGTGTAACCCACATAACCAAAAGGTTTTTGGAACTTTTAAATACATAAACGGATCTAGATACCAGACATCAAAAAGTTGGAGAACCAAAAAAAAAAAAAAAAAAAAAAGTTGGAGGGGTTGCCTGGGTGCCTCAGTCAGTTAAGCATCCAACTCTTGATTTTGGTTTAGGTCATGGTTTCAGTGTCAAGAGATGGAGCCTCACAGGGGGCTCTGTGCTGGGTGTGGAGCCTGTTGAAGATTTCTTCTCTCCCTCTCCTGCCTCTGCCTCCCTGCCACCGCCCCCACCCCCCGCTTTCACACATGCACACTCTCTCTCTTAAAAAAAAAAAGTTTGAGAATCACTGCTGTACAGATTACCCTAGGAGATGGAAGATTTTGTGACAAAACACACAGTAACAATGGAAAGGGCTTTAAATTTAGACAAATTCAACAATAAACCTTGAATTATATATTAAACAAAGCACTTTCAAACATGAATTCAAAAACAAATTTTCTAATCTCTATTTTCTTTATAATGGCTTTCCCTTTAATGGCCATGGAAGACTAGAATCGTTGCTGATGTTACATTTTCAGAGTTTTTGTTGTTTTCTTTTTTTTAATACAACAGAGATTTGGCATAAAATTGTGGTTTACAGAGGCTTTACAGTTTATCTTTAATCATCTGCAAACTACATTAGCAAAAGCTGAAGTAAATTACTGCTATTTGTCTTTTCAGTTTGGCCTCATACCTAGGAAAAAAATATTTTGTACCATTAGTGCAACTTCCAGGGCTATTCCAAATCCTAGTAGATGTGAGACTTTCCCACGAATGCAGACCCTGTGGGGAATTTCATTACACAGTGGAAAGAAAACCCTCCCAGGTCCCACCACCACACGAGTGAGGGATACCATCACCTGCCATCCACGTTCGTGCCCCCTCAGATCTTCTCTGGGAGGCAAGAGTTCTGCCCAGGTGTCTGTTGGCACTGAGGACATGGCCGGAAGGCTGAGTCCGAGCTCGGCTAACTTCAGATGTGCTTGGCAGAATCTGTTCCATTAGACTAATTAAATGTACAAAAGGCCAGTCTTCCCTGAAGTTTCTCGTGAAGAGTAATGTGCAGCTAGAAAGCCGTGCTCAAATACTTGTTGTTAATTTTATAATCACTTCGTTGGCATCTAACGTATAGGCATTTACATTGTCCTATGGAGCTGGGCCATCGGCCTCTTTGTTATTATCAAACAGGGGGCACACAGGTCTTGATTCCATTTGGTTTCCCATCAACAGTCTGTCAGTTGAATGGGAGCAAATACGTTTTGGCACATTCTGCTTTTCCAGGTTCTTGCTCCTGACTTCTCTAACCCAGAGAGGCCTTGGTGCCCCTGGAGCCTGACGAATTTCAAGGTATGGGGCTACCTCGCTCCTGGCATGGTTTTAGTAGCCAATTAAAGGCAGAAGCTGAAACACACTCACGGTGTCAACGGAGGTTGTGCAGCAGCCCACAGCTAGCGTGGCCGCGAGAAAAGCCCCTCATTTCCTCTTGGATCTGCCCCAAACGAGGAGGACTAAGGTGAGTGAGATGGCCTAGTTTCAGAACAGCTCGCGATGATAATGTGGGGGAAGAATGGGAGTGGAGAGGAAGGAAATGAAGACAGCATCATTTTTCCTTAGGCTGTTGAGAAGGCGAAGCTCTAACCTTTGCAAAACGGGTGAGAGAAAGAGCCACATGCCCACTCGGGGTGAAAAAGAAAACAAAACTTCCTCCCAAGGCCCAAGATAATTATCCTCTTTGAAGTAAAATGGCTCTTTGGAGGCAGTGCATTCTGTTAAATTTTGAGCATTTTCCCGCTAACCAAACTTAAAATAATACATTTTACACATCAAGTTTGGCATTATTCAGTGGTTTTGACCCAGGCATAGGAAACGATTTAAAAACCAAAAGGCATTTTTTTTCTTGGTCTGAGAGGGCTCACTCTGTGAGGATTCATCAGGCTCCCATTTGTGACGCCTGTTTCTGGAGGTATGTTGCACTTCAGTAAAAAGCTTGCTAAACGGCTAGGGCATTCTAGTACATTTGTAATATAAATAATACACTCACAGTACTGAAAATATTCTCCAGACTCAAGGCTTTGGAATTTTTCACTGTCGTTCAACACAGATTTTGTTTATTCTCAATTCCTTTGTACCACCACTTCACAAACATAAAATTGAATCTACGACTTTACAGGAGGGAAACTAACAGCATTTATATATATCAAGTATGTGTACAAAGCCATTACTCTGTATCACAAAGGCCTGACAGCAACCTTTTTGTTTTCTTTCATTCCCTCCCTCCCTACCTCTCCTCTCCTTCTGTCCTTCCAGCATTAGCTCTTCAAAGACTTGTGAGGAAGGTAGGAGGAGAAAGTGAATCAGAGGGCATGGTGATATTGTTTTAGGAATATGAAGTTGTTCTAAGAGTTAATTCTTCCTGTGTTCTTCTTATCTCTTTGCTAAAGGTTCTGGTCCTCTGTAAGGATGGCCTCAGACAAACAGGCTGTGTTTTCCTAGTCAAGCATCTCCCTTTTCTGTGCTCTCCTGGCTTAGCAGGCAGGGGCAGCGTTGTCAGCCTCCTTCCACATCAAGATGGAGTGGTACACCTCTCCAAGACTGCCTCCCCTTCCCTCTCTCCTAACTCAGTGTTTTGGTCTTGCATCCCCTTCTCTTCTGGCTCTTCCAGGTGACATGACAGAAATGAATAGGAAGGAATATGGGGCATTTGGCATATGTGGAAGAACATGTATGGATTTGGAAATTTCCCCAAATACAAGGTTAAAGTCCCAGAAATGCTACATACGAGCTGAAGGATCTCGGGCAAGTCACATACCTCTCTAAACCTCAGTGTCATCAGTTGTAAAACAATAATCAGATTGACCTCACAGGGATTTTAGAAAGTAGGAAGTGACACATAGAAGGTACTTACTACAGTGTCTCGCCCGTAACAGGTACTTAGCGCACAGTAGAACTGAATTTCATTATGTTCCTCTGGGGAATGGTACACATCATGTGCACAAGTTTGCAGTAAGGGGAATGACGTCACCCAATCTCATCTCAGCTGAGGCATGTTGGCACTTTAGTAAGGACCTTCGCTGGTACCCAAAAATAGGAGTTTTGTTATCTGATCAGGTGGGGGTTGGTGGAAGGGGCACTTGGACGATATTTCTCATATAATGTGGGAGGCTTCCAGTTCTGCATTATCCAAGTCTTGCCACTGTAAACAGTGATATATATGTCCTAAGCCTACCATGTTTAAAGTGTTTCCTCTGTGTCAAGCACTGTGAAATGCCTTATTACCACACTGCATACTCGTGTGAGTCTTTCATCCCCCTTTTTACAGAGCCGAGACTCAAGAGAGACCGAATACCTAGCCAGGATCACAGAGCTAGAACACGGAGGGAGCCCAAGCCCGTCTGGCTCTCAAGGCTCTGTTCCTAACCTCCTTGCTCTCCTGACCCAAGATCACAGCACCAGAGGCCTCTCACAGAAATACATTGTTCCAGACTCTGAGATTGGGGGTCATCATACAAATTGGGTTTGGGGCCTCTTTCAGAACACTTTGGTAGGGCGCCTGGGTGGCTCAGTGGGTTAAAGCCGCTGCCTTCGGCTCAGGTCATGATCCCAGGGTCCTGGGATCGAGGCCCACATCGGGCTCTCTGCTCAGCGGGGAGCCTGCTTCCTCCTCTCTCCTCTCTCTCTGCCTGCCTCTCTGCCTACTTGTAATCTCTCTCTCTCTGTCAAATGAATAAATAAAATCTTAAAAAAAAAAAAAAAAGAACACTTTGGTAGAGTGAGGGTAAGCAATAGAGAAACCTATTTTATTGAGCATCTGCTGTGTGCCAGGCATGGTACCAAGTGCTGGAAGCAGAGAGATAGAAAGAGGTATTCCCCGCCTGCAAGAAGCTCACAGGTCTTCGAGGACCTGAGGGGCGCCTAAAATCACGACACAGTGACCATGCCAGATTGAAGCAGGAGGAGATGCAGTGGGGGGCACACGGGAGGAGCCCTCCTCAGACCTGAGGCAGGGACAGCCCTCTGGAGGAGGAGGAGGCAAAGGCTTGGCTGAGCTTCGAAGTGAAGGAAAGTCTTCCAAACCAAGAGTAGAGCTCTTTGTGTAGAACAAAAATTCTCAAAGGCCGGACAGGGAGTCGGGTGAGTTTGGGGATGGCTGGTAGTTGAGTCTGGCCTGTCGGGACTACGGGAGGTCAGGCAGCTGGAGGAGGCCATGAAGGCCCGGGCTGTCATTCCAAGGGGGTTGTTCTTCATACAAAAGCGGTGGGAAGCCACCGAAGGCGGTTGCCAAACATTCTTAAGGCACATGGAATCATGAGGAGCAATCCCATGTTCTCACTATCTTCTTTTCCCCCTTAATCATTTCGAGGGCGGGAGGGGGGAGTAAGGGAGAGCAGCTTTTTGGATGTAGCCGAAGACCCTCCCGGGGTCTGATGTGGGTTTCTGTGCGGACACTTCGCCTCTCGTGTGCTCTTGAGAGCTCTGTGAAAGGCGTCTGCCGCAAGACTCCCTCAATGGATTTGTGCACTTTGCTTGTTATAAATTGATTCAGGGACTTCATTATGATGTCGCCAAGATGAATGGGGCAGTGGTGTTTTGGCTGGCGCTGTCAGGAGGAGGGAAAACAAGTTTCTGTGGTGCCGCGGTTCAATCACGCTGCTTACAGAAGTAGGGCCATGAAAGGATGGAGGAGTGTGTCTTTGATACTGGAAACCCCGTCGCCCTGTTGGGGCTACAAGCGAATGCTTAAATTAAAGGTTGGAGCCAGCTTTTAAGTGTTGACTGTCGAGCAAAAAGCTCAGCCCACACTCGTGCACTTACTCAAGCTTGTTAAAATAAAAATACACTCTCGGCGAGGCTCGTGTCACAGCTAGTGTAATTATTACATTGAAGATTGTTGTTTGCATTTGAGTTGCTGTAGCACCCGTTTATTTAAAGATATGCTTGGTAATTTAATACATTAGTCAGGACTTATGCCCCAACCGTGAAGAAGTAAATATCATTGCCAGCTGCCTCTCCGGGTTGTTTCTCCCTCATGTGCTCAAGGTAAACACTGGTCCTTGGCAGACTGATTCAGAAGGGAGGTGATTTCCCTTCCCTACCACGGCCCGGTTGCTCACCTGACTCACCTCTCCTCTGCCAACGAGGATAATGATGGCATCGCCCTCAGTGGATGGTTCTGAGGATTAAACAAGATAATACATTTAAGGTGTCTGGCCCACCAGTAAGTGCTTCGTAATGTCATTTTATTATTGGTAGCATTCATAGATTTTTTTTTTTTTTAAGCAGTGGGCTGGAGTAGGACTTCAGTGGCACTCTTTTGGCCTGGCTACCAATGACAGAAGCAGGACAGTCCAACTAACTGCAAGAGCTGTGGGCTCGGTAGCCCTAGAGTTACACTCCCCGCGTTTCTTGTGGTTTGGGATATGCCCAGGTTATTCAAGTGTTTGGGAAAGTTGTGCAAGACTATGCAAAGATGAGGCATCATGCTCATTTTGTGACTGAGTTCTCGGGGGGTTCTTCCCCACTCAGAAATCTGAGTCATCCTCCCTCCTTTCCCTGTTTTGGACGTGTGGAATGTGGGACATCACCTCCAACGAATGAATCCACTTTATACCCATTTGTTGAGTGGTTTTCTACATTTAAAGTTACTCTGCTTTGCTGTGTTGTTTTAAGGCCCCCAAATTCAAACCATGGATATTGAGGGGGAGCATACCCAGTGTCTTTTTTTTTTTCTTTTTTTTTTTTAATGAGGGGGGCAGAGGAAGCGGGATAATCTTAAGCGGGCTCCACGTCCAGGGGGGCTTCATCTCCCCACCCTGAGAGCATGACCTGAGCTGAAATCAAGAATGGGAAACTTAACCAACTGTGCCACCCAGGCGCCCCTACCCGGTTATCTTTTCTGCAGACCTAGGGAGTCTCATGCGTGGAACTTAGACATCAGGCCTCCCTCCCCATCTCAGAGTGCTGGGATTTATGATCTCTGCAGCATATTCTGTTATGTTTAAGTCAGGATATTGTTTTGTTTATCTAAATCACCCTTACACCCCACACTTCTGCATGGATGATTACTTTTTAATGAGGTAACAGAACAGTGGTGAGGTCAGTTTATATCTTGGCACAGTGTTCTGATGAGTGAATCTTGATAACTCTGTAGCAGAACGTAGAATTTTGATTGTGGACGGTGATGTAGCTAAAAACACGAGTCCCTTGGCTGGTGGGCATTTTGTGGAATGTTAGACCTCTAAGCCACTTCGGAGGCCAACTCATCCAGAATGTTTCCTTCACAAATTAGGCAGTGGGGAGATGAAATGCCACGCCCCAGATAAACGGGTGGCAGGTTACGAACTAGAATGAGAGCCTCCACAATTGTTTCACTGCTCCTGTGTCCTCTCAGTGCCACAAAGAGCTTACATGTGATATCATTCTGTCCAAAAGGGCTATGAGTGATGCGCGAAGCCTGTTTCACTCTTCAGGAGCAAGGCCATACATTTTTTTCAAAAGGTTCGATTGCATACTTATTTGTATTTTCATAGAAAAGGAAAAAAATTAATTCCAGCCAAGAGTGGCCGAACAAAGGACCGATCATATGCACCCGAGCTTTAACATCGGCTTTAGAAGCACAGAAAAACACAGGAAACCACTTCAAATATACCATCACAAGGAATTCAGACTGTCAGAGAAGCCAACAGAACAGTGTCCCTTCGTGCTGAGTATTATGAAAATCTATCCTTGTTGTTTGCTGTGGTCTCCCTATGAGAGACACATTGAAATTCCGCCCTCCTCCTCCCCACCCACCCCAAGAAAAAAAAAATAGCAGGAACAGTAAATAACAACCCTCAGATAGTACAGATGGGTAAACATTTCCAGAATTGATTATATAAAGTACTGTTGACAAGCCACTAGCAGGCAAAATGAGGTGGGGGGGGGGAAGAACTTTTATCTGCCATTCAGCTCTGGGCATACAAGGCAGGATAGAGACACAGAGCAAAACCCATGATTAACATGATCATGTTCTTCATTGCATGCCCTGGATAGTAAGAACGTCCTGAGACTTATCTATTCCAGGCTACTCCTGTTACTCCAGAGGAAAGAGAAACTCAGAAAGGTTAAGTGGCTGGCCTGGCATCCCACACTTTACAGGAAAGCCAATTTCGGGACCCTGGTCTCTTGGCTCTCAGTCCAGTGCTCTCGCTACGATAGCATGACCCCCTAATTGAATCTATGACACGACCGGCGTCAGGGCTACAAGATGAGGCTTACAGACATTTCTCTAAATGCATAGCTGTTTCAAAATCATCATTAAAGCTGTTCATGGTTTTTAGCATCTCCAAAGTGCAAAAACTTAATATCGTGTAAAAATCGTGTAAAAAATCTCGTTATTGCCAACCCCAGAAAGAAAGGAATTTTTCATGTGTATTTAGTTATCCAACAGATATTTGCTAAATGCCTGTGCTTATATTTGCATGATCCGTGGTCCATGATCAGTTCTCCTCTTTTCTCTGAGGCTAATAAGCAGAAGGATCACTGGATCTGTCCCCTTCACCCCTCAGTCTAAGGATGTCATGCGCACATCCTCTTACTTTTCTCTAGTTGTTCCTATCCTTTCCATCTGGTCTTTAAATGTCAGTCTCTGTTCTCGTCTCCTTTTTTAGCCCGTGTGGGTTTCTCCTGTTTGTCTTGCTCTCCTTTCGCTGACGTATTTGCATCTCTGTAGTTGCGCTTAATATCTGCTAAATCAAACCATATTGGCTTGAATAGCTTCCATTGATTTGTGAATAAAAGGATGCTTCAGCTGCCCAGCCCTGCTCTTTGCCCCTTCTTTGTCGCCAGTAGGTTTAACTTACTCAAACCCTCCTTGTCCCTGTCCCCCTTTTACCCCTGCATTGTTCATGCTCCCCCTGTTCAAGCCAGCTCATCCTTTCCAGCTGTCCTTACTATAAACACAATCTTTGTGTTGGGGCTGGGAGAGGGGGGCAGTCACTGCTTTTTCGGATTTAGCGAGTAAGGTGACCGATTGTCATATTCTCTTTGCTTTTGTTCTGTTTTCACTTTTAACCATCACCCCTCCCCCAGATTATTGTGATGGCCGGAGGAATCACTGTTGTCGTTAGCTAAACCACATGGAGCGGCTACTACATGTTTGCTAAGCAGCATTCGGAAGACTTGAATTTTGTAAAGATGGAGCTTTGGCTTCTTTGGAGAAGGGATGGAAAATGAACACTCCAATTTTGTTGATTATTTTAATTCAACCAATTTTCTATATACAATCCTCTCACCGCAGAGAAATGATTAGATACTATATGCCAGAGAAAAGAAGTGTGAAAAGGCAGTAACCACAAAAATATGATTTTGTAAGTCGTATCATCAGCCTATCTGTTTTACACTCCAGGAAATGCCACAATCTTTATATTTTTTTTTCTTAGCTCAAAAGCGATCCAACCCGAAATCCATATGAAAAATATCAAAACTCTCCAGTCAACTTTTACCTACTTCTTGGCTTTGTCATTCAGCAACTGCCCACGCTTTCCGCTCCCGCCTCCCCACACCAGTTGTACTAGGAAACATACAAAATCATACTGAGGGTTTGCTAACCTAACAATAATAATGCTTAGATTCAAGATAAATTTCATTATAGGAAACATGAAAGAAACTCTCAGATGTGTGAGCTCAGGGGCTGTGTTGCTGGTGGATGGGGAAGCCCAGGAACGTGGTCTGAGGGATTCTGAGATCTGGGCCTGGCCTGCCTCCAACCAGCAGGTGTTCGTAGCAGCAAGTCCCGCTCTCCCAGTGACGCCCAGACCGGACCTCACCGCGGCCTGGCTGGGGAGAAATAGCTTCTGTTTCTGAGGCATTCTGACACCACACTTGGCCAAGGTGTACAGATGGGGAAGTTTGGGTCTTGAAAGTAAATCATCCAAGTTTCCATCTTCTGTCCATACATCAGTAGAAGCGAGCATTAGAACGAGGAGCCTTTGCTGCTGTGCCGCCTCACGGGTATGTTTGAAGTTTCTCACAGGTAGGAAGGCCTTTGGGGGACTATTTGGCATCACTAGCTGGGGCTGCTCAGCTGTTCCATCTCCCCTTGGTTGGGACAGCCTTTGTCCGTGGCATAATAGAAAGGTGCACAGGGTGAGAGTGACAGCAGGAGATAGAAAGCACCATCCTGTCCATTTTCCAGCAGAACACTGCTCTCCTACC
Source organism: Ailurus styani (assembly GCA_002007465.1). Classification (NCBI taxonomy): domain Eukaryota; kingdom Metazoa; phylum Chordata; class Mammalia; order Carnivora; family Ailuridae; genus Ailurus; species Ailurus styani. The sequence goes on along the minus strand of LNAC01000850.1, from coordinate 461,456 downwards.
CAGAGCTTATTTTCCTGGACACCCTCCTCCCTGTAGAGCAATGGTTCTTAACTGGGGACAGTTTGACTTGCAGGGGACAGGTTGTCAATATTTGGAAACATTGTTGATTATCACAACTGGAGAGTGCTACTAGTGGCTGCAGGGTAGAGGCAAGGGATTCTGTATAGTGTCCGGGGCAGCAGCCCAAAATAAAGAATCATCCAGCCCCAACTGTCAGTGGTGCTGAGGCTGAGGAATCCTGCTACTTCACACATAACACCTGCATTTTCAACCTGAAGACATTATATTTAAAAGTACTTACTTTCCCCTTTAAATGAAGGAGTAAGTGGGTAACCTCATTGACATGAGAGACAAATAAAGGTGAGGGAGTAATGTATTCGCAAAAAAAAAAAAAAGGCAGAGAGAATCAATATAATGAGCTCATTTAAGTTAATTTATGCTGCTTGCAATGGTAGGAAGACTGGTGAAAGCAGACGTCTCTTTAAAAGAGAAGGCACAAACCTAAATGCCTAGTGTTACTAGGCAGCTGATATGAGTGTGGCAGATAGAAGAGGCACCCGGACCACTGGACAGCACAGGTGCCGTCTGGAATGAGCCACCTCCCTTGGCCCTAAACTCCTTAGCAGAGTATTCAAGACCCTTTAAGATTGGAACTCACCAACCTAGCTATCCACTTTCCATCCATTGGCTCCTGTCCACCCTTCTTTTGAGATGCAGTGTGCCTCTCTTTGAACAAACCGCGCATGCTCACACTAGTACCTCTGCTTGGCTTTCTCTCCTTCCCATCCCAACTTCCTTTCCGCTGCCTATTGAAACGTGGATAGCCATTCTTCATGGCCCAGATCAGATAACAAATGATCTCCTGAATTCTCTCAAAAAGCCTGGTTTGCTATATTGTTATTATGCTTTTTACAACTTACCACACATTCATCGAATCGCCTGCCCACCTCAAGTAATGTATAAGATCTGGAGGCAGGAACCCAACTATATTTATTGTTCTTTCCTCCATGTAAACATAGGTTTTAGTAAATTTAAATCACCTTTTCCTTAATCATCCACCAGCATGTGCATCATTAAAATGACAGTTTCACCAAAATTTCTCTTCCCTTCCTATGACCAAATTGTCCCCCCAAATTAAAATAACATAAAATAATGTTATTAATGGCAGTAATGGAATTATGTGTTTTTTCATATCATCTCACACCCTTTATTAAGAGGGAAAAAGTAAAACTTGAGAGATGAGTAATACTTATTAAGTATTTGGAATAGCATTAAAATAAGTATCTTTAAACAGTTAAATATTTGCGTCTATACTTAGATGAATAAATCAGTATTTCTTTGAACTTGGAGTGGATTTTGAACTGTGCTCTCCATAATTATAATAATCATACATTTTATTTATATGTAGTTGGACTATATAGACATTAACCAATTAATTCTTGATCACATTGCCTAATAAGACGACTTTCCTTGGTACCCTATTTTTAGAGTGCACATATGAGTGTGCATTAATTATAGACCTCTGTTATTAACTTTGCATCCTGTTATCCAAATGCTTACTTAACAATTTACCAACATCAAGGGGTAGGTGGGCAAGAAACTTGTATCAGAATTAACTTTAGTTTTCAAGCCAGGAGGCAAGTGATACTTATTAATCCATCAAATACCTGGCCTGAGTTCAAGGACAATTCATTTTCCTTAAGTGTTTGAATGGTTGTTCAAGGGGATATGTTGACTTTCTCAATTCAGGTCACATCATAATTAGCTAATTTAAAAAACATATATATGTTTGATCCAAATTTAGTTTTATTATAATTCTGGTTCTATGTAGGTGATACAGCTAATAATTAAGTTATCCCCATTAGGTTATGCTTTCAGAAGTTGCTATGGCCTGCTGCCTATCCCATTAAAAAACTACCTTTATCACTAATTTTAACATGAAACAGATCCATTTAGAGGAAAAATCCATTATGAATGAGATAGAGTAGGTTGTTGAATACATAGGTTTAGGCTCAAGGCCGAATATAAATGTGATATAAATTGGAATATATCGGACAAATGCAATTTATCTCATTATTCAACAGTGAGGTATTCCAAATGCTTCTGCTAATGAATACATAAAAATAGATTACATGCACACTGTGAGTTGCCTTTGCAGAATTATTTTTGCGACCTCTACTATGCCTGAAACCAGTCCTGTTTGAACAGCAACAGTACTTGAGCCTGTGGTTATAAGAAACAACTTCTTTAAAATTTAGATTAAAAAGAAAAGATAAAGTCATATCTGTGGAATTTACCTTTATGGAAGAATTCTTAGGAATGCACCAATTTTATCTAAATCTGCTGTGTTGTCTTCTGTTAATCCTCTATTGTCCCTTGAAATCAACCCACATGAAAAGAAGGCAGTGTTCTTCCTCAGAGCTCTGATGGGCAAATGCAGAGACTGAGGTTTCAGGAACACTGTCTTTTTGCTGAGATACTGATAGAACACAATAGATAATATTCACCGAACTCACAGGGAGGTCACTGCTTGCCCATAGGAGTTTTGTAAGCTGTTGGTTGTGGCATTGAATTTAAAATCCCAAAGAGTGGGGGGAGTGGGGGAGAAAGTATAATGATACTATTATTGCACTGGTTACAGGGTTTTAACTCGGGTATTAGGGCATTGAGTTATTTAAATGTCTATGTTTTTTGCTCTGCTATGATTTTCTTAGAATGAATCATTAGTTTATGTTGAGAAAATAGTTTAAATTAGAATCTCTCCGATTCCTCACCCCCCAAATATATTTGAACAATGAACTTGTTAGAAGTTCAACAAGTCAAAGATGATTTCCTTTCGTTGGCTCCATCATTTTTGGTTAGAGGATTGTCACAAAGAGACCGAAGAGTCAGTTCGATTATAGCACAGGAGGCTTTGAACACAGGAAAGCAGTATTCTGCAGTCCTTGTTTGTACCCCTGATCCTGATCGTGTTTACCTTTCAACAGCTCTCTAAGTAGGGACTGTTCCTGTGCCCCTTTTCTAGGCGAGGGAACCAGGGATCAGATCAGAGAGTTCAAATGGCTAGTACAAATTGCACAGCGATAGGAACCGACATTTGAAGTGAGGCGTCCACCCGCTGAGCCCTTCAGCCCGGTCTCCACAGCCATGCCGTGAGCAGGCATGTGTGAGCATGTGTATCTCTCAGACAGTAGATTCATTGTCTGGACATGGAATTCATAGGCTGAAGTAAAGAAGTGTGTGGTGACAGGCACGCTCAAGTTCTGGAGGTGTGTGGAAGGCTGCCTGTGAGGGACAAAGTGAGAGCTGGATCCAGGTCCGTGGAAGACTATGGATGTTCTGTCCGATCCTGAGTGCTGTGTTTGCTGGTCAATAAATATACAGGCCATTGTTACCTGTGTGTGTGCTTACCATATTGGAGTAAATTTCCCAAGGACTGCTAAGGATGAACCACAGTGAACTAGAACCTGTGTCCCCAGATAAACAGTGTCTGTGATGTGACCACATGGGAAAAGCCATGATTTGGACCTTGGGGAGTCAGTTTCCTAATAGACGCTTTGGGGGTATACAGTAAGAGCTACCATTTACTGAGAGTCCCCATCCTCCAAGCACTGTACTATCTCATTTTCTTTTTAGAACACGGTAAGGAGAGGTGAGGTGAGGTATAAGATCCTCATACTACAAATGAAGAAACTGAGGCTCAAGGACATTTCCCTAAGATCTGTGTAAGTGGCAGAACTAGAATCCTTAGTGTTCTGACCACTACAATTATTGGAAATATACATAAGGGCTAAAATCTCATGACACTTCCCTGATCTTACAGGGTAGACTTTTTCTGGAAGTGAGAAAAGTGAGAAAAGAAACACTCAGTGTTTCTCTTGTCTGAAGAGAGACACCTAACTCAGAAACCTGTTTAATATCTGCTAGCCCATTTGGATAAATGTCACTCGAGCCGATCTATGAGAAGTGGAATCCTATGCGGGAAGCTGCAGATGTATCTAGTTAGGCAAAGAAACGTAAAAGGTGAGGCAGTTGTCTGGCATCACTGGTATTCACATAGTCAGAATCTTGCACGTAGTAGGTGATAAGCAGACATTTGTGGTTTGTTTCGGTCACGGATTTTTGTCTGCATATTTAAACATTCACTTCCTTTTGGTTTTGCTTTTGCTTTGGTAGGCTGACTGTTCACTTTGGGAGAATTTTAACGTATACAGATATAGTTTGGCATTGGCATTTACCTTTCTTCTGTTTTCCCTGACCCTTTTTTAAATGTGTTGGTATTTTACAATTGAGAATCTATTATATTGTGGAACAGGGTCCAAACCCTTGGGAGCCATCTTGTGGTTAAAGCATCTTTCTCAACTTTTCCTGAATCTACAACACTGGGTGAAATTCATGTATTCGTTTCAAAGTTAGAGTTTAAAATTGTCTTCATTATTTTCTTCTCATCACAATTATCATTAGGTTTCAATTATTTATAATTAATTTGCGTTTTATGTGTTTTAAAAATACAAATTAAAACTTCCCAGGTATAGAAACACTTATAAAAACATGACCAATATGTGTACATGTGCGTGTGTGTGTGTGTGTGTGTGTGCTTGTGGGTGTGAAGATGTATATATTACAATGGGTACATTGTTAAAGCCTTGCCTGTCTCTAGGAATGAAGACTATGAATACATGTTTTCTTTATACTTCTCTGTATTTTCTAAATTCTGTTCAATAAGCCTGTGTAACTTTTAAATAGGGAAAAAAATGTAGCCTAAAATTATAGTTAAATATTAGCAGCTGCTGCTAAGGGCAGATGGACAAATTGCCCAAGCAGCCACATTAGCGGGAGGGTAAGCACTTGAACACACATATTAAGCATAAACATAACAAAAATGGAATGGCAGCTCAGTTCCTGTGTTAATGAAACATTAAGGGCGTGACGGGGGCAAGCTGACCCTGATTATGTCACATGAAATTAACTGTTTCGGAAAACAAAAATAAACAAAACAAAAAGGAAAGAAAAATTTTTTTACAAAAGCAGTTTTGTCACTCAGTGTTTCTGAAGTGACATACGTTTTAACATATAGCCAGACTGCATTTTGTGGCGGTATGATCATTTTCAACCTGAATCTCCTTCAGAAGTAAGTCAGAATCTCTAGAGAGATCTAAATTTAATACAGTCTCATAGGGAACACAACCAAGAGTCACTCTGATAAACTTTTTGCTTTGCCAGATATGGATTACACATGATTGGTTGATGTGGTCCAAAAATGAACTAAAACCACAAATTCAAATCATTCACAGACTTCTTCTTATAACTTAAATTGCTTCCTTAAGGAAAAACAACCATAGTAACTTTTGAGTATCTGTAATAAAAGGGAGAAAAAACTGGCCAAAATTTATGAATTATAGATATTTGGCTTAGAATATTTTTTGGAGGGCGCCTGGGTAGCTCAGTGGGTTAAGCATCTGCCTTTAGCTCAGGTCATGATCTCAGGGTCCTGGGATCAAGTCCCGCATCAGGCTCTCTGCTTGGCAGGGAGCCTGCTTCTCCCTCTCTCTCTGCCTGCCTCTCTGCCTACTTGTGATCTCTTTCTGTCAAATAAATAAATAAAATCTGTAAATAAAAAAATATTTTTTGGAGCATAAAATTTGTCTTGATTAAGTAATACTAAGTTGATTTGCCATTTCTTAAAACATATCTAGTTGGAGTCATAGGGAAGAGATCAAGAAACTTTCTCATACTGAATGTGCTTTTAGTAATTTTCAAGCTGTAATGGAAATAACAGGGGATCGCTGGACTGTGCACCACACTTGGTCTGGGTACGTGAAAGAATGTGCTCTTTTTTTTTTTTTTTTTTAAGATTTTACTTATTTATTTGACACAGAGAGAGAGATTACAAGTAGGCAGAGAGGCAGGAAGAGAGACAGGGAGAGGAGGAAGCAGGCTCCCTGCTGAGCAGAGAGCCCGATGCGGGCCTAGATCCCAGGATGCTGAGATCATGACCTGAGCCGAAAGCAGAGGCTTTAACCCACTGAGCCACCCAGGCGCCCGAAAGAATGTGCTCTTTCGATTACCTTTTTTTGCCTTCCTTCTACAGCAGTATTTCACTTATGATGGATTTGTCCTCTTGCAACCTCTTCTATCAGGAACCATGTGAGAATTTAGGAAGTAAGCAAATAGGCCTGTGGGCTGCCAAAACAGCGTCCCAAAGTTCAAGCACTATAGCTCATGCACTTGACTCAGAGGAAATCCCTTTGGACCCAATACTTCCTACTTATAATTGGTTTTTACACAGGTCCTCTGACAAGTTTGACTCTCTGGTTATGTTCCAAGAACATAACTAATTCCAAGCTGAAATATTAATTACAACTAGAAGGAGGGCCTCATAAGATCTAGTGTATGAGTACAGATGGAAAGACAACAAATGGTAAAGGTGAAAATAACTATAAGAAGGACAAGAGACTGGGGCATTTAGTTTTGGGGTAAAATGTCCTAGAAATCTTAGAAGGTCTTAAAGTCGTTACAGCATACGGAATAGTTTTGTGTTTTTCTGTTAAGTTACTAATAACGTTTTAAAACAAGCTTTATAATAACACTTCATCAAGAAAGAGCAAATTATGTTCAAAATACCCTAAGAAGAAGAAAAATATGTCATGCTTTTAGAAATACTCTGTTAAAAATGTTTAGGATAGGGCCGCCTGGGTGGCTTAGTTGGTTGGGCCAGTGCCTTTGGCTCAGATTATGGTCCTGGAATCCTGGGATTGAGCCCCACGTCAGGCTCCCAGCTCCATGGGAAGTATGCTTCTCTCTCTGACCCTCTCCCCTCTCATGCTCTCTCTCTCTGTCTCTCAAAAAAAAAAAAAAAAATTTTAGGATAGGGGCATGTGGGTGGCTCAGTCGGTTGGGCATCTGCCTTCAGCTCAGGTCATGATCTTAGGGTCCTGGGGTCCCACATCGGGCTCCCTGCTCAATGAGGAGTCTGCTTCTTCCTCTCTGTCTGCCCCACCCCCTGCTTGTGCTCTCTCTCATAAATAAGCTAATTAATTAAATCTTTAAAAATGTTTAGGATAACTACCCTCTTTGTTTTGATGTGCTTTCTTGGATAATATTCCAGCTATTTGAAAATTCAAGTTATCCCAGATTACTTTTTAGGGCTCTCATCAGCTGGGTTCACTGCTGCTTGTCCGGGTGATGCTCTAAAATCCATAATATTCGCAAAGTTGTCTGAGGTAGGAGAATTTGCTTCATTGAATTCTTTGGGAGAACCATCTAGAAAATGACTTCTGTTTGTTTCCAGTTTGCAAGATGTTTCTCTCCAAGCCCAAGGGAATGTGCTCTTGATGAATGGTGGGCCTGACTAACTAGAGGACCAAGGACAGAATTTCCTGTGTTTATCTTCCTATCCCAGAGTTTGTAACAGTTGACTCTGGTTATTTAAACTCTGGCAAGGCTGAGCTTGTATCTCATTACATAATAGTACAAAGTAACTTAGCCAAAACACGATGTTCACTACACTGGCCCTTCCTGTCATGTAACCACGACCTCTGCGATTTTTGCTCCTTCCAAAGGAAGGCTAAACCCTATGTGTCATCTTGCATATCGTTTTCTAGGGCCAGAAAGCCCTACTCCCTAGTCCCCAGGTAACTGTAACAACTGTGTGCATATTAAATCGTGAAAAAGTGGTCTAATTTTAGGTATGACTATAGAGGGATAATGCAGATTCTTCCATGGCAACTTGAAGCTCAACCGTCATGGAATCAGAGTGCTAGGAAGAAAGAAAATGCAGGTAGCAGAAAATTCTTCCTGCCAGCAAGTAGGAGGAGGAGAAATTTCTTTAGAACAAAAGGAGTGAAAAGGCATGTTCAGTGACAGTGAGATTAAACCAGTCAGGGTTGGCTCTTTAAAGAGCATTTACTGGGTACTTGTTGCTGTCCAAACATTTGGGGATGTTTCAACATTTGAGGACATGCAGCAAAATATACGCCAGTGAATCTGTTCCTGGTTGTTTATCTTTCAGTTGGGGTGAACAAACCATTGTTGCTGGAGGGATAATGGCAAAGCAACATATTCACAAAAAAGAAGATAAGGAAGTTCAAATTGGACACATGAATGGTAAAAATAAACATCTATTTTCGCGTGTAAGGTTTCTTCATCTTAGAAGGCTTTAAGGAGGAAATGAGGTTTGAATCAAAGATGGGGCCTCCAGTGGAACTTGAAATGATGGAGAGAGAGGGGAAGCCATGAATTTCCAGGCACAGAGGACTTGAGGTGTGGCCAGTGGACTAGGGATGCTGATTTTGGCTTATGCCCCTGGGCACATTTGCCCAAAGTGCCTGCTCAGAACTGCAGGGAGCTGTCAGTGCAGTATTTTTATCTGCAAAGTAAATAGAACTAAGGAGATACCCTAGACTCTCAGAACAGGCAACACATTTCCCTAAAATATTTAGATAGGTAATAAGAAAACTTATTTTCAGATAATTGTTTTAGGTCTCTACTTTTATGTGACGGGTTCACAAAAGAGAAGGGGCATTGGAGGAAGTGAAAATAAATGGTTTAAATTCACAAGTTATTGGGGCACCTGGGTGGCTTAGTCGGTTGAGCGTCTGACTCTTGGGCTCAGCTCAGGTCATGATCTCTGTGGGGTTCCATACTCAGCATGGAGTCTGCTTAAGATTCTCTCTCCCTCTCCCCCTTCCCCTACTCCCAAGTGAGTGAGCTCGCACCCTCTCTCTCAAATAAATAAATAAATAAAATCTTAAAAAAAAAAAAAAGACGTAATTGTTCTGGCCAGGTTTTCCTCTTCCCTGTTCCTATTTATGAAACAATCCACAGCACCTTCAGCTTTGAGGGTAGATTTCATTTGGGGATAGGGAACATGAAGCTCCTCACCTGCAATTGAGTGGGTCTAGGAGGAGAAAATCATGAAATAAAAATGCGAGGGACACCCAGGATGGATCCCCCTTTTTTTCTTTTCATAAAACTCACCCGAAATGCCACTTACTCCAAAAGCTTTCAATATCAGGTAATTTGAATTCCCTCTGCTGCCTGTGCTTCATTGGAAAGTAAAGGGACCACTCTTTCAAGTGGGGGAAATTTGTGTAACAGAGGGAAAAGGCAGAAAATAGGTCAACAAAGTCAAGTGACCCACACAGATGGGTGTTTCGAGATGTGTAAGCTGTGGTTCCACAATCACTACCCAGATTCACTTACGAATATTGGGAGTAAAGGCCGGAAGTGGAAAAATATTTTCTGGGCAGGTGGGAGTGAAGAAGAGGGAGAAGTGGGTTATCATTCTGCTTTCAAAAAGTACCACATGAAACTTTTTTTAAAAGTTTCCTTAAAGTCATTTTGCTCAACAGATGACAGTTTTTCTTAGAAAAGAAGTTAAGAAAAAAAAAAGAACTTCAAACAAAATGAGTGTCCTCCTAACCACTGCCTTCTGTCTCTTCCCACCTGTGAATCAAGACAATTTCCTTTTCCTTTCCTTTCCTTGGCCCCATTCTGCTTAAATATCACGAAATCGCGCAATCAATTCTTCTTTCAAACAGTAACCTAATACCAAACAGAATTTTAACATAGCCACTAATTCTTTTGAACAAGGCTGTGTTGGCAATTATGAAACAGGGTAGACGTTGGCAAGCGCTTTCAAAATAATTATAGGGTTCCTCGAGTAGTACAGTATAAATAATTGCTGGTTTAAAAGCGTTATTGTGAGCAGCAATTTATACTAAAATTTATATTTGCTCCTTGAAACCAATATACGTCAAGAGTGCTTCATTTCCACCCCCACATCCCCACACTGAGATCTCAAGGGCTTTGGAACCTTTTGATTCCATTACACGTTTAACTTAGCAAGGCAACTACAAGGCACGTCTGGGCTCTAGTAAATAAGGGTAAGAGTAATGCATTTAATAAATGAGCATGAATGAAGTCATGAAACTATTCCAGCTCTGGCCACCCGGCGTGCTCCCAGGATACTGATGTGCAGAAAGGCCATTTGGTACAGAGAGAAGCTAAGAACTGCAGTGGTATCACTTTTGCTTGGCAAGTAGGGCATGCCGAAGAACATTATCACCTCCTCTTTGGCTTACGATGGTGTGGATGGGAGGCACAGAGGACCAAGACACAGGAAACTCATGGAGATAATGCCGCTCTAAAATAGCCACAGAGACTTATTAAAATATATTTTTTCCTCTCTCAGGACATTTTCATTTTATCCTATGGCACATTAAAAAGGGGTGGTGCGTCAGAAAAGCAAATGGTTGGAAGGGCGGAAGAAGAAAGCCTGGGGGCCAGGGGGCTGTTGGTGAAGGGCTCTCCTCGAGGCGTGAATGCTGAATAGGGGCCCTTCTTTCCAAGCAGGTGACTGGATGGGTCATCTTCTTGTCTTTCTGTTGATCCTAGTGGCTTCTCTTACCCAGTGTGAGAACTCCCCTGAGATCCTCACATCCTGAATGTTTCTCACCAAAGTGGTTAGTGTTCTAGGATAATGGGGTTCTTGTTTCAACTGCTGTTCCTGGTTTCTGTTCTCTAAAACCCTTTTAAGCCATATTTTCCATGATTGTTCAGTGCTGGCTTTGGTATTTAAATAAGCCTTTCAATGGGTCATTAGCTCTGTAATTAATTCCAGCTATTTTTAAATGATGCCTTGGTTTTTAAAGAGCTGCCATATTCTCAACAGCCTTGTCTTTCTTGGAGCATCCATAAGCATTAGCTGATTTTTTTTTTTTTAGTGCCAAAAATATTGTAATTTTTTTTCTCCTTTCAAATATATTCTTCACTGGTGGGAAGAGTCAAAGTTTTTGAATGCGGACAGAAAATATTTAACTGTTACATTTCTGCATGATAGCCTTGGACTTTTATTTTTCTTTCAGACAATCTCCACAAATAACCATCAAGGACTTCCTGTAGGCCAGGCCCTGCCCTCTTTCTTATTTATATTTTAAAAATCAATATTGGTAGGTCACAGGATTTGAATAGGATGTGACTTTATGAAGTGACTGCATCAAAATCACTTAGCCAGTTAGTTGCAAAGCTCAGAATTAGAACCCAGAGCACCTGAGTCTTAGTCCATTCTTCCCGTTTCTTTGTGCTTTGTTACATAATATTAACATAGCTGTTAGTCTCCGTGACACTGGAAGAGGCTTACCAATTCTAATATTAGAACCGGCGAGCCTGGCCCCACACCCTTGGCAGACGTCAAAATCAATCACAGCACAGTGCACCTCAGCCAGCATTCAAAGCATTCATGGGAAATCCATCTGACTTAGGAAATGAGCTGAAACCCACTTGCCACAGTGACCTTATAGTAATCCCAGGATAAAGCAGTAATTCTTGGTTCAGAAAAGCAGATGGAGATTAAATTTGATTATTGAGTATTATCTGTGATTAGATAAAAATACCAATAGCTCATATAGTAATAGTAATAGTGGCTACCCTTGTGGGCCAGGCACTGAGCTAATTGCTTAGATGTATTCTTGCGTCAGACCGCATAACAACCCTGTGAAATAGTTAACTGCTAACGCTGGTACAGACAAGGAAATTGAGGATTGGAAAGGTGAAATAACTTGCCCAAGGTCACTGAGCTAGTAAGCAGCTGACTTAGCATTTGGGCTCGAATTTATCTCTAAAGCCACTCCTTGATACCTAACAGTAGGCATGGAGTGTCCAGGTGCTGACCACTGTGGAGCAGCCCTTGATGTCAAAAGAGCAGTTACCACCTTTCTTCTGCATGACTGTGCCCCTCCCCCCTCACCTCCAGCCCCTGGCCTTTTTTTTTTTTTTTTTTTAATCCTGTGAACTCCCTTGGCATCTTTGATTTACAGGTTCTAGTAAATGTACTTCAAAAAAAGATGCTTGCCCTGCTGATTTTTTTTGTTTCTTTTTTTTTTATAAATTAGGTATCCTTTAACTTATTTTGTTTCTTGCCATAGAGTTTCCATGCTAGAAGGAAATTCCTAGGGCTGCCTAGGATATCTTTAGCAACCTTCTTGTTCTTCTCTGGAGTAATAGAGATTACATGCTAGAAGCAGGTGATAGGGTTCCCTAATTTAATCATTCCTTTGGAGCACCTGCCGTGTGCCAGGCACTGAGCTAGACACTTGGAATACAGGATAAGGAAGAAAGACAGGTCCCTGCTCTTTCTACTCTCCATTCTGAATGTGTGGAGACAGCTAATAAATATGAAGCATTCCAGGGAGTGATAAATGCTATGAAGAATAAATTCAGGTATTATAGTAGCAGATGACTTGAGGGAAGAGGGTAGGGATGCCTCTGGTTTTTTATTTTCTATGGTCCTTAGGACAAGTATTAAGGGACTCTTTAAAAGGCAAGTTTAGGGGTGTCTGGGTGGCTCAGTCGGTTACGTGCCTACCTTTGGCTCAGGTCATGATCTAGGGGTTCTGGGATCAAGCCCCGCGTTGGGCTCGCTGCTCAACGGGGAGTCTGCTTCTCCCTCTCCCTCTGCCCCTAACCCTGCTCATGCTTGTTCTTTCTCTTTCAAATAAATAAATAAATAAAATCTTTTTTTTTTTTTTTTAAGATTTTATTTATTTATTTCACAGAAGGAGAGAGATTACAAGGAGGCAGAGAGGCAGGCAGAGAGAGAGGGGGAAGCAGGCTCCCTGCTGAGCAGAGACCCCGATGCGGGCCTCAATCCCAGGACGCTGAGATCATGACCTGAGCCGAAAGCAGAGGCTTTAACCCACTGAGCCACCCAGGCGCCTAAATAAATAAAATCTTAAAAAACAACAACAACAAAAGGCCAGTTCAGCTTCAGTACTTCTAGGTCTATTATAGCCTGCTTGTGGCTAGAACTGGGGCTCGGGGAAAATGTCAAGTGGACACGACTTTATTTCAATGTGATCTTTCTCTGGCACTGCCACCATTTTCCCAGGCTGTTGGGGTTTTCTCTCCCGATAACTCTCTCCACCCCCAGCTGCCCAGCATTCTGCCTGTGGTGCCAAAGCTTGCCGCCTCTCCATATCACTACCACCAGCAAGACCCATTAATGGTCCTCTGTTTTGTATCCTCAAGGTCAGGTCCCCTGTGGCTGCCCAGGCCTCAGCTGGCCACCCCGATAAACTAACCTCTGCTCACTCCTCCTGCGCCAGTAATCTCTGTTAACCCTGGTTCTGTTTTTTTCATCTGCGAAACGAGGAGGTTGGGATAAACCTAGTTGAAAGATGGGAGGAGAGTGAGCAGATGTGCGTGGTGCTTTCTCTGGGTCTCACCACAGCTTGGTAATGTTGGGACGGTCACTGTGCCTCTCCGAGCCTCAGTGGTCTTGGCTAAAAAATAATGGGTTCGATTGGATGGTCTCAGAAGTCTTTACAGGTCTGGAATTCTTTAATTTGTTTTGGTTGAGCTCTTTAGAGCAAACCAAACAAAACAGAAACTATGATTCATGAGAGGGAGCACCTGTACTTTGTCTAACCCGGGGAAGGGTCTTCAGACAACGAAGGAGTCCAGGAAGGTCTCACTGCAGGGCAGTAGGAGAAATTATGCAAGGCCTTTTAACTTCCCTTCCTGAGGACAGTGCGTGTGGGGAATGGACTCTTTCTGCGATTATTAATGAAATGAGAACAAAGATGATTCTTCGTATGCCCAAACTGTGTTTAATATCTTAAACCTTAGACATAGCAGGTTTTAATGAAAACCACATCTCCTGAGCAAGGTGTGGAAACAGAGCAGGGGCCAGACTGAGCCAAAGCATCAAAATCACATATTTGTGTAAGTGACTAGCTTCTACTTCTTGTTATCTGTCATTTTACTCCGTGTTGAGGTCAGAGTGGTAAAGCTATTATGCAGTATACATTTACATTAGATTATCAAGAAGACAACAGGCAAGGGCATGCTGAATCACTCTCACCAGTCACTTCTAAATGCTAAAAAATAAATGTGCATGATATATTCTACGTGGATGCATTGCGTCGTATATTTCCTGTCTAGCCATAGATTTTACTTAATTGATTTCACTTACGGAATCCTGTGAAATCTCTTTGCAGAAATCTGAAAGATGAAGAGATACTCCCTAGTTCATCACTAGCTTGTCTTTTTTTTTTTTAAGATTTTATTTGCTTGAGAGAGAGGAAAAAACAAGCAGGGGGGAGGGGCAGAGGGAGAGAGAGAAACAGACCTCCCCACTGAGCAGGGAGCCCACGCCCAGGGTCTTGATCCCAGAACCCTGAGATCATGACCTGCACCAAAGGCAGCCACTTAACCAGCTGAGCCACCCAGGCGGCCCTAGCTTGTCTTCTTCTAAAGGCGTTTGTTTAGTGTGATGAGGAACAAGTGGTCCACACGGTGAATCCTCTGCACAAACTAAATTAGCAGAAAGACCAGCAAAACCAGCGCGGTTATGCAAAATGCTTCTTTTGTTTTCTGTCAGTGTGGTGATGATTCCACACAATTGAAAACTTATTTTTGTAAACTGGTATTGGGTGTAATTTTGAGGTGTGAATTCAGCCATTCATTGTTTGAATTTCTGTTCTTTCAGAATTAAGGTAGTCTTATTTAGATTCCTTCATCATCTCCTTTGAGAGTCAACATTTACATGATAATCTGTACATCCACTTACATCTTTTTCTGACTGTCCTTGAGGAAAACAAACAACACCAAAAAGGATTAATTATTTTACAGTGAAAGCTTATTGTGTGCTGACAATAACTTTAATCCCTTTAACATCCAAATGAGGAGGATTGATAACTGATAACACTTCTATTGATATTTTCCAGATAAGATTCTGTAGCAAAAAACAAAGCAAAACAAAACAAAACTTTAATGTCTTTTCAATGAACTCTAAAGGGGGAAACGATAGATACATAGGCCATAAATTCTTTGGATTTAAACATTATTTTTTAAATGAATGTGATTGGGGTTGGATATGAACAGTTTAAAATATTAAAACTTCCATGCAGATTTTAAGTCTTAGACATTCCTCTCCTATACATTTTACTAGGTTCAAAAGCAGCTCGGGGGCGCCTGGGTGGCTCAGTGGGTTAAAACCTCTGCTTTCGGCTCAGGTCATGATCTCAGGGTCCTGGGATCGAGGCCCGCATCGGGCTCTCTGCTCAGCGGGGAGCCTGCTTCCTCCTCTCTCCTCTCTCTCTGCCTGCCTCTCTGCCTACTTGTAATCTCTCTCTCTCTGTGTCAAATGAATAAATAAATAAAAAAAATCTTTAAAAAAAAAGCAGCTCGAATATAAACAATTATAATCTTTGGCCATTTAGTTGTCAAATATCACTTATATTTTATTTTATAAAATGAGCTGCATTGTTGTTGCATTGACTTAATTGACGGCTGGAAGAAAATCAGACACTTTATATACAGCAGATTTACGAGCCTCTGGAGTCCTATTTGTGGCTATTTCACAATACAAAATAAAAATACATTTTTTTATTATTTTGTAGATTAAAAAGGTGCAAGAGGATGAGGAGAGACATTACAATTTGAATTTATAATTAGAAAGCACAGAAAATGAGTGAAATAAAGAGATTATTACCATGAGAGTATCACCAGATGCCCACCCCACCCCCTAACACCCAGGCAATCTCTTTGTGAGAATTCACCTTGGGCGTTTAAAAACCATTGCAATAGGGCGCCTGGGTGGCTCAGCGGGTTAAAGCCTCTGCTTTCGGCTCGGGTCATGATCTCAGGGTCCTGGGATCGAGGCCCGTGTCGGGCTCCCTGCTCAGCGGGGCGCCTGCTTCCCTCTCTCTCTCTCTCTGCCTGCCTCTCTGCCTCCTTGTGATCTCTCTCCCTCTGTGAAATAAATAAATAAAATCTTAAAACAAAAAAAAACCATTGCAATAAAAAAGTGATATTAAAAATGGTATGTAACCACAGTAGCAAGCACAACAAATATGTGATATCCTGAGAAACTGCAAAATATTTTCTTATCCCACGGTTGGCCCCTGTCTCTTAGAGCAAATACTGTTATATATTTAGCCTATCCCCGTATGCCTTGCTTATTTCTTAAATTAATTCATGGGCAGTGAATGGGGAGAGGAAAACAAGAGCAACCACAAAACCCTGGGCCGTATGGTAGAGAATACTACTTCCTAATGCTTGCTCCCTACCTACGAAAATAGCTTTACTTTCTTCTCTCTTGAGCCAAACTTGATTGCATGGAGCAAGAAAGGACCTAGCAAGTCTTTTTTTAATGTTGTACTATTAATTTCACTCAACACAACATGTTTAATTCCTCATTCCTTATAACTTTGGGAGTAAGTATAGTGTTTTGTTCCTCATTTACAATATAGTCAGGCAGCAGACATGGTACATAAATGGTACTATCTATCATCAAACCCATCAAGAATGCCGGAGATTTTTCTGCTTTCATCAGTAAGACTTTGTTAAACTGTACATATCAAGAAGTTCAATAGGAGCGACATAAAGCTAATCTGCTATTTTTATATTTTTACCCACCGTATTATTTTGAACTGGCACTCTACAGCTTTTTTTTTTTTTAAAACATACGCTTTTTTTTTTTTTTTTTTTTTTTNNTTGACACAGAGAGAGAGATTACAAGCAGGCAGAGAGGCAGGCAGAGAGAGAGGAGAGAGGAGGAAGCAGGCTCCCTGCTGAGCAGAGAGCCCGATGTGGGCCTCGATCCCAGGACCCTGGGACCATGACCTGAGCCGAAGGCAGCGGCTCCAACCCACTGAGCCACCCAGGCGCCCACTCTACAGCTTTAAACGTTGTACTCATGCTTCTTGCTTTCAGAAGTTCCAGGATGTCATCACAAACTGTCATCACTAGCTTTGCGTTTCTCAGACACGAACATTTTCTCCCGTGGCAATACTTGGCCACCTTTAATAAATTGAGACCACCTATTCGTTTAAAAGTGTTCTATGTGTTTGATTACCTAGAACGGCTTGCCCAAAGATTCTCTTTTGGAAGAGTACCGGCACAATGCCCGAACTGCCAGAGGGCGGAAAGTCATGGTCTGGTTGGGGAATGACTGGAGTGTTCCTGGAGACAGTGTTTTCGCATGGTTGACATTAATGACAACCCAATGCTACATACTCCCTAAATGTTTTCATTTCAGAAGAGCATCAAAACCACGGAGTCCTTTCAAGTCGTCTTCGTTTACTGTGAAACCAGAAACCATGCGAACAACTACTTTCAGTAATAACCTGTGTCCCAGCTACAGGCTGTATTAAACTACTTGTCATATAATTTTCTAATTTGTGTGTAGGTAGTTGTAGCAAACAACTTAGTTTATTCCGGAGCATGACATCAGAAAGCATATTTTAATGCAGCGGTGGTAATGAGATCAGAAGTTCCACAAAGTCTGCTCTAATTGAACAGTATTGTACGGAGAGATAAAATAGGAGACTCAGAGTTTCCTCCCAAAGTCATTTACATTATTAGGTAATGAGGCTGATTTTATTTTAACAAATGTTCTAGGAGGGATGCTTCCACATGGACATTGCCCCTTCCCAGCCAGTCTGCTGGGGAAGCTAAACATCTGTGCCAAAAATGCTGTCACTTCCAAAAACTAATATGTAATCTCTCTTCTGGAACAGCTTTCCACTCCCCTAGCAATGGCCACCATAGTGGCCATTGTTCTTCTGGAAAAGTGACTTTGATTTTTGAAAAGAACCAATGGTTAATATGGTGAGTGAGGTAAGAGAAGAAACCAGGCCAGGCTGTTTTTCTTTAAGAACAACAACAACAACAACAAAACGTGACAAACTTGTCTTTATGGGCACGCTGGCCCCGCGAGCAGTTGCCCGTGGAAGCAGTTCAAAGAAGTTAGTGACAACGACAGCATCGCTGTTTTGAAGACCAGTCATTCTGGGTGAGAGGCTGGTGCCACTAATTTTGCAGGGAGAAAATACTGGCCGCTAATTCTTTTCTTCCAGGAGATTAACCTAGTGGACAGCAGCCACAGGGAAAACAAAAGACAGTCCAAGGCCGTCTCCGCCTCAGCACGGAAACACGTCCACACACACAGTTCACGTCCCCTAGCCAGATCTCACCCCTCTCCCGTGCACGGTTACGGCTGTCCCAACTACTACTCCCTGACTAACAAAACTGCGCTGCGAGCAGTGAGTGTGGGAAGCGGAAGGGAGGGAAAAAGAAGGGAAACTCCTAGAATGGTGCCTTGCCTTGTCATAACCTGATAGTGATCAGGGGAGAATTCTGACTTCAGCCACCAGTTCAGAAATCACTAAGATGCCACCCAGTTTGGCTGTGAGGCTGCTCAGTGCTTTTTCTGCACTTGGCACAGAACTCCCTGTTTCTGGGCTGGGCAGACCTCACTGACTCAGCTGTGGGGGTTCAAGACCAAGGCTCGCTGGGGAATTCGATGGAGGTGGAGGTGGTGGTGGTCGTGGTCCTGGTGGTGGGACCGAAGTTTTCCCGGTGAGAAGTCCTTTGGAACTACCCGTGTTTTATCCCATTTTGCAGTTTCGTGTCTTTGGGGGCTATGAAAATGGGTTTTCCCTAAGTTTTACTTTTCAAGGTTTACAAGATGCTGCTGAACAATGTATAGAACTGCGACCTATTTTCTTCTCCCCATGCCTTTCTTCTAGGGATGGTTTTGGCTTGCTACAGTTAGAGGGGAAGCAGCCTCCTTGGAGTGAAGTGAGTGGCAACATTTCCGGGGAAACCCTTCTTAGATCTGCCACTCGTGACCTCAGACCCCTCGGCCCACTGGCCGTTTGTGTCCACTGCTGAAATCTGTGTGACCAGTTTCCTCCAGTTTCAGCAATTACTCTCTCACTAGACAGACCAAACATAAATTCAAATAACAGTTAATATGAATTTACATTCCTAGAATGTTAAAATGCATCACTGGTTTAGGAAATTTGCTTGTTGGCCCTTGGGGCTTTCCATTTTCTCCTTTCTTACTCCCCATTTTTCAGTTGTAGTTGAATAAAATGTGGATCCTTGGGAGATGGCACACGACTTTTTGTCAGGTTAGAAGAGTGAGAGACTGGTATCCTTGGGACTGAGGGCTCCCCAGCCTCCTGACTCCCTGATGGAGGTTAGACCGAAGGTAGCCTGATTGCCACTTTCAAATTTGGTTTTCTCTCTCTTAATCTCTTCCTTAAAACCCCATTAAGTATGGGGAGCTTGAGTGGCTCAGCCGGTTAAGTATCTGCCTTAGGCTCAGGTCAGGATCCCAGGGTCTTGGGATGGAGCTCCGTGCTCAGTGGGGAGTCTGCTTCTCCCTTTCCCTCTGCTCCTCCTCCCTACTTGTGTTCTCTCTCTCTCTCTCTCCAAATAAATAGATAAATAAATCTAAAAACAAAACAAAACAAAACCACTAGGGAAAGCTCCTGGAATAACACATATAAAAATCAGAGAGACCTTTTAAAATAATTCCCCTCACTGTTCCTGAGAACCTCCAGCCTTATTGAGGACATTATGCTTTACAAAGTGCCTTGAACTAGGTTCTCAGAGAATCTTTGTAAAATTATGCCCAAAGAAAACATTCTTTGGAATTAATTAATAATGTCCAAGTCAAAAAAGACAGATAATAGATTCACTCTACAATGAACTATACCGTCTAACTGGGCAATGAAATGTCCCTCTTGAGCACCATTTACCGCAGCAGACCAGAAAAGGGGAAAGCATTGCTCGGTCATACATAGATAGGAGTGATTCACGCTCCGGAAGTATTTTGAAATGGATTGATACTTGTCTAGTAGAGTTACCTGCTTTGCTAGTGGCAATGATAAATTTTATGGTTATCAGTTCATCTTGGCTAACTGACAATTCAAAAAGCTGATTCCAAGAACAGGAAACTGGCTTCAGTGGAAATATTACTTGTTGGTTTCAGAGGGTGGGGATGGGTAAGGACTGGTCAGACTTAGTCTTGTGATTTATTTTAAAGGATGTTTTAAATGAGCAATAATTCCTCAGAGGTGCTGGCTGTCTTTCTGATTATTGGCAGCTGCGTTTGAGGTGTGACTGGTTTTTTAAACAACATTCCAAGCTGATGCACCCCCCAGAAAATCTTGTCCCATCAGAATTTTCGGTCTGGAAGCCTGCACACGTATTTAAATGATTTTTTTCTAAGCCTTAATTTTCTTTTTTGTCCTCCGTTTCTTGGAATTGCTTTCAGTGACTGCACTGGATTTCTCTGAATAACAGTGAAATCAGAATAAAGGCAGGTCGAGGTGAGTAGTTCGGTTAATTTTCTTGGAGCCCTGGACTGACTCCAGCCACCCCTCTGGGCATCGGTTCCCCGACATCATACAGGGAAGGCTCTAGTCTGATGAATATACTTTTGTGCTGCCACTAGAACCTGCCTCAGAAGTTACTTCTGTATGTCTTAATGGTCCTGGATATGGCAATGGACTTGGAGCTTGACAGGAATGCCTTAGACCTTTGTAGTTGGGAAATGAGGTAGCTTGAGGTCCTAAAATGCTTGGCTGTTGGGAGGTTTTGTTTTGAAAAATAAATAACAATGGGAAATAGATTTGCATGACTGATGCTCCTTGCCAAGGGCTTTGCTGCTATGGATTTAAAACCAAAAGCACACAATTACTGGGGTTGGGGAAGGGGGTATAAACAACCTAACTCTGTTCCAGCACATTCTACTGAAATTGTTTACCTTGAAGGGAAAATAATACTACTTTATTTTCCATCAGCACCACGTTAGCACTGTGTTGCCATGTCTCTTCTATGATGGCATGGTATTGAAAGGAATGCTTTTTGATGTAGTAAACATTTGTTTACTACAATGTAGTAAACATTTGTTTTTAAATAAGGCAAAAAAAAAAAAAAGGAGTGGGCAGGTGTATAGAAACAAAGTGTTCTAGCTCTGGTAAGAGCTCTAGCAAAACTTTTCCTCTGGACCTTGAGGAGAACATTTCATCATGTTCCCTTTCCTAAACCAAAAATGAGGTAAAATAGACAACTTGGTTGCTGGGTGGGCTTCTCTTCCCCCTTTGGATTACTTCCTTTTCCCTGACTAGATCACACCTGGGGGCTCTTGCCATGAAAAAGATGTCCCTGCTGTTGGAGAAATGACAGGTCAACTCACCCGTAATCATCAAATCACAGCATAGTATAGCAGGACTGAGTTGGGAAGACTATCCCGTGCCACAATGTATCTAAGAACAGAGGAGTGAGGGAAGCCCTGGAGAAAGATGCTGGTAGAGGTTCTGGGGGTGGGGTTGGTAAATTGCACTCACTGACAGGTAGTTTTAGGTCGCTCAGTCTTTTTGCTGTCTCACCCACCCACTTCCTCTGCTTACCACCTCTCCAAGATGCCAGCCTTGCCATGGGCTTTCCCTAGAAAGTGGGTCGCTGACATAATATACACTGGTCTCTTTGAGTTTTGCTTTATATCTGTCTAGTGTTACTTCTCATCTTAGACCTCTGCATTAGAAATAAAGCTGCTAGTGGTGCGTGGGTGGCTCTGTCAGTTAAGCGTCCTACTCTTGGTGTTGGCTTGGGTTGTGATCTCAGGGTGGTGAGATAGAGCCCCGTGTCAGCAGGGAATCTGCTCAAGATTTTCTCTCTCTCTTTCTCTCCGTCTCCCTCCGCCCTTCCCCCCAAAATAAATAAATCTTAAAAACAAAATGGAAAGCTGCTGAGCTTTACCATGTCTTTATTTACAAGGAGTATCATGACCTATCCTTCATTCTACTGGTTCCCTCAACTCCAATTGCGGCCCTTGCCAGATACTACTGTCCTTAAAACACACAAGAGGGGGAGGAATGCTAACGTTTATTAAGCAGTTACTATATGCTAGGCACTGGCTCTACCAGCACTCGACCTGGGTACCCTTTTATAATGAGGTAGGAGTCATCTTAAAGGAGAGAAGGAAAATCAGGCACCGAGAGTCAGAGAGCTACCCGCATTCAGATGGCTAGTGAGGAACAGGACAGGGATTCACCCCCAGGCTCTAGAACTTGCAGATTTAACCTCTGCACTTTACCTTCAAGGTTATACTCAACTCTTTCCTTTCTTCTCCTTTTAAACAGTTTTCACTTTCATCCTTGATCTGTATACAGTGAAGCTAATGTAACAAGATGAGGTGTGCTAGTGGGTTCTGCCTATCCTCTTCACATCCCTGGTATCTGACTGTGCAGGTTCCCAGAGAGTGGTGGTAGGCCTCGCAGCTGGATGGACCTGTGTGTGAGCATGCGGCATGTGGCATATGGTGTGTGTGTGTGTGTGTGTGTGTGTGTGTGTTGATTTAAGATGGTGGCACTCATGGGCATTAAAAAGGACCTGCTATTCTGAGCTCAGACGGTGACAGTAAGATGTGCCTAAAGCAGCTGTTAGCAATCAGAGTGTGTTTCCATCTGATGTGAAATGTGCTGCCGTCACTTGTGAAGTGGCTTTCAAAACCCGGCCACACTGAAGTACCAGAGTGTGTGAATGGTGCACTTTTGCTGCAAATGAGAAGAATTCACTTATTCTGTTGATAATGTCACACCCCCCTCACCCAAGCTATCTGAAGTGACAAAAGCACACATGGCCAAAGGCTGGGCAGCTGATAGGAGTCCACGCAGGACGGTCACAGAATGTCCTCTGAAACGTTTGTCTGCAGGCAAAAGCAGTTCCTTGGTCTGTAGGGGCAGAAACTGAAAGTCGAATAAGGCCAGTGCCATGCCCCTTCCTGTGCTGTCTCCGCATGGCTGTGACAGTCTTACCTCATCTCTGGTACATGGCTCACATAAGAATAGGTGGCTTCAAGATAAACACCCATGGTATACCTTTCCTTTTGTTGGGAAAAAAATGACATTTATTAGGTATTATAGTCTGTGAAATGATGCTGAGTCTGATACTCAGACCTTCTTAAAATAAATCTGACAATCTCTGAGCTTGGTCAGAACATTCCTCTCCCCACCCCCACCCCCACCTCACAAGTGCTTAGTATCCCCAAGGCTCTTCTGCCTTTTACTGCATCTCCCTTTCCTACCAAGAAGTAGTTACCAGCTCCTGCTTTCTCCCCATGGGAATACACTTGGAAAATAACTGTGCATCAGCTATCAGCAGATATCGTTAACCATTCTCTGGTTGATCTTACATAATTAAGAATGAAAGTGATTCTTTAAAAAGCAAGTTTAGAGAGCCTGCAGTTAGAGAGAGAGTCAGAAAAAACTCCTCAGGTCATTTGTCTGGTCATTCCTACACCTGGCTGAACTGGTTTTCTAAGAAAAGCATCATAAAATACAATTGTGAAAAAAAAATACTCTTCAACTGCAATCCAGAAATACATCCGTGATGTATTTGAAGGCTTAGAACTTGACATATTGGTTGTTTAGATGTCGTTGGCTATGTCCTAGAAATAAGAGGTGGAGAACCCCGCAGAATTTTTCTTCCAGGAGTTGGTCACTAATCCTTCAAGATCTTACAGTCTTAATATGACAACATCTACACTTCTGCTTTTGGCAAGTCTGAATAATTTGCTTATGATTTTTAATAAAAACCAGACCTTTCCCCAGCTTGTTGTCCAAAGCTCCAGTCTCCCTATTAATTCTAGGGACATTTTGTAAAGTAGGAAATAACACAGGGGTTGAGGGGGGAATATGGACCGTGGAATAATCCTTCTTATCATCCTCACCCCAGGTCCTTGGACCGAGAAAGTTCTCGTGTCACCAACCTGTGTTTCCGTGGCTATGGGTGTATTGTCGTTTTAGTCCTCTTTAGCTTACTATGGAGGGATGTAAATGTATTTCCAAGGTTTAAAGTTACGAGTTATTTTCAATCTTTTGCCATGAACCCAGACTTGATTTGGTTAGAGAATATTTCTTAAATGACATAATCTAATATTCAATGAACAGTCATTGATCAAAAGAACAATCCAGGCTAATGGAAAGAAGCAGTGGATTCCTTGGCCTGGTAAACTTTGATGATGTAACCTGGATTCTTGTTATTTTGACCCACTTCTGCACATCTTTGTCTAGCTGATTTTTGTGGTAGCACCATTGGGGTGGGCAGGGGGTCATAGAAACTGTACAATCGAAATTAACAATCAGTGACTGACTTTTTAGGCAGGAGATTTTAGCTCTCTAAGGAGTGTTCTGATGCAAACAATATTTTGATTGATTTATTCAGTAAAGTCCTATTTATTATAAGATTCATTTCTATGTCAGTAAGTTGTTCCGTCCATGGACTAGTGATTGAATCACCAGGTTTGTTTATTTTTGTAACATTATATGTACCTATTAAAAAAAATAAAAGCTTCTACATTAAAATACCAAGGTTTGTGTGTGGTTTTTTTTAAGATTTTATTTATTTATTTATTTGACAGAGAGAGAGATCACAAGTAGGCAGAGAGGCAGGCAGAAAGAGGAGGAAGCAGGCTCCTTACTGAGCAGGGAGCCCGATGTGGGCCTCGATCCCAGGACCGAGATCAGGACCTGAGCCGAAGGCAGAGGCTTTAACCCACTGAGCCACCCAGGCGCCCTTTTTTTTTTTTTTTTTAAGATTTTTATTTATTTATTTGACAGAGAGAGAGAGATATCAGATCACAAGTAGGCAGAGAGGCAGGCAGAGGGGGGGGGGAAGCAGGCTCCTTACTGAGCAGAGAGCCTGATGCGGGCCTCGATCCCAGGACCCTGGGACCATGACCTGAGCCCAAGGCAGAGGCTTTAACCCACTGAGCCACCCAGGCGCCCAAAATACCAAGATTTGTACAATAAGGCCAGGCTGAGGTATGCATGAGCAGATGTGAGGTTAAGAGAGCTGCCAAATGGAGTGTTAGGTGTGAGAATTCGGGGGGTAATTGTGTAAAGTAAGATTATTTCATAAAATGCAGTAATTCTGATGTTTTGGGTGAAGCAGAAACGAGATAAGATCTCCAGATTTGGTTTGGTTTTAAAGATGTTCTTTTCTATTGTTGTGAAAAACAGACTTTGAATGATGAAAGCAAAGAGCTGACCCCATTGCTCTCAACTGCAGGCAGAGGAAGATTTAGCCTAAATGGGGCGCAGTTGTTCTTGTTAGGGCAAAAAAGAAATTGGTATCTAGAGTGAGGTTGATCACGAGTAAAGATTAGATACAGTTCTGTGAGTCAGATGACATTTTTTTGGCCTAGTGTTATCCAGAAGAATGTAAGGGACACACATCTGTTGTTGGAAAAGAAGTTATTAGGGGTTTTACCTTGATCACAGTCTAGCCACTTAGCAAAATAAAATGGATTCTTTTGCCTGCTGAGAGGAAATGACAGTTAACCCACACTGAGAGAGTCAAGAGAATAATTTTTATTAGATATTTCTGATCTCAAGGTCCTAGAAAATCTTCGGGATTTATTTATTTATTTATTTATTTATTATTCTTTGCCCCAGGGGTACAGGTCTGTGAATCATCAGGCTTACGTCTTTCACAGCATTCACCAAAGCACAAACCCTCCCCAATGTCCATAAAAATCTTCAGGATTTAAATATTGAAAACATATATAGTAAATTCTAGAATCTTAGAGGAACCTTACCCCAGCCAAGAATAACTGGCCAAATGGCCAGTTACCTTTGTCTTGGTCCCTGAATGCACATAACCCCACACATTCTCGACAACAGGTATGTCTCACTATTTACAAAGGCAGTAGGTTAGATTAGGGAAGACAAAACGGAGAGAGGTATTTGTATTGCTGATGTTAATGGCATCATCTTTTATTGAGTGAACATGTATTCAGTGTTTGCCCACTTGATAAGTAAAGAGAAGCTGCTTCTCTTGCCGTTCAAGTATTTTACGCAAGGTTGAGTTGATTATCAGGTAGTTACCAAAAGAAGTAAAAAGTCAATTACCTTAAATGTAGGTGTTTTGTACATTACTGTGTAATAGGAGGGGTCTAGGTAGAACTGGATCTAAAAATCAAAGCCATCTACTATTCCTCTGTATGAAAATGTTTCCTCTCTGATTGGACAGAATTTCCCTGTCTAGGGACAGAAGTGTTCATTTGGATTGGGCTTTTAGCAAAGATTGTATGCATCGGGGAATGTGAGTCAGTTTCTCTGGAAAGCTTAATCTAGTAAGGATAGAAATATATTACAAAGGATTAATATTCAGTTCCCATTGTCAGAACTACCTGCATATTCACAGAAAGCCACATGAGAAGATAGGCCTGTCTTCCTTATTCTTCAGAGATTTCCTGCGTACCCAGCTAAGCTCTTTCTGAATTCATAGAGGGGATTCTGGCCCAGTGTTTTAACTCTTCTGCATTGAAGTCATACATGTATAAAGTCTGAAGGAAATAGCCAAATTTCCAAAATTCCACTTTTGATTTATTTTAGATTTAGTTTGCAAATGCTTGTTCTCTTGACCGTTTGAGGTGTGTTTATGTGTATGTATTTTGGCAGGTAGAGGCAATACTTTTTATTAAAAAATCATTCTTTTTAAAAGCTGTTAAATTTTCAGCAGAAGCCACAATCAATTTAAAGAAGTGGCTTTAGGTAAGATAAAGGAGTTTTGTCGAAGAGGAGGCAGGACTTTTTTTTTTTTTTTAACTGGCTCTAACTTGACAAGCTCCTTTGAATCAGACATCAGCTTAATACCAAGACTCAGATTGTCACAGTGTGACATGTATGTTTATGGTTTAACATGTGGGAATCCTTCCATTTCCACAATGCCTCCACAAGACTGCACAAGCCCTGGTGAAAGTTTCAGTTCGGTGACTTTGCTTGTGACAGTGGCTCTGGAGAAGTGACTTCTCCAATCTATGTGTTCTTTTTTTCTTGAGACTAAGATAGTAGCATCTGGACTTATTAGTCCCTCAGGAAGGCATTTTGGGAACCAACAATTAAAAAAAAAAACCTAAGTCTAGCTAGCAGATGAAAATTACAGTTCTGTGTATTTTTCTTTATTCTCTTTGTGGAGGAGCCTGTTGTGGGTAGTGAGGGCACAGCGTCCTAGTCCTTGCCAAGAATGATATGCCAAGCTTCCTAAAGCTTCACATTTATATAAGTCTTTTCATCTTCAAAGAGCTTTGCGAGCATTCATTTACCACCACCTGCCTGGGAGGTAAGAATTATTCCCATTTTATAGACGGAGGAAGTGGAGGTGTAAGTGACTTGCTTGAGGCCACCCAGCAAGTTGAGGGTCAGAGAGAGACTTGGAAGGATTGCCGACTCCACTTCTCAGCTAAATCAGCCTGCAGCTCTTTCTCTCTCATGTCATTTCCCCTTGGGAGCCCCAGATCGATGCTAGCATAAATCTAAAGGCATCGAATAATCTGGAATAGGGACGAGACACCAAGTCTGTCTTATTTGTGGCAGCCTCTACCGTTGAAACTCTGGGAAATCCAGACAGAGAGAAGCCATTTCACCCTCCCGAGGTTCGCTGTCTGCATCTGTAGAATGGGGATGGTAATACTTCAGAGCTGCTGATGAGAACGTAAACTTTAAAGTCTGTTACAGAACTCTGCAAATATCAGACATTCTTGTCGTTGTCAGAAATGACTACGAGACTGCTCTAGCAAAGGGGTAGGACGTTTCTAATTAGGTGGCTAATTACTTTGGTGCTGTTCAGTGAGGATTAAGTACTGTTATGGAAGAATCCAGAATCAGTAGAAGGAAAGACTGTATCCGGGAAACATCTAGTATTATAATTAGTATATATTTAGCAGACACAGTGGCAGATCACGTTGATGGTTGGTTTGGATAGTATGCAGCGGGAACTCAGCCCTCCCCACCCCAAGGTTCATTATCATGCCTGGGCTGTGGAACATAGCCATGCTGTACCCCAAGCCATGTGTCCAAGGACAACTGAAGGTGCCAAACTGGTAAAAGCCCACAGCCTATTCCCCTCCCACCACAGAGACGTAAGGAGAAGTCTCTGCAGATCCTCTGGTGGCCTGTGGCCTCCAGCAGCAGCCCTGAGAGAGTAGAGGGAAAGCATTTTGCTCCCTGAATTGTTCACCACTACGACGCACAGCACCTTCACACAGTATGAAGTCACCACCCCGGCAAGGATGGTTTGAAAAAGAGGTGCTTATCTGGGCAGACAAATTAGAGTGAGGCTCCCTTACTCCGGGCTCTTCCAACCACTCTGGAGCAGGACCATCAGCCAGGTGAATTTCAGCCCCTACTTTTGTCCCCTCAGTGGGGCCCCATTGGACAGGGCACAGTGTCTTTGGAACCAGGAGGTGGCCAGACCCAGAGGGGCCAGAAAATTCTAGAAGCCGGCAGCTTTGAAAGCAGCTCCAGGTAAGCAGGTGAAGCCTCCTCCACTGTCCCCCAGCTGGCCTTGACATGCAGGCCCCTCCGCCATCCATGCAGCTACCGAAGCCTTTAATACCCCAGCAGTTTTAAACTGGGGATAAAATAAAGTGACTAATCCATAAAGGACTCAAGCCATTTTACTGAAAATAAAATCAAATGCCTTAGGGTTTTTCTTTTTAATCTTTATTGGTTTTTCTGCTTACAAAAGTAATACATGCTGGTTGTAAAAAATTCAAACATTGGAGGAATATGTAGCATAGCAAGTGCAAAGCCGTCCACATTCTCAGCGCTCCAGAAGAGAGACTGTCAACAGATTGGGGTAAAAGATAGTTGTTTTTGGGTTTTTGGGTTTCTGGGTTGGTTTTGTTTTTTGTTTTTTGTTTTTTTAAAGCAGTAGTTCTCAACGGTTTTTGCAAGACACAAAATTGTGTAACATTCATCTGTGTCACATACTCTCATGGGTGTACCCAAGGTTTGGCCATTTCCTGGCAAGCCAGCAGTAACCCTGCCCTGTTCGGTCCAATTCAAGAAAGTGTAGGGTTATGCAAGCGAGCTAGAGTGAAATATATTACTGGAGTAACCGTAGGTCCCTATTAGTTTATTTTTTATATGAACCAATAAAAATTTTAATTTTTTTTACTATTGTTAGTAACACATTCCTTGGGACACATACCACAGCTGATTGCAATATGCCGCTGGGTCGTCGCAGTTAGGGCCAATGTTGTAAAGGATTGCTGTGGTAGCTGCTGCCTGTCGTATTATTCGGAGGATAAGCAGCTTTTCTCCATCCCCACTTTGGAAAGGGCTTAAAGTCTGGAGAAGAGAATTTCGTTTTGCTATAAGGCAGGATTTCTTATCAACAATAACAATAATAATAACTACTATTTATTGAGTGCCAAATATTTCTAACAAGCGTGTGATGTGTGTTTATGTATAGGGAGAGAATACGTATATAAGATAATCATTTCTGTGCAACATCATTTATACGTTGTATCACTGAATCTTCAGATATGAAACCGAGGCTCAGAGAGGTTCAGTAATTTGCCTAGCCTTCAAAATTGTTAAACATTGGCGTCAGTCATCTTAAGGTCAAAAACTCTAAGGTCAAAGACAAAATGTGTCCAAATTCCAACCTTACCTCTTCCTAGTTCTCTGACTTTGGGCAAGTTGTTTAGCCTCTCTGAGCTTCTGCATTCTCAGCTGAAAATGCAGGTAATGATGAATATGGTAGCCCCTCTCTCACAGGGTACTGGAGGAATGCATATAATGCCTAGCACATTATAAGCCCAATACATATTGTGCATTATTGGTTATTATAAATCCATTAGATTATCATGACATCACCTTTCACCCATAGAATGGGTGCAACTCCTATACAATTGTACTTTTTAATTTGGGAGAATGGGCATTTTTCTCTGGATCAAGATTATCTCCCAAAAAAAGGTCCTGAGGAGTAAATGGGGTGTTAAGAATGCCATTGTCCATGTTCTTGTCCCTTTAATCATTAAAACTAAAAAGCCAACCTTTTACAGAAGTACAGAGCTAAATGACAGCCCAGCCCAAGGACCACTTGGCTAATTAGCACACTTGCATTCCAGGATTTCCTGACTCCCCGCTGCCACTTGTTGTCAGCTCCTTGAAACTGCAGAAATTTGCCTCTGCAGGTGTGCAGAGCGTGCTTGAATCACTGACGGTGCATGAGAGAGCAAATTATTTAGGCAATAGAGCTGAAAATGTGGGCAAATTAGAATTTTTCATAGCAAGATTGTGCATTGTTAAGCCAATTCATGATTATATGTGTGCGTCTTGCTTCAGATATTCTGCTACACAATAAACCTCTTTGCTGCAATGAATATGTATGTGGACTAATTTAATCAATATACTTGTGACAGTAGTGGTGTCTGACAGAACTCATCCTTTGAAATTCTGGCTGAGTTAGTGTGCGCAGTGTATATATGGGCCAAGACTCATAATTTGTGTTAAAAGAAGATTATTTTGAAAAGAAACAACACTGTCTTTTAGAAAATGAAAATGCCTGAGGGATAGAAAGCAAAGGGCAAAGGGACTTTTGTTCTTTTCCCCCTTATTGGTCTAAAACCTCAAATTTAAGGAACAAAACTGATTTCTTTTTGAAAAAAATATTGGAAGGCATTTTTTTTTCTCATTGATACATTTGAATTCTGTAAATTAACTAAAAGGTGGAGGGAAGTGGCTTTTATGGATTGTTGGATTAAATGGAAGGTTGGGTAAGTGCCCTGGTCCAATCTGCAAATGTTTGCTTTCTGGAAATATCAACACATGTGATCAGATCACATTCAGAGAGTTTCTGGAGCAGGTGGATTTTAATCATTTCCTAAAGAGCACTTGCAACCCAAATTGTCTTCTGAGATAAGAGAGCCAACCCAAGAGGGTAAGCTAGTCGAATGGTTTAATCCGACCAGTCAGAATACTTGAACTTTACTTTGGAGAACCCTCCCATCACCTTACCGTGAGATTCCTAGTGAAGCTTTTCTAATTCCCATTCTTTGGCCAACACTGTCCCTGGGAACTAAGCACAAACACAGTGGGGGTCAAAGGCCGAGGCTCATGGCCCCTGCTTGAAAATACAGGTCAGTCTATGATGAGTCCATTCATACTAAGCATCTTAACCTCCATTAATCTTGGGAAATACGTCTCAGCTTGAGTACCCTCCAGAGGCGAAGACCCTGGGAACTGAAGGAAGGCTGTTTGGGAGCCTGATTCAGATCAGCAGTCCTATGCAGTAGTTGGCACCAAACTCTGGGTCTGTGCCACAATTACCCTCCACCACCACCTCCTGCCTGCGCAGCCAGGCCGTGAGTCATTCCAAGGGTGGAAGCTCCAGGCTGCGATCCCAGGGCTACCGCCATCATGAGCAGACCCCTCCACACCAGATCTCCTATCACTGGTAGGATCACAGGAGCCATTAGCGGGCATTTTGGCCTTGCCTTAAATATTATCATTTCATTTCTCATGCACAGTCCACTGTGAGCCCGGGCATTATTATGCCCAATACATTATTATTCTCCATTCTATTTAGATGGTTTTACTCAGTATTCCCAATATGGTCTGCCCAGGGCCTTCATATCTTATAAAGAGCTAAATAAATAGACATGCTTGATCTCTCCATTGTTAAGCTGGAAGGAAGGTAACTCTTGAAAGGCCCCAAGTTCAGCACTGAGGTTGCTTTAATTGCCTCACATCGTTTTGATGCCGACTTAAACTACAGGGTTTAGCGAAGTGTGTCTCTGTCTGATTTCTGTGATTACGGCGTGAGGTAAGACATAAGCAGAAGCGGCTCAGTGTCGGTCTTTTTATTTCACATATAAATTTTGTTTAATAGATGGTCCAAGTACTTTATGTTGCCTAATTATTCTATTCCTTAGGGCTTGGGGTGGGGGAGGCTGGTTCTCATTACAGACTAGTTAATTCCTGTGGGAAAATCCAGGCCATCACTCTCAGCTGATAGCGCCTTTGAGATGTCCGTACCACCACGTGGCTTTTGTGTCTCAAAAATGTTGGACGTAACTCTATCTAAAGCTACAGACAGTATGTGACACAAAACTTGGCCTTGACTATATTCAAAATATCAGAGGGGCCATCAATGTGAAGCATTATTAGAGTTCAGATTTCATAAAGAATTTCCTTGAAGAAATCTAGCAAGACGCTAAGATGAGACAGACTTAGAAATTATAATTTTTGTTTAATGCGACCTTACAACATATTTGGCTGAGGAACTCAGAATAGACAGTATACAAAGACACCATTATTGAGGTATAAGAAAGCTTACCCATTATGGAAAATATATTGGATGTGAAATTTTGAACTTGACAACTCGAATAGTTGTCTCTAACTGGACAATGAAGCTCACTATGTCAACACTAGAAGTGATTAATTTGAGGGGTGCCTGGGTGGCACAGTCGGTTAAGCATCTGACTCTTGGTTTCGGATCAGGTTCATGAGATCTAGCCCCGCATCAGGCTTTGCGCTCAGCGTAGAGTCTGTTTAAGATTCTCTCTCCCTTCTCTCCCTCTCTCTCTCTTGTCCCTACCCATCCCTCCCCACACTCGCTCACTCTATCTCTTTCTCCCCCAACTCTCTAAAATAAGTAAATAAATCTTAAAAAAAAAAAAGTGATAGACATGAAAAGGGGCTCTTAGTCTAGAATAGCTTGCACTCCCTAAAAGTCATCACAGTACTTGTACTAGTCCCCTGGAAAGAAAGTTAGCAGGTATACATGGTTTATAATGATGTTAAATCCAGTAATTTAACGTAAACTGTTTCTGAATATTGAATGCAAAGGTCACATCAAATCCAAAGTATTTGGTTGTGGAGATTATTCCAGGATATGGGATTATACTGGAAGAAAGAGCAGGCCGTGTGTATGTATGTGTTACTTACGAAGTGCAACATATTCCTTGGATAAGTTATTGCTTTGTGTAAGGGCTAGGTAGGGGCTCTATGAAAATGAAGTACACTTAGGCTCTTACAATCGTGTTTGTGTGTGTGATTTAGTCATCTGACATGATATCCATATCCTGAAAACCGTGGACAATAAAACTTAGTGAAATGGAACATTCCGTGTGCACTGGTGAACATTGCCACCCTGTGTATACAGCTCGGTATTGGTCTTTATTTCACGTGACAGCTCGGTATTGGTCTTTATTTCACGTATAAGTCATGTTTAGTAGGTGGGCCAAGAACTTCATTTTGCTTAATTATTCCTGAGGTTATTTTTTTAATCCTTATTTATGTCCTTTCCAACCAACTGTGCTCAAGGTATATTGTATTTGCTTAGAAATGTGCTTTGTCATATTTGAGAACTTTGGTGTGATATCTATTAGTCATTGGGTGGTCTTCCAACATGAGGCATCTCAAGTGATCAGTTCGTTAGAAGCATATGCACACTGTACCAGGCAATCAGTTTTCAACATAAAGAACTGAGAAACTACATATACTATTTGTTAGGGTTCACCATTATTACATTCAGATAGGATATTAACTTTATGGTGGAAAGGTTTTGATCGTACACAAATGGACTGATTTTTAACACATGCCAACTATGTTAATTAAAAAAGATGATTAAGGCATTTTTAACTTGCCGGTAGATGTAACTTATTAATATTTTGAATTGAATCATTTTCCTAAGTAGTCTTGACTTTCTGGAGTATATTTTTTTCCCTACCGGTGGAGCTACAATGCTCAGCCAAGACAGATTTATGACCTTTTAAAAATAATGATGGAAAATGAGATCGGAGGAAACATTTTAGTATCTGCTTTGCTCTGAGGCCTAAACTGCGAGCTCTCCAGTTCTTGAAGGCTTTGAAATGCTGATTCCAGTCTTCTTGTGGGTTCTTAAACACCTTCTCAAATGACCCATTTTAATAACCCGAAAGCTATTATATAACGAGCAGCCATAATTTAGTCCAGGGCTCTAGGGGGACCCTCACAGTTCAGCAATGAATAGTTAATGCAGTATAATGTTTAGCAGGTTATTAGTTTTCACTATACAAATGCTGATCAGGGAACGCTTTTATAAGGTGTTTAAAGGAAAATGTAATTAACTGGTTGCGTGCTTCTGTTGCAGCTCAAATTGAAATTATTCCTTGCAAGATCTGTGGAGACAAATCATCAGGAATCCATTATGGTGTCATTACATGTGAAGGCTGCAAGGTAAGCCTTTTTAATTGTTGTTGTTGTTTCTATTAATGTTAGAATGTATCTTTGTGATGTGACTTCTCCTATGTCTGAAAATTCAATCCCTCGGCATTTTGAGTGATGAGAGATGACAGGACAGAATAAATATTTTGGTGTTAAATTACAATTCAGCAAGTCATATATATTTTTATGTCTTCCATCAAAATAACAGGAGGCTAGAGAAAAGTATTTGAGCATTGCTTGTTTGTCACTTCCAAACCTGGAATTGATGGAACTCATGAACAATCCCTTTGGTTATCTTTTTTAAAAAAGAAGTGACTCTGGATTTCTATAGTTTCCCTGTTACAAGCTTTATAAGAGGTATTTTCAATAGTTTAATCGGAATGTGATTGAAAGTCTTATTGTTGGCATACATCTGGCCAAATTATGGCAAAGCCATTGGAAAGAACTGGGTTCTGGTCCTAGTGCCATCATGTGTCCCTCTTGTTGTGGGCTTGTCTTAATCTTTAAGTGACTCAGTTTCTTCATCTATAAAATGGGCACAACACCTGTTCTTCCTACCTCTTAGAACTACTCTAAGGATAGAATGAAAAGTTGTAAATGAAAGTCCTTATAAACTGAAAAGTGCTGTTTCAACCTAAATAACATCTTTCTTATTGCTGTTGTTACTATTTTAATCATTACTGATGCCGATCGAGGGCAATGCGTTACAGCACATGCATAATTTGGGAATGGGAATAGAGATGTTTATCCTAATCATTCAAGACCTCCAAACCCAGATTGCCTCCGTTATTCAAATCTCAATTTATTAAGATTTAAATCCTCCTGCTTATATTGGAGGGGCCTTGAGACAGCTTACAGGATAAAAGAGTACAAAATAAACAGGCGAGAAGCTATTTAAACATGCAGGCGGCCTCTGAGACAGCTGATTGCCACTGAACCAGGCCTGAATTAGCCCTAAGGCATTTTGAGGCTGCAGCAAAATAAAATAAAATAAAATAAAATCCACGAATTTGGTTAGCTTTTCCTTCAGTGAAATTAGAAAATATAATATCACAAAATACAAAATCACCTTCAGACACAAATAACTACTGAGAGACTTTAGGGAAATTTGCCTTGTAATTTCCTTAAGTCTTTGTTTTACTGTTACTCATCATCACATGTGCTGCTTTGTACATGTACAGATGTTTCATACGGATTCCATCTTGGTGACTCTTGAGCTTTCTGCATACCGCCAAACACACTTTTTTTTTTCTTCTTCATCACCTTCATCAGGAATAGGGGGCTTGCTCTGGAAAGGGGATTTCGAGTTGTTCCTCTTTATAGAAACCCTCAAAGCGTCAGGTTCTAGATTACCAAGAGAAAAAAAATGATGTCCTCTTACTTCCTCAACTTGCCCTCCCTCAAAATTAGTCAATTAAGTAAATAAAAGTCAACAAAATGAAATCAGCTGCCTGGCTTATGCCATCCTGGGACAACTGTCATCCTGTTGACTTGGAGAGTTACTTCGGCTGATGTGGCTGGTCCCCTGTCACCCTCCACCCTCACCCCAAACCTCTCATACAGGGGCAAGACCACACAGCCTTTCTTGGTGAAGCGTGTACAGACAGCAGGGCCCCCCTAGTGGAAGTTCCAAGCAATCTTGGCTCCACATTGCATCTCGCCTTGTTATGCTCTTCAGTAGACAGGGTCCTGAGCACTAACCAGGTGGCCTTTCATTCTGCCCCGAGAAACTGACCGCTGTCTCTGAGTCTTTTAGGGATGCCGTGTGTGCTGACTAAAGTGAGCACCTCGGATCGGCGTCTGAGGCAGGGCCCCGGTGGGGGTGAGGGCTGCTTTGTGTGAAATAACGCAGCAGTGCGGAAGGTTCATGAACAACGTGCTGTTCAATAAAATCTGGACTGTCTGAGAACCCCTGGGCTTACATAGGCAAGAACAATGTTTGCTTTCTTTTTACCCCCAGTGTTTATTTATGACAAAAATTAAAGCTGTAAGAAAACAAAGGGCAGCTAGAATTTTATCGTCATTTTTCTAGATTCTCGCCCCAGTCTTGTACAGCCCCGATGCCAGAGTGTATTTTGGTTATCTGTGGTTCTGTTCTTCTGTCCTATTGACTTTATACAACGGAAATCACCAAAACAAACAATTAAATCTGAATTTTATTAACAGATTGGGCCAGTCCGGGACCCATACAGCGGTATGTGTTTATATTTGATGTATATAGTATTTGCTCTGCAATTATAGTTTCCCTTTGCTGTAATTAATGTTTTTACTTCTGGCTGTGGTGAAGTCAAGAGACTTCTGCTTTTGCTATTGATGTTAATGATTTATCATGCTCTAACCAGGTAAAGGTGGTTATGGCATCATAAATTATAAATAATTTATCTCTGTGATAGGATCACTAGACATACAGAAAATTTCTAATTATATATATAAATAGATACCTAATGAAAAGAAAAGAAAGTGACTCAGTCATTTCCAAGCTCATCATTTTGTGAATGTATTTTAAATTGCATTTTAAAGTCAACCACCTG
This sequence comes from Ailurus styani, assembly GCA_002007465.1. Lineage (NCBI taxonomy): Eukaryota > Metazoa > Chordata > Mammalia > Carnivora > Ailuridae > Ailurus > Ailurus styani. Next base: position 425,119 of record LNAC01000850.1, on the reverse strand, counting down.
AAACCGTAAGAAACCAAAGAACCTATTTAGTTGCTGAAATGATTATTTATTTTACTACATATTTGCTCAAGTAAGCATTGCACATAAACCGCAAAAATGATGCAAGTTTGGCAGCTCTTTTTTCTGGTTCCTGGGTATTCCCAGCCTACTCTCTCCAAGTCCCCTTTGCTTCCCTGTAGAGAAGCAGTATTGTGGCCTGCTTATGCTCTGAATTGGAAACCAGATTGCTTGGGTTTGAAGCCCAGTCCTGCTTTACCAGCATGAGCATCTACCCAACCTCTCTGTGCCTCTGTTTCCCCACCTATAAAATGAGGATAGACACTGTAGTTACTTCCCAGTTAGGTAACGCAGTGAGAAAAGTGCCAGGCATACAGCAATCGCTAGGTAACTGTTGGCTGTTGTTATAATCCTTGCTAGCCAAATTCCGTACGCTTGAGTCATGCTGCTTTAGTCAGATGCCATTTCCAGAATATGTATGGGTCCAGGCTTGATTTTTTTTTTGTGACCATTTGCTATTCCTCATGTAGACTCTGCTACATACATGCAAAACAAAATATGAGCACCCCCTTGGGGCCAGGCACTATATCAGCACTGTAAGGGACCCAGAAACATAGAAGACCTGACCACGTCAAGCAATTTATGGTCAAGTTGTAGAGATGAGGTCTGCACAGGGCCAATGTAAGAACTAAATTTGTGTTTAATAAACCAGAAGTAATTTTTTAAAAGGGCGGAGGCGGTTCAGAAGAGATCCATGCATTTAAGGCCAATTAAATTTTGACGAAGAGGGGCGCCTGGGTGGCTCAGTTGTTGAGCGTCTGCCTTTGGCTCAGGTCGTGATCCCAGGGTCCTGGAATCGAGCCCTGCATCAGGCTCCCTGCTCAGGGGGAAGCCTGTTTCTCCCTCTCCCACTCTCCCTGCTTGTGTTCCCTCTCTCACTATCTCTCTCTGTCAAATAAATAAATAAAATCTTAAAAAAAAATTTTTTTTTACAAAGATGCCAGTTGAATTCAATGAAGAAAAGATGGTCATTTCAAATAATTTTGCTGGAACAACTGGACATTCATATGAAAAAAAATTAACTTCACATTTATACCTCTCACTGAAAGCAAATATTAACTTAAAGAATGTCCTGAGCATAAAACGTAACTCTAGGGCGCCTGGGTGGCTCAGTGGGTTAAAGCCTCTGCCTTCGGCTCAGGTCATGATCTCAGGGTCCTGGGATCGAGGCCCGCATCGGGCTCCTTGGTCAGTGGGTAGCCTGCTTCCTCCTCTCTCTCTCTGCCTGCCTCTCTGCCTACTTGTGATTTCTCTCTGTCAAATAAATAAATAAAATCTTTTAAAAAAAAAAGTAACTCTATAATATTTCTACAGGATATCATATATTTTCGTAACAGTAGACATCCAAATATTGCTCAGCCTACACACTGAAGTCCTTACCTTATTTTAAAAAAGGACAAATTGGACTTAATCAAAATTAAAAACTTGTACCTTTCGGGCGCCTGGGTGGCTCAGTGGGTTAAAGCCTCTGCTTTCGGCTCGGGTCATGATCTCAGGGTCCTGGGATCGAGGCCCGCATCGGGCTACCTGCTCAGCGGGGAGCCTGCTTCCCCCTCTCTCTCTCTGCCTGCCTCTCTGCCTCCTTGTGATCTCTCTCCCTCTGTGAAATAAATAAATAAAATCTTAAAAAAAAAAAAAACTTGTACCTTTCAAAAGATATCATTAGTAAAATGAAAAGGCAAGCCATATACTGGAAGAAATAAAAGAAAAAAACCAATTTTAAAATAAAAGGACAAAAATAATAATAAAAAGGAACAGTAACTTAAACAATCTCTTCACAAAAGCTGGACAAGATATTCTCAACATCTTTAATCATTAGAGAAATGTAAGTAAAACCTCAGTGAGATACCATGACATGTTCATCTGGAAGGCTAATTTTAAAATAGAACAAAACAAGAAGAAGAGCAAAAACACTGCCCATAACAAACATGATGAAGATGCAGTGAAACTGGCGAATCTTCCAGTCTCTTACATGACTGGGGGACTGTGACATGGTACAGCCCCTTTGAAAAAAGATGAGACTATGATAAGTTATCAACCTAACATATGACCTAACGACCCATCCTAGGTGTTTCCCCGAAAGAAACAAAAGCACCTGTCGTAGAAAGACTTTTAGATGAATATTTGTAACACCTTTATTCATAACAGCCACAAACCGGAAACAATCTAAATGCTCATCCACTGAAAAATGGATAAAAAAATAAGATCCATATCGAGGCCCACATCGGGCTCTCTGCTCAGCAGGGAGCCTGCTTCCTCCTCTCTCCTCTCTCTCTGCCTGCCTCTCTGCCTACTTGTAATCTCTCTCTCTCTGTGTCAAATGAATAAATGAAAGATCTTTAAAAAAAAAAATAAGATCCATAGATCGGAGCGCTGCTTAGCAATAAAAGGGATGTACGTACTATATGCTCACAAAACAACATTATAGTGAATGAAAGAAGCCAGAAACCAAAAAATAATTACTGTATGATTGCATTTATATGTCATTCTAGAAGAAGCAAAAATTTTAAATCTATAATGGTAGAAAGCAGATGTGGTAACCTAGAACTGAGGTAAGGAATGAATGCTAAGAGAAGGATGCTTTTTGGGGGCTTGTGGCAATGTTCCGTCTTGGTTGTGGTGGTAGGTCCACAGGTGTACGCATTGTCAAAATTCATCAAAGTGGACTCTTCACAATGGTGCGTTTTTGTATTTAATTTACACCTCAGTGGAGTATATTTAAAATATATATTAAAAAAAGAACTAAATCCTGGAATAAAGCTACAGTCTATGGTGTGGCACAAACAGCACATACCCAAGAGGCAGCAAGAATCTGGAGGTGGGGAAATCTTGCTTGTCTTTTAGGGGCAACATATAATCCAGTTGGACTGGGGCAAGGGGTCACTTTCTGTGGTTAGTGGAAAATAAGGAGGGTATGCCATTACCAAATTGTTAAAGGATCTCTTGTACCAAGGTTTTTATTAGAAAGGTACTTTACTTGTTCTTTTTTCTTTTTTTTTTTAATATTATTTATTTGCAAGAGAGAGAGGAAAAAATGTGCATGCGAGCATGGGGGACGTAGGGGCAAAGAAAGGGGGAGAAAGTCTTAAGCAGACTCCATGCCGAGCGCAGAGTCCTCTTGGGGCTTGATCCCACAGCTCTGAGATCACAGCCTGGGCCAAGAGTCAGAGGCTTAACCAATTGAGCCATCCAGGAGCCCCTACTTGTTCTATTGAAATAATGAGGGAACAGTGTACCAGCTTTGGTCGTGCCTTGAATATTTCATTTCAGAAAACCATAAAGTCTAGGCCTGCAGGAGCTTAGGTCAGTCACTAAAGATGTTTCTGAGCTCTTGGAACAGAATTTAGTCCCAGCCCTGGGTGAGCAGTAGGAGAGCGTGTGGGGTAAGCTGAGGCAGGCCTGCCTGGGAGGAGGGCCAGGCCATGGAATGGGCAGGCAGAGGAAGAGGCCAGAAATAAAACAAGAGGCTGTGGATATTAGGGTTGAGCTTCAGTTTTCAAAGTGAACAAAAATGCTGAAGTGTTTATAGAAAAATGATACCAGTTGAGGTTTCTTTTGAGAAATTGTCCTGTTTTTCATTCCACTTCCATTCCTGGCTTCATCATTAGATACAGTGGCTGCTCGGATGATGATGATGAAAAAATTATCTCAGGATAGAAACAGTTTCTTATGTATATTCTTTAGGCATTTTGGATCTACAATTTCAATTACAATTTTTTCAATATAATGTACAATCAAGTATTAGGGTGGATAGGATTGATTTCTGATTACATTTAAGAAATTTTGCTCTTGATAGGGTAAGAAGAGAGTAGCATTTTTTGTCAATTACTTATTCATCAATTAATACACTTAAGATGATGTCTTAAGCAAAGTTTCCTTTTCCCCCCAGTGAAGGGAGAATTTGGAGTGGTTTCTTTTGCATGAACAATATACGAGACTCTTTTTTTTTTTAAGATTTTATTTTTATTTATTTGTCAGAGAGAGAGGGGGAGAGCACAAACTGGCAGAGTGGCAGACAGAGGCAGGGAGAGAAGCAAGCTTCCTGCTGAGCAAGGAGCCGGATGCCGGACTCATCCCAGGATGCTGGGATCATGACCTGAGCTGAAGGCAGCCGCTTAACTGACTAAGCCACCCAGGTGTCCCTGTGAAACTCTTAAGTACAGAGAACAAACTGAGGGTTGCTAGAGGGGAGTTGGGTGGGGGGATGGGCTGAATGGGTGACAGGCATTAAGGAGGGCACTTGAAGTAATGGGTGTTATATGCAACTGATGAATCACTGATGAATCAGTAAATTCTACCCCTGAAACTAATGATACACTATATGTTAACCAAATTGAATTTAAATTTTAAGAAAAAAGGAAAAAAAAACCCAATATACTGTCTGAGATCTGAAAAGCCTTGGGATGCCTGGGTGGCTCAGTCTTCAGCGTCTGCCTTTGGCTCAGTCATGATCCCAGGGTCCTGGGATCGAGCCCCGCACCATCAAGCCCCCTGCTCAGCGGGGAGTCTGCTTCTCCCTCTCCCACTCCCCCTGCTTATGCTACCTCTCTTGCTATGTCTCTCTCTGTCAAATAAATTAAAAAACAAAAATCAAACAGACAAACAAAATGCACAATGAAAAGCCTTTTCAAAAATATCCAGAATGCGAAATTGGTCCTCCCCCACCCCTTTTTTCCCTGAAAGAGTTAAAGCAATTTCTGGGGGTTTGTGTGTATTAGGCCAAAAAGAAATGTCCATAAATATTCCATTGAGGCTCAAATTGTTTTTTAGAGGATTCTAATATTTTTATTTCAGTAGTGAAATGTCACTAGCTTTGGGCCCATTTTATCTGCTTTTCAGCATTGATGTATTCATGCCCAACATTTTTATTTTAATGTTTTATAACACCTGGCCCCAATATTAGAGCTAGCCATTTAATATGAAAATCAGACTTGGCTGTTACTGCATCTTGTGACATCAGAGTTTCAGTTCCATTATATACCAGGTGATAAGAAAAAAATTTCCTTTCATTCCCTCTTCTAGTCCTGTGATGAGATGCACAAGTAGTAGAATGTGTGGAACCCCAACATACATCAGGATGATTTGGATTTTTTTATTTCTCTCTCTCTCTCTACTTTCTGTTGCTTTGTTTTGGTCTTAACCATGTCCCAGTAACTGCTGTCCTTCCTCAGCTCACAGACAATGCTGGGCTTATGGCCTTGTTGTCAGTAGGGCTCTAACCTCGTGTCTGGCTCGGGGCAGGGCTTCTGGGATTTTTTTTTGCCTGGGGATCACTGCTGTGCAATGTGTTCATTTGCATTGAGTCTGAGTGTAGAGTGTACAGATCACAGGACAGCGAAGCAGACATCTACACTTACCAAATATGACACACGAGGTCAGCTTTAATCAGAGATCGTTTGCACATACAATTCTACAGGGAGGCCAGTCATTATTGAAGGGGAAAGCAGTTCAGGAGATCTGTGATTCCCTGATTTATTGCGGCCAGCTGTATGACTATAGAACCGTACCAGCTAACTTTTGCGAGTGAGCCTGCCTCTTCTTTCCAAAGGAACAAACTCCCTTCTTCATCTGCTTCCTGAGGACTGTGGTTGCTGCACTCCCCCTTTAATTCTATCATTTCCTCTGCTGCTTCGTCTCTTGATTGTAATCTATTCATGCCCTCTCCTTACCCCTCAGTAAAATTAAATCAACAGTCATTTTCTTCCTTAACTTTAAATACTTAGCTCTCTGCCCATGTTTATCCAAAGATATTGCTTCTTCCTGCCCCCCACCTCTAAATATTCTCGACAGAAATTTCCCCAGAGAAGTAAATTGGTAACGGTTCTTCGTGTACAAAAGGGATTCTCTGCTGTGAGAGGGAGACATACACCCACTACAACAGTCCCCCCGAATTCCGATTTTTTAGTTGTATTGGAAAATACAATATTTCAGGCAGGCATAGGAACATTCATAATAAATCATAGAGTCATGAATAAATCTTGGTTGTCAAAAGCAAATGTGTAGCCGTTCCAAAGCGTCTGCCATTAGAATTCAGCGAGGCAGCTGTCAGCTGTTTTCTTGTAATTAAACAGCCAATGAACAGCTAATTAAGACATATGTGTATACAGAAGTGGAAGTGGGTATGTTAATGAACTGTAGGAATCAATTCATTAAGTGAAAATTGTCAAAAGACCAAACATCAGATCAGCATTTCAGCCTCTGCCTTACTGAGAAGGAGCCCCAAACAGGAGGGGAGCCTCCCTCAGAGCAAGACCTGCTGANAAGGTAGTGACCCAATCAGGTTGATGTTTGAGAAAAAGTCTCCAGTAACTGTGTAAAAATGGATTGGAGGGAATGTGAATGGAAGCAAGGAGACCAGTTGGGAGGCTGTATAGTAACCAATTTGGGAAATGGTAGGCTTGTAAATTTAAGAAAATTGCAGTAAAGATGAAGAAGAGTAGAAGGATTTGAGAAAGAGAAAGATGGCAAGACACAGCCTAATATGATGACTGCATGGCTGTGGGAGGGGAGGAGGCAGGGATGAAATGAAGCCTGTCATTCCGCCTTGAATAACTGAGATGAAGTCGGTTCCTGAGCCTGAGCAAGCAAAGAGGAGACGACGGCCAGAAAATGGGCGGTGGGCTGGGATCCGTTCTCTTTTGGAATGAAGATAAAGCCATTCAGTCGAAGTGACTGAAGAAT
>LNAC01000850.1:372825-418345 GCA_002007465.1 Ailurus styani | reverse complement strand
CCAATGCGGGACTCGATCCCAGGACCCTGAGATCATGACCTGAGCCGAAGGCAGAGGCTTTAACCCACTGAGCCACCCAGGCGCCCTGAAAATATTTTCCTACCCGTATATAAATGTGGTATTTGATACTCTATGAAATGTCACCTCCCTCTCCTGTGTCTAAACCATTATATGGAACTTTGACTACAGAGCTGCAAAGTGCGGCTTTGTGGCTTGTTCATTTGGCTTTGTTGTTTATCTTGTTCTGTTCGATCTGCCCTACGTGTTTGTCTTGATGCTTTTTGGGGACTGTATTAAGAAGTCTATGGCATTTGGAATAAGATATACCCGGGTTCAGCGATTCAAATCCTGCCTCCTCCCCTTGTGTGCTGTGTGACTTCGAACACCTGCCTTAACCTCTCTGTACTTGCATTTTCTCATTGTAAAACAGAGAAATACCTGCTTTGCAAGGTTGATGTGAATTGCAGATCAGTAATGTTTGCTAAGTGTCCTACACGAGGCCTGGTATTGAGTAGGTGTTCAGCATATGATTGTCACCACAATTTTTGATCTGTCATTTTTCCCTCTGGTCATTCGTTCAGCAAGTATTTGTTGATTTCTCTAAGTACTGGGTTAGCTCCTGGAAACAAAGAAACAAAGCAATCAGTGAGGGAGACCTGGCCATATGGGAGGGACCCCTCAACCAGCCTTCGAGGGGCAAAGTCAGAGAATCTGAATATCTCCATGAATCCTGAAAAGAAGGGGAGAACTTCTGGAAGTGGGGGTGGAGTGGGAGAGTTGGGGGGTTGCTCTTGGAGGAACTGTGAGCACAGTAGTTCAGGCTTGGCCAGAGCGTGACTTTGAGAAGAGGACTGAATGTAGGAGAGAGTTGCCTGGACAGGTGGTCATGGCCTGGTCATCATCAGTAGGGAGCCACTGAGGGCTAAGAAGCAAGGTAGTGACCCAATCAGGTTGATGTTTGAGAAAAAGTCTCCAGTAACTGTGTAAAAATGGATTGGAGGGAATGTGAATGGAAGCAAGGAGACCAGTTGGGAGGCTGTATAGTAACCAATTTGGGAAATGGTAGGCTTGTAAATTTAAGAAAATTGCAGTAAAGATGAAGAAGAGTAGAAGGATTTGAGAAAGAGAAAGATGGCAAGACACAGCCTAATATGATGACTGCATGGCTGTGGGAGGGGAGGAGGCAGGGATGAAATGAAGCCTGTCATTCCGCCTTGAATAACTGAGATGAAGTCGGTTCCTGAGCCTGAGCAAGCAAAGAGGAGACGACGGCCAGAAAATGGGCGGTGGGCTGGGATCCGTTCTCTTTTGGAATGAAGATAAAGCCATTCAGTCGAAGTGACTGAAGAATGTGTGTGTCTCTGTGTGGGGGGATGATAGGGGTATAGAAAGCCAAACCACCACTTTGGGTAGAGGCCCATCCCAAGTAGGGAGGATTCCTTCAGGCAGCCTGATGGGAACCCGGGGAAGGGCTGAGCTCAGTCCAGTCACGTGCTGGTCAGTTTTTAACAACTGAGTTTGGAAAACAGTGTTTATCAGTATGTACATAATTTCAAAGTATATGTCACTGATGTAATGTCACAATTCACAAATAGTGAAATCTACAATATTCTACCCTATAAACTTCATATAGACAAGTGATTCTCGCTAAGGGCTCTCAGTACTTTCTGCTGAACTCCTACATCCGTACCTGTGGTTGCAGCTGATGAAAGACTGTGGTGCCAACATGAATGCTGATATTTCCATTTACATTAATGAATAAGAGGAAAGTGAAATAAGGAAGGTGTGTTTTGGAACTTCACTCATTCACCAGTGATGACATGAACAACCTCTTTGCTGAATCAGATAATAATTTCTAAATACTAGACAAATATTTCCTCACCTTTGTTGTGCTGTTCACAATGCGATGGCTACAGATAGTATATACTTTTACCTTTAACCCACATTATTGTTTTCTTTATCATTTTTTAAATCTAGAGAATCAGCGGCATAATAAATCAAGCCTCCGTTTGTAGCTTTTGCCAGTTTCTATGGAACAGATACTCCCAGCACATGGTCAATTTCAGCCCTCCCAACATGACCCCTCACTGAATGCAGAGCAAGGAAGATAGCACCCCATTATGTAGTAACCTCACTGTCCAGAATTAACTGATGTAAATATCCTCATGAACATGGATAACAGCAAAATAAAAAATAATAATAAGTTAATTTTTAATAATGGTTATGTTTAACGACTGGTTCACAAAACTCCTGAAATTTTAATACTCAGCTCCTGCAATCTGGAATGAGCCTTTTCCCATACACCATGGCCTTAGTCCCCATCCTGGAGAACTCCAAACTAGTAGGAATGAGGAGCAGTTTCATAGAGTAAAGTCAAAAGTTAGGCATTAGAAGTTTCCAGAAGATAGAAGGCAGAAATTAGAAAACTCAAGGAAAGGCACTTTGAAAGGCTAAGGGAAGAAACATTGGAGAGTTCTCTTGGAGTCTGTGGAAATTGATACAGATGGTGTGTATGAGGAAGTCAGGATTGTGTGATGTCAATTCTCTTGGCCCAACACTTCAGAAGAAATACTTAAGTGAGAGGAGACTGTACTTAAAATTAGGACACTGGACTTTGAGTGTCAGCACTGTTACTTATCAGGCATGGGACAACCTTAAGTCACTAACCATTCTGAGCTTCATTTTTGTTATCTACAAATTAAGAATACTGGAGTAGATCTCTGGTTCTTAACATGGGGAAGGCAGTGGAGTCTTCAGGAAGCTTTGTTAAAATATTTATCATATAGGGCGCCTGGGTGGCTCAGTGAGTTAAAGCCTCTGCCTTCGGCTCAGGTCATGATCCCAGGGTCCTGGGATCAAGGCCCGCATTGGGCTCTCTGCTCTGCAGGGAGCCTGCTTCCTCCTCTCTCTCTCTGCCTGCCTCTCTGCCTGCTTGTGATCTCTCTCTCTGTCAAATAAATAAATGAAATCTTTAAAAAAATATATATATTTATCATATAAATTGATATCCTTTTGAGGGGGGCCTGCAAAAATGGCACCTTCATACTGTTCAAACTTTGTGTTCAGGACTATATCCCCAAAGGTTCTGGCTCAGTAGTTTTCGGGTGTATTTTTTTAAAGCTTCATGAGTGATTCTGATGCACCATCTGTTTGAGAACCTCTGAACCTGATAATCTCTCAACTTTTTACAGTTCTAAAGGCCTGTTTGTATCATTCTAATTAACTCTTTGCAGTAAGTGCATGTTGGTATGCTGCCACTAGGTGGTGGTAGTGTGCCACAGTCCCACAAAATTCTTTTACCCTGAAATTCATCATGGTGGCTCTCTCCTCAACCCTGCCATGTTCACAAGGGCACATCTCCATGTATTTTGACATCCATAAAAAGTGAGCTTTAAAGAAAGCCAAAGAAGTAATTCNAGGGCGCCTGGGTGGCTCAGTGGGTTAAAGCCTCTGCTTTCGGCTCAGGTCATGATCTCAGGGTCCTGGGATCGAGGCCCATATCGGGCTCTCTGCTCGGCGGGGAGCCTGCTTCCTCCTCTCTCTCTGCCTCTCTGCCTACTTGTGATCTCTCTATCTCTGTGTCAAATAAAGCAATAAAATCTTTAAAAAAAAAATAAAGAAAGAAAGAAAGAAAGNTGTATTTTGACATCCATAAAAAGTGAGCTTTAAAGAAAGCCAAAGAAGTAATTCATTAGCCCATCTTTTGGCAATAAAACTCCAAAACTGTGAACTTAATAGCTCTTCTAGCTAACTCATAGCTTCAGCAGTTTCTCTCTTCATATATACCTCTTCAGTTCCACCCAAAACTCCATGTACTGGTTTGTGCTGTCCCTGCGCTCTGTGTGGCCTCAAACTCCCCAACCCCTAGAACTTGTGTCTCAGCTCACTCATTTCTCACTGGGACCGTTTCCAGGATTGCTCCCTAGTCGGTAGAGATCCCGCTTCTACGTTAATGAGTATATTTCTACCTTTAGGCAGTATCTATCTACCATATTTTCTAGCTTTTTCCCTCATCCTTCTTGTTCTTTTACTCCTCCTCCCTCTTAATGTGTTCATTAGCTTGAAATATTTTAACTTCCAAATCCTTAAGCCCCTGAGAAATCCCCAGGAATGCCAAAATGAAGAGAAAGAACAGAAGAAAGAGAGAGAAAGAGAGAGAGAAGGAAGACCAAGCCCTTATTCTGTCTGAAATATAAGGTTCGGGGTTTATCTGAGTTTCGCAGGCTTAACCTCTCTCTCCATAGCTCTTACCTTATAACCCCACTTGACCCATCCCACATGGTGTGTGATAGCTCCTCTCACGGGCATGACTCTGTTGCCTCAGTCCAAAAGCAGGATCTCTTCTCTGGCTCTTGGCCACTCCCAGAACTTTCAGCAGGCACTTGCTTCACTGACTCAGTGTAAAATTAAATGGTGTTGTGAAGAGCAAGGTGTGTCTGTTTGCTCCCCTACTTTCCCCAAACCCTTCAGAGCTGAGCCATCTAAAGAAGTATAGTTCTCTTTCAAGCTGATAGCTTGGAAGCCAGACCTTAGTTCCAGCCTCAGTGCTCAGAGCCCATGTGGAATGCTTCATGGATTTGCCTTGCGATTTATGGCATAATTACTCAGACATCTCTCATGATAGAGATCTTTAGTGACGTGGTGTGCTTTACTTAAGTTTGTTGTTGTTGCTGTTAGTGTTTTATTTGTTTTCCAAATAAGCCCAAATAATTTAGAAATAAGTAAGGTGAACGAAAGGAGACCTAATGCTCTGGTCAGGAATGAGGGAAAACGGTGAGTTCATGAGACCGTTTTTTTCCCCATGACTCCAACCCATGTCAGGCTATAGAAGGAGGAATCTGGAAAATGTCTGGGCAGTGGCTGTTAGTCCTGCCGACAGGGCTAACCTGAAGGAAAACAGCACTTTCAGAGTAGATCAGTCCCGCTACTTTATTCATACCTGTTTCTTTGCCTAATTTAATGGTTGCCCTCTCAGAGAACAACCAAGTGGGAATCCTTTTAACACGCAAGGGGAACAGAAAAATAAAAAGGATAAAAATGTGTGTTCTAGAAGTAAGCCACTTGAATTCATAGCCTGCCTCTACCCCCTGTTAGAGGTGGGGCTCTGAGAAAGTTGCTGTACCGAAAACCAAGGAGAGTGCCTTCCTCACGCTGCCTGCGTCAGAATTAATGGGATGTCATCCACATAAAGCATAGGGTACCTGGCACATAATAAGCACTGTTTTAACGATACCTGGGATTTGTTTAAGTCAGGTAGGTAAGGCACACAGACACAAAAATGTCACGAAGGAAGGCTTTATATCACAGGTCCCTAGAGACAGGAGGGGCCACAGTGGGAAGTAGCAGGGTCAGTCAGGAGGTAGAGGGAGAAGAGGAAAGTATGCACAGGAAACTTTGTTGTGGTTTCTCTTAGGAAGGAATGGGCAAGGCTGAGTAAGCAGGTTTAAGATTGGCTAATTTTAGCCAGCTCTGGAGTCTAGGGGCCACCCTAGTTGTCTGGTATCTGGTCCTGGGATAAAATGGGCAGGACAGTAGTGGCCCAGAGTTTGAGAGCCTCATCAAGGAGGTGGTTGGATATAGGGGCTCTGGACTGGTTGGTTTGTCTATGAAAAGGGTGTTCCCAGGCAAGTTGCTTGCAATCTCTAGGAGTTAACTAGCTCTGGGAAATGTCAAAGCATCAAAAATATGGAATAGGGGCACCTGGGTGGCTCAGTTGTTAAGCATCTACNAAAAGGGTGTTCCCAGGCAAGTTGCTTGCAATCTCTAGGAGTTAACTAGCTCTGGGAAATGTAAACTCTCCCAGGTCATATGGCCCTAAGATGTCAAAGCATCAAAAATATGGAATAGGGGCACCTGGGTGGCTCAGTTGTTAAGCATCTACCTTTGGCTCAGGTCATGGTTCCAGAGTGCTGGGATCGAGCCCCACATCGGGTTCCCTGCTTGGTGGGAAGCCTGCTTCTCCCTCTCCCCCTCCTCCTGCTGCTGTTCCCTCTCTCGCTCCCTCTCTCTCTCTGTCAAATAAATAAATAAATAAATCTTTTTAAAATACATGATTAATACAAGCACTAATCAAAATTTCTCTGTCGGGCGCCTGGGTGGCTCAGTGGGTTAAAGCCTCTGCTTTTGGCTCAGGTCATGATCTCAGGGTCCTGGGATCGAGGCCCGCATCGGGCTCCCTGCTCGGCAGGGAGCCTGCTTCCTCCTCTCTCTCTGCCTGCCTCTCTGACTACTTGTAATCTCTCTCTNTACTTGTAATCTCTCTCTCTCTCTGTGTCAAATAAATAAATAAAATCTTTAAAAAAAATTTCTCTNTGACTACTTGTAATCTCTCTCTCTCTGTGTGTCAAATAAATAAATAAAATCTTAAAAAAAAATTTCTCTGTCATCATTATCATCATCATCATCATCATCATGCCTTCTCAGCATTCCCTGGTAGTAGAGCAAATTGATGGTTTTATATGGCTTCTATGCCAGTGTTCTGGAACTCATTAGTGATGGTTGATGTTAGCTGGAGTTTGATAAGTGGAAACTAAAAAGTAGCATCTTTTTGTTAATGACCCAGCCATTATTCAAGAGCTGTATCTAGTTCTGGATTTCATATTTTTGAAGGAATTGGAGAAATCGGGGAGGATTCTGAGAAGAAATTCTTAATGGGGGGAAGAATCTAGGAGGAAAGGTGACATGCTGTGATCTGGTCTACAGGGGAGGGATCAGGAGATAGCGTGACAGTTCATGAGTACTGGTTACATTCATATAAGAAGAGATCACTCAGACATTCTCCATATTTGATGATCATAGAACAAAATGGAGCAGGTTCATTGTAAAGCAAGCAAAATTCAGCCTCAAGTAAAGGAAAAGCAAGTAATTCCTGATCCTAAGCACCTGTAGTGCTAGCAAACATGGAGGGTCTGAAGAAAGGTGGAGTCTCAAGAAATAGACACCTTTCAGCTTTGACAGAGATTACATATGGCAGACAAACTGAATACCTAGACCCGTGACCTCTTGGTATCTTTTTCTAAGGATTATCTGCCTCTGTTACCATTTTTATTTTCTTGAATTCTCTTCATTAAGCTTCAAAGAAAGCTTTACTTCTTCTCACTTCCTTTTCACAGAGGAAAAAAAACACACCAAACAAAAAAGCCCACAGCTTTAGATATTTTGAGAAAAGTGAGATTTCTTCACCACGGAAGAGGCCAGACTTAATATAAGGGAGATTCAAAGCACATCAGACAGTCTGCGACCCTGGGCCCCCAGCCCTGCCCATGTTTAGGCTAGTGAGTACTTCAGCAGACAGCCAAGAGTGAGCAATAGGTCAGTGCCCTGCCCCCTCAAGGCCATTCTAGGTTGGCTTCCAAAACAAAGAGGTGGGAACTGATGTTAAAGCTATCTTAGCCATTTACTTAACCCACAGTCACCAACCCTTCACAAAAGAAAGCAGATATACTATATTCCACATAGTTCATTCACATACCTTTCCACCTACATACCGTAGAAAAATCAGAAAGCACAGATAAACAAAAAGATGTTTATTTTGATCACCTTTTTATGTCAATAATTGTATTTCTAAAATACCATTTTTACTGCTTTCTGAATATATGGATATCCAATATAACTCTTGCAACTCACTAATGTGGGATATTTAACGTCTTTCTAAATTATTCTTATATTTCAGACTGTGTTTATGACGAACATCCTTGTAGATAAGTCTTTATGCCATTAATATTCCTTTAAAATATATTCCCTAAAGGATAATTTTTTTTTTTAAGATTTTATTTATTTACTTGACACAGAGAGAGAGAGACCACAAGTAGGCAGAGAGGTAGGCAGAGAGACAGGGAGAGGAGGAAGCAGGCTCCCTGCTGAGCAGAGAGCCCGATGCGGGCCTCGATCCCAGGACGCTGAGATCATGACCTGAGCCGAAAGCAGAGGCTTTAACCCACTGAGCCACCCAGGCGCCCTCCCTAAAGGATAATTATTGATTCAATAAATAGACATATTTTTAAGAATTTTGATACAACTGCCGAGTTGACTTCCAGAAAAATCTTCTGGTGAGAAAGTACCTTTGTCAGTGTGCCCACTACTCCGTCAGTTCTTCAGGATTTCTTTTCTCCCTTCTCCACTGGTGTCCCCTTTATTGGAGTCATTGTCTTTACAATTAAGGATTTGAATATATATATTTATTTGTATATTCATATATGTGTGTAATATAATAAATATATAATGTAATAAATATATATGTAATGCCACATATATATATGAAAAAATATATATATATATATGAATGATGCTCTTTTGTACCCTTCATGACTCTGGGTCATGGAAAGGACTCTGGTTACCTTTCTTTTCTTCAGTAGCTCCCTGCTTGCAAAACCACTAAGACATAAGTCAACAATAAAAAAAACAACCAATCTCCCCCATATGTTTAAAAATTAAGAAATATCCTTCTAAATAATGTATTAAAGAAGAAATCTTTTGAAAATTAGAGCATGTTTTCAAGTGAATGGTAATGCAAATACTATGTAGCAAAACTTATTCTAAAAGATAACCAAAAGGAAAATGTGCAGCTTTAGGGAAAGGATGAACACTGAACATTAGTGATGTAGTAAGGATCCAGCTCAAGAAGTTAGCAAGAGTGAATGAATGAATAAGTGAATGAATAAATGAAATCCTTGAGGTCAGTAGCTCCTCAGGCATCTTTGCATGCCCTCTCATTTCCAAAACAGTGCTTAACAAGTAAGTGGAGGGTAGGCCTCAGTGGCTCAGTCAGTTAAGTGTCAGACTCTTGGTTTCAGCTCAGGTCATGATCTTATGGGTCCTGGGATCAAGCTCCGAGTTGGACTTCATGCTCAGCAGGGAGTCTGGTTGAGATTCTCTCTCCCTCTCCCCCAGCCCCTCCCACTCATGCTCGCTCACTCTCTCTCTCTCTCAAATAAATAAATAAATCTTAATTTTTTAAAACAGGCAAGGAAATGGAACTCAATGAACATGGGATTGGATTTGTTAAATAAAGGCCATGACTCCGAACACCTGGTATTTCCAGACTCGCAAGGGTTGAGGAGTGTTCCCATTCTGACTTACCTGCCAAGATAATCCATCCAAGTGTCATTTAAGTACTTGGGGCAGGAGAGTCTGTCTTAGGGAATGCAAGATGCCTGGAGTGTGGTAGAGTTCAGTGGGCCAGGAGAGATAACCCAGGATAGCAGGATTGCAGCCATCATGACTTACACTGAGGCAGCATTTTCCTTACCTCTGGACATCCCAGAGAAATGTTTAGTGTTTATTCCACTAAAAATATTTTGGAGATAAAGGTTAAAGGTAAGTGCCTTTGTACCAATCCATCAAGCACATGGTTTGGTCAGCAGAAGTCAAGAACAGGGCCTCATCACATAGGCAGCCATCTGCTGGAGTTAAAGAAAGTTTCACATGTGTAAGGGACAGTTTTACCCAAGAAAAAGAAGTGACTTTAATGTCATTAGTGGTCTCCTGGATGATCTACTATGACTTTAATTCTCCATTAAACATTAACCCCGTTCAGTGCTTAGTATACTGCCTTTAGTATCATACAGCTCACACTGACACTAACCTGTTTTATATTTTATAACTGAATCACAGGGCTTTTTCAGGAGAAGTCAGCAAAGCAATGCCACCTACTCCTGTCCTCGTCAGAAGAACTGTTTGATTGATCGAACCAGTAGAAACCGCTGCCAACACTGTCGATTACAGAAATGCCTTGCCGTAGGGATGTCTCGAGATGGTGAGTACACATAGTTTGAGTTGTACAGTAGCGTGGGCTTGTGAAAGTGCCTTCTGAGCGCTGGACCCAGGTCTGGCCCCCCCCCGCCACTCCACCTCACCTCCTCTGGAGGCCTTGTGGGACCCACACAGTTACTTCCTCCTCCGTAATCCACTGGAGCCCGCTGGGGGTGGGGGTGCCACAGAGGAGAAGCACCTGTGTGGTCAGAACACCTTCCGATTTTAGACGTTTAAGACGTTACAGGTTGATGAATTGATTGACATTACGTTTCATCTGAGGGCCTTAATAAATATACCTCTTACAGGCATTTTCCCCAATAAGAAACACAAGCCAGAGCTAATTGTTAAAGCTAATTGTTAATGCTTTACACTAACTAGTAAAACTTATTGGCAGTTGGAATGAATCAGCTTTTATGTTAACTGGATATTTTTGAATCACAAATCAAAATCAGGTATTTAGGGGTTTTTCTTAATTTTTAAATTACATTTTTAAGTTTTAATTCCAGTGTAGTTAACATACAGTATTACATTAATTTCAGGTGTACAATGTGGTGATTTGACATTTCCATATACTCAAGTCCCATCAACTATTTCACCCATCTCCAGCCCTCCTCCTCTCGGATATGCTTTCTTTTAAAAGGGTACCCTCAGTTAAAGTTATTATTTCTTTCTCTAACAAGAACATTTTTTACTTAGGGCATACTTCAGAATACATGGTTTTATAGGGTATATGTAAGACATTCCATCCAAGAAAAATAGAATACACATTTTCCTCAAGTACACACAGAAGAATCCCCTGGTTAAGTCACATAAAAAGAGACATAACGAATATCACAAATTGAAATCACACCAAGCATATTTTCCAACCACAGTGGTATAAAACTAAAGATCAATATTAAAAGAAAGCTGGGAAATCTACAATGTAAATATTAAATAATTAATACATAAAAACTATGCAACACACTACTTCACAAGCAATGGACCAAATAAGAAATCAAAGAGCAAATCAAAGTATGTCTCAAAACAAAAGAAAAAGTCCTATACTTGTATATAGAGAATGTGTGAAAACAGTGCAAAGTATGGCTCAAAGATAAATGTTCTTTTCCTTAAAAGAAGCTATTTAAAGAAATAGAGGCCATCTATCACGCAATTGCCAAACGTTTCAAGATCTTCCTGGAAAACTATCTTAAATGCACTGAATAATCAGCACCAGATTTCAAGACAGTTACTCTTATACAAGAAAACTGGGCAGAAAGTATAGCGGGTACATTTTAGGACTTTCATGAACATACATGCTGGCTCTCTTAAGAGATCCCCTCGGAGGAAACATCTCTTCCAGTGGAATTTCAGCCTGTGGAAAATATTTCAGAATGCTGGACAGGTGTTCTGAAAGCTTGACTTCCCCATGATCAGATGTTCTTGGGGCCTGCAGACCGGCCCAGGCGCTAGTTGTGACATATGTCAGTAATGATGCACAGGACAGCCGCTAAGACTATATAGGAACAAAAATAAAGTTTGGGGCATTGGAAGATGAAAGTCACAGAACTTATATACTCAGAGATTCCTGTGATAGGCAGCTCTGCAGATTTCTTCTTTCAGCGGCACTAAACCAACAAAATCAGGTATATCTCTTGTGAACTTGTAAGCTAAGATCACAAGTTGTGTGTGCATCTTCTCAAGAACTGATTCTCTCATTTCATTTACAGGATAGTATAATTACTCTTGTTAATATTAAGGCAAAAAGTTAGAACACAGTTCAGGGTCCCAGCAAAATGAGTTCCACCTATGGTTATTAATCCCTCTAGGAGTTCTAGAATATTCACACACACACACACACACACACACACACACACACACACACACACATATACCTTCAGTATGCCTCTTGGAGATTTTACACAGAGGTAGCAAGGCATTTTATGGGCTTGATGTGATTGTTGGGGCTTGTATAATGACAGGCCTGAAACCCAGAGCTCAGAGCAGCCTGACTGCTGCCTAACCAGCCCCAAATTTGTTACCTGAGCTGTGGAAACTGGAAATTGACCAGGATCCCACTCACGTGTTTCCTGTGTGTACAGGGACAGCACGTTCTCCTTGGCAGGACACAAATCTGCCAGCTGACCCAGGTGGTTGTCTCTGGTTCCCGACTTTCATCTCTCTTGCCTCCTGCCCCTAGACTCACAGAATTATAATGATGGTCAAATGGATGAATTCATCCACCCTGTTGGTATAAATGTGACCATGATCAATTAGGAGGACTCAGTCCCTCTAGCAGAGGCTTTATCTGCATACACAGAATCGGGCTGAGAGACAATGGGTTAGTGGGAGAGTTCAGACCAGGANATTTGGTAAGGCTGAAGTGATGTGAGAAAGAACAGATAAAGTTACCAGAAAAGAAACAACCCAATGTGTACATTTTCACACCTACTGTACTGCTTATTTTATCTTATTTTTTTTTAAAGATTTTATTTATTTATTTGACACAGAGAGAGAGATTACAAGTAGGCAGAGAGGCAGGCAGAGAGACAGGGAGAGGAGGAAGCAGGCTCCCTGCTGAGCAGAGAGCCCGATGCGGGCCTCGATCCCAGGACGCTGAGATCATGACCTGAGCCGAAAGCAGAGGCTTTAACCCACTGAGCCACCCAGGTGCCCAGCATTTAGGATTCTGAATGTTCTGAATTCTGAATAGGAAAGATACTACACTCATTGTTCCACTTTAAATATGGGGACACATCACAAGGAAAAACATTGCAAACACAAATTTGCCCAANAATGTTCTGAATTCTGAATAGGAAAGATACTACACTCATTGTTCCACTTTAAATATGGGGACACATCACAAGGAAAAACATTGCAAACACAAATTTGCCCAACAGGGATCTTACACAGTGTTTGCCCTTCCCAAAATGCTGATACTCTTTTTACTTGAGGGTAAATGAGAAGAGCAGAAAGTCACCTAAAAGTGGGTGCAAGGGTTCCACGGGGGTCACTGTGACCCAGGAGGAGGAGAGCAGGGACTTCTTAGGTCAGGTAGACTCAGAGATAAAAGTTAGGGAATTGCAAAGAGGCCTCACTGTTGAGTTCTTGCAGCAAAGCCCCAGGTTCAGCTTTTTGATTAGGAGGGAACAAATGAATGAATGAGTGAAATGAATGGAAGTTAAGGTTCAGCTGCTTGTGCCTCGATGTACCCCCATGAGTCTGCACCCCTGCACATCAGTCTGAACCCTGGGAAGAGAAAGAGGTGGTCAAGGCAAGTGGCATGGGCGGAGAATGAACAAGCCCATCAAGTCACACATCAGTGGTTCCCGCTGAGCGTCGGGTTATGTGACAGCAGGAAGACATACGTGGTCATTGCCCTTCCACCAGTCCTAGGTCTGTTTCTGAAACATAGCTCCTTTGGGATGTGGAGCAAGCCTGTGTGGGGTGGGACCGTTTTCATCTCTGGATCATGTCCTTATTTTTGTGGTGATGTGGTTTTTGATTGAGATTGTCTGAGACTTAAAAGGAACCCCCAACGCATGCTGGAGAGAATAATAAAGAAAAGCATATTGTATATGGTGTGGTCTGGCTTTTCTCTTCCAGCTGTAAAATTTGGCCGGATGTCAAAAAAGCAAAGAGATAGCTTATACGCAGAAGTACAAAAACACCGGATGCAGCAGCAGCAGCGAGACCACCAACAGCAGCCTGGAGAGGCCGAGCCGCTGACTCCCACCTACAACATCTCGGCCAACGGGCTCACCGAGCTTCACGAGGACCTCAGTAACTACATCGACGGGCACACCCCGGAGGGGAGCAAGGCAGACTCTGCCGTCAGCAGCTTCTACCTGGACATACAGCCTTCCCCAGACCAGTCAGGTCTTGATATCAATGGAATCAAACCAGAACCAATATGTGACTACACACCAGCATCAGGCTTCTTTCCCTACTGTTCTTTCACCAATGGAGAGACTTCCCCAACTGTGTCCATGGCAGAATTAGGTAATGGCCTCCATGTGTCCATTGAGACGTGTTACTCGTGCCCTTTCAAGTCAATGGGGTGTGTTTGACTTTCCACTAATGAGTTATGTTATTAGAATGATACTAAGAGAGCAATTCACCTCTACCATTTGGACCCCTTCAAAGTTCCAACCTGCCCCCTTGCTTTCGATTGTCCGCTGTTTCCCATCGCATACCAGGAAACACGTTGACCTGTCCGTATCAGAGATGGGGCAGCATGAATTTGAAGCAGTCTTTAAATGCCACAAAAACCGTAAACTCAGGGAATGGCCCCATTAACTTGGTTCATTATTTCCTCTAGTTAGAGCCCAGGTGTTGCTCTACACCTGAAGTCATAGAAATGGCAGCCTACCCACTATGCCTGCGCCATACACATTTTTTTGACCCGTGCAGAGTTTTAAAAATTTTTGAACTGGTTGCTAAAGTTTTAAACCTAGACAATCCTGCCTCCAGGGTCAGATTTCCAGCTTCTTGTGAGAGGGGAAAAAATGATCTAGTTTTACTAGAGCAGCATTGGTGAATGGCAACAACCAATTGGTACCAGTAAGGCCCTATCACCTTGACATGTCTTCGCATTTTATATCGCTGCCCAGCTCATGTAGGCATCTAGGTTTTGCCACCCTGATGTATTCTATGAATGTTAAAGGGAAACTGGCTTTTTTATTTGCCACAATGGTTTGGTGGTGGATATTGGTGACAAAACTGATACATATCCTAGAAAACTCACCATGCAAAAACAAACAAACAAACTTGACATCTCCTAATCCTGTGTGACATTGTTGCTTTTTAGGAGATGTGACCTAGAAATGTTGATAACACAGACACTGGAAGACTTGCCATTTCAAGGAAGTTGTGTTAACAACCCCTGTTATAACATTTGATCGATTTTTAAGTATAACACTATTATTAGAGAAACTTGGATAAGAAACTTTGCAGTTTTAGAATTTGATGTGCTCCTCCCCGTGACTCCTCACACAAGGTTATAGTCCTTTGGGATATTTCAATTAGTTGCTGTGGAGGTGACTAACTTAACACGAGGAGAGAATGAAGACTTCAGATGGAAAAGAACCAGCAGGTTCTGACTTGAGCTCAGACATCCTTAGTTCACAGAAATAACAGTTGTGTTCTTTAGATGGTTTCTCCACCTCTGTACCCCATAAAACATTTTTAAGTGAAATTCATATTTCCAGTAAAATCTTTCTCCAAATAGAACAAATTGAATGTTCTTGACGGTTTTTACACAAGCACCTCTTTATGGGTCTAAATTTAAATCCTCAAGAGCAGGGACATTTTAAGCATGGTCTTTAACCACTGAACAGCATTAAAGGTGGATTTCAGCTCTTTTGATTAACAGAGGAACCTCTGAACTAGAAGCCAAGCTGAGCAGAGGTAGGTTTGATATTTTTTTCTTGAACTAGAACAAAAACCTTCCGTTTTTGTCGTAAAATCTTGGTTGGCCGGGACTTAAGCAGAACTGTAATGAAAGTAAAATTTTCAGAAATGAATAAGGATTTGATTGAAAGCTGACATGATATCATGAAAAATGACCTGGCTCGCTTTCAGTTTGCTTCCACCTTATCATAAATACTAGCGAATCTGTCCTGTTTGCTTGTCAAATGTTCAACCCTAAAATAAATCCACAGGGCTTAGCCAAAGCATTTCCCTTAAATAAGGCCCTTCGGCTAAGCGTGCGCTACTACCTGAGTGCGGCCAGAAATGGCAAAGCCAGTGCCCCCTGGGCCGCCGGGTCAGTGTCTCTTCAAAGCTCCCACTGCAGTGTGGGAGCCCTGTGCCCTCAAATGGTTCTCCATGCTGTCCTAAACTGGGGGCTTTTCACATACCTTGTGGCATTTTCCAGCATCAGTAAAATTAATTCATCACTGGGATTAGTCCCAAACCCACAACTAAGTAAGAATTTGTCTGAAAAGAATATAACTGCATTCTAATTTTCTTTCCCATTTGCTTGCACAAAATATTTGGAGGAGCTGAGCAACATAGAAGTGGCCAAAGATGTTGCTGTTCCTTCTTCAAAGCTACCTGGGGTTCCCTGGTGTTTCCTTTGGGGCCTCAAATCCTGCTACCTTTTTTTTTTTTTTCCCAATTCTAGTATAGTTGACATACAGAGTTTTATTAGTTTCGGGTGAACAATGTAGTGATTCCAGTCTTACTGTCTTTTTGACTAACACCATTGACTTCATTTTAGGCAAAATTTTGTCATCAGATTTTAAACCAATGAAACCGATTTTACAGTTGGAAAATAAATTGTAAATTGACATATCCTAACCTCAATTCCCTCTCTCAGTAAGAGTATCTATAAAACATTACTTTTAGTGGAGATACATCTGCATTCCTGGCTAGAAAATTTTGCCCTTGAGGTACAATTAGTACCTGAATTATATATTCCAGATAAACAACCTGATAAGCAACCAAAGGTTCACTTTAAAAAAAAAAAGATAACTACATATGTCACTATGATTGATAAGTAAAGCCTTCTGCAGAAGAATCAACTGATTATTGGACAAAGCACTAGTTAAGAAGTCAGCTTATATGTTTTGTGGTCCTAGGTTTGCTATAGGTTGTATAACCCGTTGTAAGTCATGTGCCTCTGCACATGGAAACTGTACTCGGCAGTTTCCCTCCTTATAGGACACAATGACGAAGCACATACTGGCCCCAAATTATGTATGTTTGAATCACTTGCCACTTGCCTGATATGATACCTTGAAAAAGTCACTTAACCTCTCTTGGTTTCATCATCTGTAAAAGGGAAATAATACCAGCATTTTCCTCCTAGGATTGTTATGATGATGAGGAAAATATACATATCCATAATATACGTATATATAAGTTGTATGGGGCTAGCACACAGTAAATGCTATTAAACATTATTTATGGTGTTACTATCTGTTAACTGAGGAGAGGTTGGACCAGTTAACATCTGAAGGTCCTTCCCACTGTGAAAGTCTGTGACTAATCCAGAAGTCAGGATATTCCATCTGAAGTACCTAGACCTTAGTTATGTTGAAGAAACAATCATGGTTGGGAAGGTGAACTGATTTGTTCATCACAAAGTGAGTTTATCTGCTGAGCCCAGACCAGAAACCAGGTCTCCCAACTCCTGGTTCCACGGTATTTCACTATTCCAGAGTGTTTCTCTAAGAGACCACACTAACTTAACTTTTACTCAGTCTGGCCATATTGTCCTTTGCTGAAATGGAGATTTAAAAATAGTAAAGTGTCTGAAATCTTACACTTGCCGAATCAACTGTGAATTGTAATCAAAGGCAGTTGGTGAGAATGCAGCCACTGCCCTCTACTGGTTCAACATGTACATTATGCCATTCCTTATCTGACTCCCCAAAGGTGGGCTCAAATAGGTAGGGATGGGTGGGAACAACTTTTAAGATGAAGTAAGATGCTGACCATATTAACTGGAAAACAAGCATGATCTGGAAGGGAATACTATGAGCTTCTTCCCATTTGTCATCTCATAGGATCCCCCAAATTCCCTGCAAACACTTCATCTTCATTTTATTTCATATCTGCAAAAATTGGTTTACTATATACACATTTGTTTTCTTGATTCTGACTCTTTTTTTTTCACCTTTACTGCCCTCTTCTCTTCACAGGCATCACTGATTCTAAGACACATAAATTACTGGCTTCTCTCTCTTTTGGTCAGTGTCTCTCTGTTTCTTTCTTTCAATTTTTTCCCTCTGTTTATGTTTTATTTTCCAGGTATTTATTTATATCGTGTTCATGCCTGCGTGTTGCCAAATAGGGCTGTTAAGATTTATTGTGTTTCAGTGTCTCTAAGGAGACTCTAGTTTCAAGCTTCATTTAGGTGAACCCACTCTGTTTTCACACACACACGTCTGAATCTGTTTGCTGAAAGCAGTGACAAATTTCCAGACAGACCCTCTTACTCGTGTTGCCAAATTTTCATTCAGCACCATTCTTTTAAATGGCTTTCCTGTTATATAATCAGGACCCTAGAAGAAGATCCCTTCGGGGTATGATTTCATATTCATGGAATCTTGTCAGTTCCCCTTAAAATACTTGCATTGTCCTTCCCTTCCAGAACGTTTATTACCGACCTACCTAAAGCAGGCCTAGTCCCGCCCACGTTTGTTGCAGCAAGCCTTTCATTGGTGCCCCCAGCTCCAGCCTCTGCTCCAGTCCACCAGTCACAAAACTGCTTGCTCTGTTGCCCCAGATCCAGCCTTCCGATTGTCAGCTCCCCCTAGAGAATTCTGCTGAGTCCTTTCCTTAAGCAGGTCCAAACTTTAATCCTAATATTTGAGATTCTCCAGAATGTGGACTCTTAACTACTCATGTTTCTGTTTGGATACTATCACTTTATCACACATCTGCCTGTCCCCTGTAAATGCCATAATTTGCTCCTTCATCTGTCATCCCTCGAATGTGGAACCGGCTTGCCTCTTCACACCGCCGGCCTCTGTTGGCCAAATCCTCCCTTTCCTTCAGGATCCACTCCAAATGTTCCTTTCCTGCCAAGAAGCATCTTCTAATTCTCCTCATCTCTCCCTTCCATGATGGAACCTCTTCTGTTTTCTCTTCTGATATTATTCAAGTTGATCCTTTATTGTCTAATATCTTGAATTGTCCTTTCAGCGTGTCTATACATGTTCACCAGATTATAAATTCCTGGAGAAACTTCTTTGGCATCTATTTGTTTTAATATCCTCAAACTACTTATGTTCCAGTATGATAAGAACAAATGTTTGTGTAGTGTGTACTAGGTAACTCTCCCTGTTCTGAGTGCCAACTCATTTAATTCTCACAAGCCCTATGAGGTAGAAATTGTTTTCCAGATGAGGAAACCAAAGCATAGAGAGGTTGAATAACTTACCCAAGATCATATAGCTAGTAGGTACAAGAGCTGAGTTTCATACACAGGCCATCTAGTGCCAGAGTCCATCTCTTAACCACCACCCTACATATAGTGACATGGTAGGTCCTCGGTAATGCTTGTTGTGCTATTTGCTGGAAAAATAAAAGAAATGATAGTTGTTTTCACAAAAGCATGCCATTTCCTAATTTTTTAAGAGTAATCCTCCCTAGGTCAATGTACACAGATGTCTCTTCATAAAAATGCCAAGAAGAGGCTGCGTTGGTCATTTCCCACACCTATCCAAGCTAATAGTTGTTCTTTCCCAGACATTGATGTAAAGCCACAGAAGAAGGTCAAGGTCAGGAGGGTCTTTGACGTCATCAAGACTTATTGCTAAGTATTGGCTTTGCCTGTCCTTCATCTTCATGTTCCAAAATACAGAATAGTTACAAATTGCTTATTTAAACATGTAAAGATAATTAAAACTGGTTCAGCATGTTGCTTTGTACTTAGTACTTTTTAAACCAAATATTAAGCAGGGAGAACCCTGATTATCCAGAGAAGAGCTTGGCTTTTCATGTTTACGATCTCCTGTTTTCTCCTTAGAACACCTTGCACAGAATATATCTAAATCACATCTGGAAACTTGCCAATACTTGAGAGAAGAGCTCCAGCAGATAACGTGGCAGACCTTTCTGCAGGAGGAGATTGAGAGCTACCAAAACAAGGTACATACTGTGGAGATTTTTACCCAGGATTGAGGCAACAGTGGGAAGGGTGTTTATGAAGGACATCTGTTGAAAAATACAGACAGACTACAGAGTGAATGTCTTTCCTCAGATGTCAGATTTCTGTTTAAAATCTTTCTTTTAGAGATGATCATATACTTGGGGCTTTGTCATCTTACTGAGGTGCAAGTGTGTGAAATTCCAGCAATAACAAACAAATTCTCTTGTGCCGACAACTATGTACACGTATCTCCTATCACTTGGCAATGGGGGCTGGAGGAAGCAGTGTCCAAAAGCCTGAATGAATTGAGAGTTGTCCTGATATCACGATGGAAGATTTCAACGTCTGGAAGTTGATGTAAAGTAATCTCAGCCTCCTGTTTCCAGAGGTTTAGAAAATGTGTACAGAAAAAGGTTTGGAAGCTATTCTCATCACTCTAGTCTGAACCTAGCAATGTGGGACTGACAAAGGGTGCTGCTGCTTGCCTTTTTCTTTGCACACTGCTGAACAAGCCACCAGAATGGGAGGGCAGGGCTGGAGAAGGGGAAGTTTCAGTTACCCATTCTGCCTTGCTAAAGGGAGATGCTATGGTTTTCCCCAATAATTATAGAGATATAGGCCTAGGAAGGGCGACAGAGATTCTTCAGGCTAATCCTAACCTTCATTTAACATACGAGGAAATTGTATCCCTTGGCATATGGCAGGAGAGTGAAAATATCAGGACTAGGCCATGACTCCTGGCTCCTAATTCAGTGTTCCCTTCACCCCATCATATTGTTGGAAACAGTCTTAAACTAAGATCCATGTCCCCCTGTAACAAAATGAAAGAGCGGGTATACAAAAGCAATTAAATAGGACAGGAAGCGCATCGCTTTGTTTGCCTTTGAGATAGCAGGTAACACCAGTAGCCAGCTGGTATTGTTAAAAAGGGAAACCAGAAAGCAGTAAGAAACAGCAAGGCATGTGAAATGGGATTCCGAGTCAGAGATGCTGGGATTTGAATCCCAGCTCCAACACCTCCTAGCTGTGAAACCTCTAAGAGAGTTTGCATCCATTTATGGAAAATGGGAAGATGAAACAGGACAAGGATGTCATACAGCATCTAGCTCAAAGCAGGTGTACAATAAATGTAGTTGACTCCCCTTCTCTTCCTCACCCCCAGTAAAATGGTGTTAAATTCCCCAAGGTAAAATAATTGCTCACAAGAAGATCCTACTGTGCTACTGTCCGAGGCCCAAGGGTCAAGCGGTGGCATGTGTTGCTTTTCGGACTCACGTTTTCACCTGTTCATAACATCTTCCTCCTGTCCCTTTGCCACCAAAATGGTAACAGAGGAATCAGAGGATATGAGAAGGGACTTGGAAGCGATCATTATAACCCAAATGTTCATTTTTAATCCTCTAGCTTTTTTGAATCCATTTCCAAAGAAGGCTTTGACAAAATAGGGGCAGTTAAAAACCCCCGTGTCTGGGACATGGGTGACCGTGCGTGTTAATGTGCTTTGCTCTTCTACAGCAGCGAGAGGTGATGTGGCAGTTGTGTGCTATCAAAATCACGGAAGCTATACAGTATGTGGTGGAGTTTGCCAAACGCATTGACGGATTTATGGAACTGTGTCAAAATGATCAAATTGTGCTTCTCAAAGCAGGTATGTGCTTTGCAAGTGAATTTTGAGATCTCTTCCTAACCTGCTTTCACCCGCCTATTAAAGAAATGCTGGGTAAGGAAGGTGTCGGGAACAGTTTTTCCCCAATGATGATAGCTCGGTTTCTCCCAGCAGCAACTGAGTCCTTTTTAAAGGTTTTTGAGCTATCTACGGGAAACATTCCCTCCATTTTGTTTCTCCACCGATTGATTAATTTGATTAATTTGAAGGACCTACATTCCGCTATCTTTCCATCACCTGCGTTTTGTTTCTACCACTCCAGACCCTCGGGAGGTAACAGTAAGTTGTTAGGAATGTTATTTGTGGAACTCAAAGGGGCACCCCTGGTTTCTTGGTTGGTTGGTTGGTTGGTTGATGTTATTGTTCGTATGTTTATTAACATCTAATGTATTATTTGTTTCAGGGGTACGGGTCTATGATTCATCAGTCTTATACAGTTCACAGAACTCACCATAGCACATACCCTCCCCAATGTACATCACCCAGTCACCCCATCCCTCCCGCCCCCCCTCCCCTCCAGCAAGCCTCAGTTTGTTTCCTGAGATTAAGAGTCTCTCATGGTTTGTCTCCCTCTCTGGTTTATTTTAATAAATATGAATCAATACGTTTTCCTGGCAACTCTGAGACTCCATTGCAAGACAGAAGAATGCCAGAGAAGTAATTTGTAACCCCATCTCTCTTCAGGAATATAGGCCATAGTTAGCTTGGCCATAGTTAGCTTCAGCATAAATCTTTAATTACGCTAGTAAACTGTGCCCCTTTAAATAGAGAGCTGAGGGGCACCTGGGTGGCTCAGTCAGTTGGGCTGCCTTCAGCTCAGACATGATCCTGGAGTCCCAGAATCAAGCCCCAGCTCGGGCTCCCTGCTCAGCGGGGAGCCTGCTTCTCCCTCTGCCCTTCACCCTGCTCGTGTTCTCTCTCACTCTCTCTGTCTTTATCTCAAATAAATAAATAAAATCTTTAAAAAAATAAATACAAAAAATAGAGAACTGATGTGACTGAGAGCCACTGGCCACATGACATACAGCCCCCGCTGCACTGAATCAGAAAGGGGGCCCTACATTAGGGCCTTCACAGTAGATAAATATTCACCACGATAAGATAATCCA
Organism: Ailurus styani; assembly: GCA_002007465.1. Lineage (NCBI taxonomy): Eukaryota > Metazoa > Chordata > Mammalia > Carnivora > Ailuridae > Ailurus > Ailurus styani. The sequence continues at coordinate 396,237 of LNAC01000850.1, read as the reverse complement.
CACCATTTCTGTCTTCACTTAGGTTCTCTAGAGGTGGTGTTTATCAGAATGTGCCGTGCCTTCGACTCTCAGAACAACACCGTGTACTTTGATGGGAAATATGCTAGCCCCGATGTCTTCAAATCCTTGGGTAAGGAAATCTCGGTGCTCTGTCTTTAAATCAGAGCCGTAGGAAAGTGTGGGAGTCCTGCCAAAGAGCTTACTGAATAGAACGGAAACTGTTCAGTCTCATAGAACGGAAACTGTTATTTGAAAGCAAAAATTAAAGGATTTTATGCTTATGTTACTTTATAGTCACTGCAGAAAATTCACACAGCTCCAACGGTTTTTGTCTGTAGTACGTTGAAAGGTTTAGCATTTTGTTTCATCTGGTTTGTAATTGAAGAAGTTTATATTGTCTAACCTTCCAGTTCCCTTGCAGATTTTAAGCAGATTTTCATAGGATAAATTATTCAGATAAACTAGATGATGTAATTTGATGCATAAAATCAAGCAAAGAGTACTTCTCAAATAACACCCATTAATAGGAATGAAATGTAGATATCAAAGAAATAAAGTATAGCTAAGTAAAACTGACATTTACTATAAAAATTATTTTGGATTTCTATAATTTAAATAAAGTGAGATATAATCACTAAGAAGAATGAAACAGTATCCAAGATAAAGTTGTTAAGTGATTTTAAAAACAATAAAATGACAGAAGGTCTGTATACTTTAGGAAAGTTCATTGCCATTTAAATGCATATATATAATATGCAAATCTGAATGAGTAGACACCAAACTTAACCAATCCTTTTTTTTTTAAAGATTTTATTTACTTATTTGAGAGAGAGAGAGAGAAAGTGTGCATGAGTAGGGGGTGGGAGCAGAGGGAGAGGGAGAAAAAGATTCCCTGCTGAGCAGGAAGCCCACCTTCTGGGTTTGATCCCACAACCCTGAGGTCATGACCTGAGCTGAAAGCAGACACTTAACCAACTGAGCCACCCAGTCGCCCCAAACTAACCAATCTTTTGAGGATGGATTATTATTTTATGAAACTTTCACATTCTACATTTTCAGTTCTGTAATAGCTATAATAATTTTACCACTGTACTGTGTCATTTGTTATCATTTTTAAGGGTGGCTTAAATCAAATAGAGTAGAAAAAAAAAATCAATGAATGGAATACTCAGTTGGTTCGTAGCTATTTGACTCTGTTGGTTAAGATTGTGGGTCCTGAAGTCAGGCAACCTGACTTTGAATTTCAGGCTGTTTCTTCCTACCTGTATAAACTTAAGTAATTTTTCTCTCCAAATCTGTTTACTCACCTCTAAAATGGGAAGAAGAATAATAATACCTCCCTCATAGAGTTGTTGTGAAGCAATAAGGTACCCAAAGGAACCTCTTAATGTGGTACTTTATAACATGCTAACCTTCCAGCAAAAGTTCATTCTCAATATTTTGAATGGTGAGGATGGTGGTGATAGTGATGATTGCTAAACAGATTTTTCTTTTAAGATTTCAAACTGTTAAACTGTAGAAATTCTATCACTATCCTCTTGGATCTTTGACTACTAGATCCTTCTTCACCTTATTCCATATTTTTCTCCAAAAATAATAACCAAAATCTTAAACTGTCTTTAACTTTGGCAGGTTGTGAAGACTTTATTAGCTTTGTATTTGAATTTGGAAAGAGTTTATGTTCTATGCACCTGACTGAAGATGAAATTGCATTATTTTCTGCATTTGTACTAATGTCAGCAGGTAAGATAACCAAAGAACAATGTAATGCTTTAAAAATTGTCCAGGTAAAGAATTCTTAGAAGGTGCATAAGTTGTAATGGCTCTAGAACATTCAGGTGCCTACCAAGAGAGGTTTCCACCCTTACTAAATCTAATTTTAAGTTTTACCAAACAGCAAAACGCCCCTCCCCCCCACACACATACATGTACCTGTTTAAGAAGACTTCATGCCATTCTGACAAAATCTTAAGAAATGAGAATTGAGTAAAGCCCAGCCCACAGTTAACCTCCTGATATCATGAGAAATGCTCTGATAGAGTAGGGTTGCCCTTCTTAACAAAAATCTCCAAGACAACATGGTTTTTAAGACATCCTACTTTTTCTTAAGATTCATCTGGATGTCATCTACAAGTTTATCCAAATTTAAGCTATGTTTTCAACCAGTACTGCCTCCTGGGGATATTCTGTTTTGCAAATTTACTGTCTTCTGTTTGGAGTTCTTACACATAACGACTAAATTAACAACCCTTAAGTCATTTGGAATGCTCTTGACGATCTTAGTTGCCTTGGATTCTAAGGCAATTTTCATATTTGCCAGAAAGGTTAGCAGGATTGTTATGAGTATTTCATCCAGAAATGTAATATTAGAAAGATTTGAGCATCCGTGGTAGTTTCATTTACCCTTGTGTATGGCCGTAGATTTAAATGTCTATCCTTTTGGAAGGAGAGGACTCTCCCTTCCTTTCAGTATCAGTAAAAATGGAAAGCTTTACCACTCTATCATACATCAGTTTTCCACTGCTTTAGGAGCAAATTTTGAACAAAGAGTAAAACTGACCTATTGTTCTCTAATTCTCCGTTGTGGCATATTGATCTGTGTCTGAGAGTCCAGAGGAATTGGGGTGTCCCAATGACACATGAGAGAAATACTAAGAAGTACCACTTTTCATCTTTAGATCGCTCGTGGCTGCAGGAAAAGGTAAAAATTGAAAAACTGCAACAGAAAATTCAGTTAGCTCTTCAACACGTCCTGCAGAAGAATCACCGAGAAGATGGAATACTAACAAAGGTAAGAGGGAAAGGTAGTCCGGTTGGCATAGCCTGAACTATCCCTTGCCACGGTCTTGCTGCCAGCCACCCTTACAAGTCATCTTACCAGCCCCCAGAAGTATCCATAAGCAATAGACTACCGAAAAGAAAGAAATATCTCCATTTCAAAAAACTTGGCTGGGCCAAAATCCAGGTTAAGTTCTACTTAGTATCATTGGTTGTGAAGTGTCCTGCAGTAATAGGGCAATGATAGAAATTTTTTTTTAAAGCATTAATACATTCTGGAAATCCTCCTCCTATTCCATCTAAGTAGTGCATAAAGCAGAGTTAATGTTCTGCATTGGTATAAATTAGAGAAAATCTTTGAATTTAGAAGGAAGAAGTTATAAAGGACTAAAACAAGCAGGATAATCAGATATTCTAATATTAGTTCTCTTTCTGTTACATTCATTAGTAATCAACAGAAAGTGACTTTTGTATTTTCTTCATCAATTTCCCATTACTACCCTGTATTCAAAGCATAAGGCTTCATTTTTGCTAATTATTACCTTTTGCAATAAAAATATAATTAGGATGTCAATTTAAAATATGCTAATATTCTTCAGTGCTAGTGCTAGTAGTATGTATTTGATCTTCGAAAAATCAGCCGTATTCTTCTAAAACTATTTTATGTGTTTTGTTGTTCAAGAAGATTGATTTGAGAGGTTTGAGTTTCTTTTCCTGCTTTCTTTTCTTTTCTTCTGATAGCTAGGTAGGTCAGAGAGGGGAAGTTGGTAGTTAATTGCTGTTTTGTTTTTATTTTGCACCTGTTCGATGAGAGATTGAGGCAGGAATGGAAAATAGAAGAACTCTCCAGACCCTTACCTTCTTCTCCATCTTGCCCCAGTACAAGGATACAATTAGTTTCTTTCATTAGAGAGAGCACCTAACACATGGACAAGATCTGTCACATATGTTTCTTAGAGAGGATTATTCTGGTTGAAATAATACATTGTTAGTACAGTGTTTTGGAGTTTAAAAAGCACTTTTTCAAGCTGTTATTGTCTTCAACTGGTAAATGGTGGATGCTGAGACTTCTCTCCAGGCCTTCTGACTGTTCTTTCTTCTGAGCCTTTTACTCGGACCCAGAATTGGTTTGTGCAGGCAAAGTTCTTTCCAAGAAGAAACTTGTTGTCATTGGAGTTGGCTAGTACTGGTTCTTCATACAATATGTAGGGGACGCCATCATCTACATTTGCAGTGACCTCACCTGCCCACGACTGCCTCCTTGTCCTCTTCTCTGTCACCAGAAGTCCTCTTTCTCCACAGCATTGGAGGACAGGGTGGGAGATGGGAGAGCAGAAAGCATGTTGGAATAGGAGAAGGAGGTGAGAGGCTTGGGTTCTTATCTCAACTCTGCCACTCTTGCTCTTGAACATCTTTTCAGGTTACTGTATTACTGGTCTTCAAATTATATTTAATGGGCGCCTGGGTGGCTCAGTGGGTTAAAGCCGCTGCCTTCGGCTCAGGTCATGATCCCAGGGTCCTGGGATCGAGGCCCACATCGGGCTCTCTGCTCAGCAGGGAGCCTGCTTCTTCCTCTCTCCTCTCTCTCTGCCTGCCTCTCTGCCTACTTGTAATCTCTCTCTCTGTGTCAAATGAATAAATAAAACCTTAAAAAAATTATATTTAATGTATACCTGGTATTCTGTGATATGGCTAAAATTTGTCTTTACCAATCGTCCTTCTTGGAAGAATGCGTAGCTGCTTCGAGTGCGTTTCACCTTTGTAAACTACATTGTAAAGATCATCCAGAGTCCCTGATGTTTGATGCTCGTGTCTGTTCTCTCCTCACAACGTGTCCTTTCTTCCACTTACAGTTAATATGCAAGGTGTCTACATTAAGAGCCTTATGTGGACGACATACAGAAAAGCTAATGGCATTTAAAGCAATATACCCAGACATTGTACGACTTCATTTTCCTCCATTATACAAGGAGTTGTTCACTTCAGAATTTGAGCCAGCAATGCAAATTGATGGGTAAATGTATCACCTAAGCACTTCTAGAATGTCCGAAGTACAAACCATGAAAAACAACAACAAAAAAATTAACCGAGACACTTTATATGGCCCTGCACAGACCTGGAGCGCCAACACACTGCACATCTTTTGGTGATGGGGTCAGGCAAAGGAGGGGAAACAAAGAAAACAAATAAAAGTTGAACTTGTTTTTCTCATGCATATGATTTCCATTATGCCTACAGATATGGACCCTTTTTCTGTCTCAACTTCTTGATCATTGACCTCTGTTTACAACTGAAGGAGGGTACTAAAGTCGGAGGATTTCCTTTTCTTGTAGCTCACTGCCCACAGACTTTCTGCAGAGTCACCAATCTGTCGGTAACAACAGAGAGTCCGGCAATAATCGGTGCCCGCTGTGCATAGCGGAGGTGGCGGCATGACTTTGCACAACCTGCTCTTTGTTTCATGAAGGAAGTTTTTATTTTTTTCACCGATTATTGCCAGTCAGCAGGATGGCCTGAAAAGGGTCCATAGCACTAGCAACAATAGCATTATAATATATTACAGGGTAAATGGGCATGAAGACTATATATAGCTAAAAGAGATATTGTTTATATATTGTTTTAATTAATATAAAATGTAGTTACTGGTGTAGCTTTTCCTGTTGAATTGATAAGGCACTTTCATTTTGCACCTTTTTCTTTAAATGAAATGCTAGCGTGTTCACTGTTGTGTCGCATGTGCACCAGAAACACAAGTTTAACTGAGAAGGCTTGGAAGGTACGTCAGGAGGTGTTTATGCTGCTGTTTACAAATTATTTTGAAAAGACTGGCTGGTCATATCTAGAAATCACAATGTGGATTATTGTTTTTTTTTTTTTTTTTTTTACCACTTCATTTGGAATTAGAAACAGAACTCTCCCTAAATTATACTTTGCTTTTTGGTAAGCTCAAGGATAGATGTGTTTATGCTTCATACAAAGTTGAATGGTCGATTGGTGCTATGCACTTATACCATCATGCACATTGTTTTTAAAAAGCTTTTTTAAGTGCCACCTCATGGAGGCAAGGGAGGGAGGGGAGGCTCATTTCACACAATATTCAGTAGTTATAATGACTCAGTCTCAACTTGGAATTCTCATGCTTTGAGGATAAATCAGTAACCCAAATATTTTTTCAGCTTTTATTATAAGAAGGACCCAAAGATTATATCTGGAGCAAACACACACTCCCCACATGAGGACATGAAACATTTACTTTGTGAATAACTTTGTTCTTGGTCTAATCTAGGAACTCTAAGAGTATATTTCAGAGTGACCTAGCTCTAGACTAGCTGCCTCTAGACGCTGTAATTCTAGAATATTGCTCTCCATATTTCACAGACAGCGGATAGAAGGGCAAGGGAGGTATGCAACACTGAACCAGGTTCTCTTATTTAAATATTAAATATTTTAAGCATTCAAAGTGAAGTTGTTGCTAGCTGCAAACATTTACTCTTGTATTTATCTTCACTAGAAAACTGTGGACTGTAATTTATTTTATTAAATATTTAGAAGATTGTTTGGCTTTTGTGTTCAGGTGAGAAACATGGAATGTCTTTGTTTAACTTCATGTTTTGGGTTTTGTTTTTGTTTTTGTTTTTATAATTCCCAGTGGGGGAAGGGAAAATGAATAGTCTGACACACAAGTGTGCATATTTTAAAAATAAGTGCCCTTTGGAAACGTAGGCATTTAGAAGATGATTTTAGTCAGTCGGGGTGGGATTCAAACTTCTGGCGTGACATGAAAGACCATGGTTATACGGAAAAGGGAACATCTTTCCATAGCATAAAGGGGGGAGTTTCCAGGCAGCCCTTTATAACCGAGAAAATGCCTCTACCCCCAGGGTCCTCCTGAATCTTCCCTAGGAATTGTGGCTCCTGATGTCACGTGGATCACAGCGTGGGCTTCCCAGGGCCCTTTACTCTGGCTTTAACTCCAACTGATTTTCTGACTTGTTTCTTGAGGGATCTGGAAAAGAGGAAGGAATTATTCACACAGAAGTATGTATGAAGCCTAAATAACATCTTAATTTTTTTTTTCAAAAATATAGTAAGGGTTAAACTATAAATAGAAGACGAGAGTAATATTTACTTAAATTTCTTACAAGCATATTAAACTTTATGTGAGTGTTTATATAAAGAGGTTAACTAAGCATATAGTATTTATATTGGGGCAAGAAGGGTTAAATCAAATTTTTAATTTAAATAAGCATAGTTCCTTTAAAGATCAATAATATTTATACTCTGAAAAGAGTACCAAGCTTAGTTCAGTTATTTATTTGTCCATTTTTTTCCCCCTGTTGTTTCTCCTGTGGGGGGTGGGAAATGGTGTGTTAGGGTATTTTTTGGTTTGATTTTTATTTTTTGTTTTTTGCCATTCTGAGTCACTAAATTTGGGGGTGGTTTTATTAAAGTATATTAACTTCTTTTTTACCAAAGCTTTCTGAATATGACCAGCCTCAGGTGCTAGCGCATTAAAGAGCAACTAAACCTAATTCCAGTGTCCATTTGTGAAGTGATAAGAGCTAATTGAACTTCTCTAAGGGTGAGAGAGAGCATAATGTTGAGTTTAAAAGAAATTCATTTTCCCAGAAAGGATTTTGCATGTACCAAATGCAAAAAACGATGCTTAATCTCAGTAGTCATCACGCCATGGTGACATTGCTTTTAGAATAAACCAACATACATTGACATGATGCTGCTACCAGGTCTTTCTGAAAGAAAAGCAAGGTGAGGACTTTAAGAGAAAAATACATTGACAGTGTAGGGACAGAGCAGGAGAGTCATGCTCGGTGAACAGAGGGAACAATTATTATTTGGATCAAAGTTGGGATCTGAAGTTAAACAATAAATTCAGTTTTAAAAAATGAAGTATAGAAAAGGATGTGAGAAACTTTGCGTTTTTATTTTCTTATAAAAACACCTGCGTGATGACACAAACTACTTGGTGATACAGAACGGTGATTGTTAAGAGTTCTTGTAATTAAAGTTTCCTAAACGTAAATATCCAATAGTCTTTTAAAGATTGGAATCACATCATTGTTGTCCTGGTGACTGTGATGCCTTTTATACAGTTTTTTCATAGAGGGTACATAAGGCTTTTTGTACAAACCCTGAATACCCTTTGTTACAATGGTGTCAGATGGTTGCATTATACTCTGAAGAACCTGGCCTTGGTCACAATGAAAACAAAAGTGCAGATGAAAGTGCTTTTTTGGACAGTTTGCAAATTGTGTTAAAGCTATGGATTTTTTTTAAGTGTTCAGCATCCCAATTTGCGTTAAAGCTATGGATTTTTAAAAAAGTCTTCAGCATCCTAATTCACCCTTCCTAACTTAAGGAAAATATAACTTAAGACACTGCTTCTAAGTTTGGTTGTTCTTTATAGTGTGGATACCCAGATCTCTGTGAGCGTATGGGGGTGGGCTGAGGGCCAGATGAGGAGGGAGTGCGTGTGTGTGTGTGTGTGTGTGTGTGTGTGTGTGGTTTTTGGGTGTATGATGTGCGTGTGTCGGACCGCTTCTAGGCTACTAAGTGTCAATGGAAAAGAAAATGTATTCAAAATACTTAAATCAAAACTAGAAGATGGGGGAAAAAAAGATTTATTCTATACAAAGCCTTGTCTGGACCACTTTAGAGAGACTTCTATTTTTTTAACCCTTCTATAAATATTTGATGGCACTTGAAATATTCCTGCAATAAAATGTGATTTGTGTAAAGAAAAAAAAAAAGATTTTGTAATGTGAAACAAAGAAAGAAAGTAATGTAATTTTCTAAAAAAAAAAATACAAACAAACAAACTTTGTATTATTTTCTTGATGGAATTTGTCTATCTGTCTTTGGAAAACTTTTTATTTCATTGAATGTGCCATAGTAGAAATATGTGTTTTTAGTTTTAGACTAAGGAATAGCTGTTTGTGTTCCGACATTCCAAAATGCAAAACAACCTAGTAGAATCTTTAATGAAAAGGTTTAAGTAGGATGTAAGCTTCTCTCATTGTTGCTTTTTTGCACATGTTCTTCATTCCTCTCTAGTGCAATATGTACATAGAGCACTTGCGGGTGTACCTTGATCCCTCAGGGAAAAAATACATATTTGTACAGTTTTGGTTTTTTGGTTTTTGTTTTTGGTTTTTTGGGTTTTTTTTTTTTTGCCTTTTGTTTTTGGCTAAGGAATGTCGATTGAATCACTTGTTATTGTTGAGGGGCAGCCAGATAATAATCCTAAAGCCACTGTTTTCAAATATCGATTGTTTAAATCATGTGTCCTTCCAGTGCTATTATTTTAAGATAATAATAATAAAAAGTTATTTTCTGACAGTTCTTTGTGCTGATTGGTGAAAAAAAAGGGTAAATAAGCACCTTATGATTGACTTACTGTGAATGACAATCCATCTTGATATCAACAATAGAAGCCCTATCACTTTGGAGTTGGGGTTAAGAGTCAGAAACAATGTGCTCAGGGATCTTCTAAAACTCTTCAAACAGGGTGGCCAGTACTACTGGGACAAATTGTGTTTTTTATTATTAATAATAGTGATAATAATACTATCCCTCAAGGCACAAGTGAACTGTGTAGAACTGCGTGTGTGTGTGTATGTATGTAAACTCTTCACTATCGTCTCATTTTGTTGACTTCAAAATGTACGTGTTCTTCAGTCTTGTGTGGTTAAAAACATTGAATAACTTCCAAAGCAGTATAAAGTTATGCCAGTATGTTCACAAGATAAATTAGTAGGCAGTATACTAACAGAGAACATCACTTCACGTGCAGTCCTACATACTCCCTTTACCTTCCTTGAAATTCATACCATTATCTATTAGAAACTTTTCAATCATGATATGCAGAGAATTGCTTAAACCAGTTATGAGACGAGAGTCCTGCCTGTCAGTGCAGTGAAAGAGGTAAAAATTTGAACACATTTTTTTCAAATGCCTGCAAATAACTTATTTTCATGGTGTTCTCCTCTAGAAACAAACCAAAACATCCCTTTATGAAACACAGTTCTCTTACTTCTACACTTACAGTTTTCATTTCTTGAATTAATACAAGAGCTGACATTTAAAGACAACCAAACCCACCCATGGAACAGCACCATGAGCCAGCTTTTATGGTTACTTAGGACACTTTTGCAATATAGTTTCATTCTCATGTTTCTGTGTATTTTCATAAGGCGGGTGAACCTCAGTATAGTTGTTGGCTTTGATGCTCCCAAACCTGGAATACACATTCAGAAGAAGCTTTTACACAGTTTCTTACTACCGTAGCAGAATATAATCTGAGAAAACTTTCCATGTCATTTAGATGAAAAGGAAACTTTGACTTTGTTGTTTTTGATAATAAAGACTATGGAAAATGGCAGAAATCGCTCTCTTTCTCTCTCCACCTCTATATATACATGTATACGTATATATACATACATACACATATATATACATACACACACAGGTTATTGACATTTTCACATACTGTAACACGTGATTGTCACGTCTTACTTATAAAGATAAGCTACAACAGAACCCTATTAACAGAAATATAATTGCAACAGTAAGTCTTGATCTAGTGCTAATAATCTATGATACAAGTCTTCATTCTATCCCTAAACCTAGTATTATTAAAGAGTTTCCACCAGATTTGATTAAAGAGGCCTTCCTACTATTGTTTATTCTTAAGATATGAGAAGGCTGATGACAATGTCTTTACAAAGCAATCGGTTTCACTCCTGGGTCAGTTGCTTATTTGTTGTAAGTAAGATCAGTTTTGTCAGGCTCTCCAAATAATTTTTTTTTAAAGTAATCGAAAAGCCTGGCTTTATACCAAGGAAATATCATAGATGGAGGGATCTCCATATTTAACCAGACCCTCAGATCTTAGAGCAATAAGTACATTCATTCAGTCATTTACTTATTTATAAATGAATGACAGAATATTCAATCCAAATAAACACAATGTTTTTTCAGCAATGCAATATAACATGAGTCTTGTGTTAAGAAAATGCATATGACTATTTTAAATAGATGCCTATAGAATCCGTGTCTGCTGTTTACATTCAGTGTGTCTGCCACATTTTCTTTTACTTTTTTCCTTCTAAGAACTAAAGAAAGACAGCTTGCTATTAGCTTTGACACACTGCACACACCATTATGTTGTTCTCTAAGAGCAACTAAATTCTCTCCAGTGTCCCGTGTGTTTCCTTTCTCACTCATTATTACTTTTATGTGGATGAAAACTATTTCTAGGAACTTGGTTATTATTGAACAGATTGCATTTGTAAATGCAGATAATTCTTGAGCAATATAGTGAATATGATTTCACATACACAAAAAATCCGTATGTACTGTACACATATTCCTGAATCCAAAATTCTCTTATCCACAGTGGTTTGAAATCTCATATAAAACAGTGGTAAATTTTTAAACATTAGGACATTAGCTGGCTGCTTCTTTAAATGTACCTGTATTGTCTGCCTGCTCCTTTTGTGGAGATGTGTTTTTGTAATGGATGTTTGGGCCAATGGGAGGCTTCAAGCTACAACATATTTTCCCAGTTTAAATATATTTAACATATGACAAACCCCAGACAAGGCTTTTAATATGTATAAAGAACTGCAGTGTTAGGTGGTTTATTTGCAAACCGTTTTCAATGTTGTCCATTTTTATGGCACCTTTAACAATATTCTTGTTTCCAAAGTACAAAAAAAATAGGTTAAATAATCTAGCCATAACTGAATGTCAAGCAATAAAACAAATGACTTTTGTGCATAGACTTAAAAAAATACAAATTTTAGACATCTGCATGTAAATGCAATCTCTTGTTTACTGCTTTCTTCAACTTGAGCAATTGATTCCTTATTTACTATTAACTTAAGAACTTGTAATGGCCTGTAAACATTTTCTCTCTTACTCTTCTTTCAAATTTACCTTTGTCCCTGCTTTTAAGTCATAATATTTAATGTTGTTCTGCACATCTCTATACAGTTAACTTTTTGGCTTTCATTCTGTATAGATAAGAAAATGTTATATTATAAACAGCCTACTCAGTGCAAATATTTATCTGTTTATCAAATCCACAATATGCTGTATAATACTGGTTTTACTATATAATCTATTTTAGACATAGCTGTTTAGAACTAGAGTGTGCTATTTTTGTGTTTTTCTGATGTGTGGTGCTAGATAAGTTACTTTTGTGAACAAAAAAAATCCCTTTTATTCCTAGACAATACCACCTTTGGGTCTTGTTAATTTCACTGAGTATAACTATATATTTGTATATATATACATATATATATATCTACCTGTTCCCAACTGGCAGCTGTATCAGAGTGCTGGATTTGGGACATGCTTTTCTCTTTAAATACATAATATCATTATATAAATTATTCTAGAGTGTATTTAATTAGGATAAAATTACTTCCTTAGTATGGATATTTGACATCTATAGGGTGAATTTGTTATTAAATATGGATATATGAAAACTTCTTAGCATTTACTTTATGTTTGCTACTTGGCTTTATACCATATCTCCTGAGCTGAAAAATAATTTGCCAGGCCTTCAAGATCCTAAAGAAACACTCTAGTTTAATGGAGTAATATTTTTTTTTCTTACTAAGGAATTATATTATTGGCACCTGACAGAGTTGTGTACTTAGCTCCTATTATAGATAATAGGCATTTATATAAAATATCCTTGGTGGCTTGATGGCAGAATAAACCTTCCCCTTCTACCTGAGCCATGAGAAGCATGGAGACATCTGCTATCATGGCAGAACATGGGCCATAAAGCAAATCTGACAAGGGACGTTCTGTTTCAATATGACCTCAACCAACTTCATGAACTGAGTGAAAGACCTTTATTTTAAAAGTCATTTAATAATGAGCTTAGTTAAACTCTTTCACCTATTCTCCCAAGACCTATTGGCATTGTTAAAAATCAAAGTATATCAAATATCTAACTAAGGATGTAGTTAACCTTATTAAATATTGATTAGAATTGTTCTGTAATATTACTGAATTTGTAAGATCTTTAGCAAAGATTTTTGAGCAATTTATAAATATAGAGCAAATGTTTCTGTTTACTGCACTTTTTGTAATTGAAGGTGATAAATTCTCAAGCCATGGTTATTGGCTTCCATGCACTGCATATTTACCCACAATTCTAGACATTTTCCATTTTTATGGAAGAGTTGCTGTTATCTTAATTATAAACGCAATCATGTGGTTAATGAGAGCGAATGCTAATAGTTAACCTTTTAAAGTGAATTGGCTACAGTTTAGGGAGAAATCTCTTTTACTACAAATCACGTCATTCCTTATTGCTTCACTTAGAGATTGAAACCTGTTGGGTTTTTTTTGTTGTTGTTTTTAAAGCACCATTTAGTATCCTAAACTTCTTGAGAGTAGAGATTGTATCTCTTTGTGTCTACACAGTGGCCAGCACATGTCAGCATTTGATAATTGTTAAATGACAAGTGTGCCCAAATTAAAATTTTTTCCTGGGATTTTTTTTTTGGTAAATTTATAAAGTATGTCAAGCCTTATGGTTAACACTTTCTTCTACAACCAAATATTAAAGCCACATTTAAAAAGACCACATGAAATGCTGATTCTAATTGTGTGTAGGTCTTGAAGATTAAGCACACAAATTTCACAAAACTCTGTGAGTAACAAACTCAGCCTTCTGTAAATATAAATGCAAGTTTGGAAACAGTAATACTGTACCTATAAATATATGCTGTCTGTTTTGTGTACAGTATGTAAAAACTCCTTTTCTGCCACACTAAAAATGCAAGCCATTTATGGGAATCCTAAAAATAGTATTGTACTAAAACTTTGCTAATGATCTTTATTAGAGGATCATCCAACTTTTCACTTACATTGGGTTTTCTTTTCAATTCACTCTTACAGTAGTCTGCTTATTTCCAGCTGTTTGTTATTTTATTGAGTCCTCAATTTAAAAAAAATATTTTGATTCATTTTGTAAATACAAGCTGTAAAAAAAAGAGAGATTTAATGTTGTCTTTTAAATACTCCAATTTTCATTCTAATATGAATGTTGTTATATTGTACTTAGAAACTGTACCTTTAATATTACATTATCTTTATTAAAAGTGCATTGAACACATCAATTTTAGATGTGCTTTATGTACTGTTATCCTATAATAAAACTTCAGCTTCTAATGGAACACTTGCCTTGTTTTTATTCTTTTTTCTTGGTTATTGAGTTGCCTTGTACATAGTTTTCTAGTTCACATTTTGTCTCCAGAAAATGGGCTAGTAGAACCTTGCTACTTAAAATGTGGTCCACAGATCAGTAGCACTGACATCACCTGCGACCTTCACCTTACTAGAAATGCAAAATTCTGGGCACCTTCCCAGACCTACTAAATCAGAATCTGCATTTTTACAAGATCCCCAAGTGGTTGGTTTGCATACTAAAGTTTGGGAAGTACTCGTCTGTAGTACAGTACTTTTAAAAAAATAATTCATTTCCATTTGCTGAGTGAAAAATGTATAGAAGGATCAAGCCACCCTTTGGATCAGAAAGTCAATGAAGAAGTTTTAACTTGTGAAATAATATCTACTGATTGGTCATAGCCACCAGAAATGCAGAATTGAGGATTCTCAGGCTGCTTGCTGTCTCAAAGAAGGATGCCGTGACTGGTCAGTGCTGTCTGCCCTGATGTGTGGCAGGGGAGAAATCCTGAATGCACACCATACTTTGTCATGTTTGCTTTGGAAATTATTAAAATGGAATGCCAGAAATGATAGCAAAGACTTCAAAAAAACCTGACTTTGTCTGAGCTGTCTTTGTCCTACCCCAGCCTAACCACCTCTTGAGTAGATTATATGGGAGTAAAATAATAAATTTGAAATCAGCTAAGTATCACACTATTTTCATGATGAAAAACACCTCATTATAAATTATTTTGAAATTCACGTCAAGGACATCCAAATTATAAAATATCCTAAAGTCAGAATAAAGGCAACTGAGTTGGCATTTTCCTCCACATGCATACTACAATACCTAAGCGTCTCTTGCACTCAAGAAAATAAATATTTGAACTGATCCCAACAGTTGCTTCATGTGACAGACCCTAATCCTGCTTTCATTTCCAACTGCCTCAGAGAAGAGGAAAAGTGAGATTATGCATGTGAAATATTTGTAGACTGTTAAGTTCTATATGAATATAAGTGTTCAGCACCTTCAGTATCTTAGGAAATTGGGACTTAACAGAAATAATGGAGTTCAAGTTATGAAATCTGTCACCTCCTCGCCTCTGGCCAAACCCATGCCTAAACTCCTTCTGATAAGAATGATGGTTTATACTCACCTCTCCATCATGGATTAACTTGCCCAGCTTCAAGAGGGATACTTTAAACCGGAGCATAAGAGGGATTTCTTACCATTCTGTATATAATGATCTCATGGGAGAATTAGAAAGGAAAACAAATGTCAAGTTAATAACCTCTTGGGGAAAAGCAAAAGCAATAATCATAGGAAGATCTGACCACAGTGTGCCTTGATTGGTACTGTTACTACTAAGCTTTGTCTCATGAGGCAAGATCAGTCTAGCCCCCCCCCAAATTAGACTTCCACTTTTATTGTGCCCTTGGATCAAATGGACCAGTGCAGAGCAGGCCTTGGCTTCTCATGACAGGTCTGTAAAAAGACCACGTGCTGGTGAAGTTAACTGCTGATGTGCTGAGATGCAGCTCGGCACGTTCACTTTCCCTCTTGAACAAGAAAAGTGGAGATGGGGCCCAGCACTGTTCAAAGCCATGGTCTAAAAGAGACCATTAATATCATAAGTTGCCAGAGACAAGAATAAAAACATTCTTACCTAAAGGATTTCAGGAACATGGGAAGAAGCAGGAAATTTTCGTCAAGAGAATACTCCTGGGTCCCAGAAGAATCCCATTGATGGACCCTCAACTTTTCTTAAGGCAAGCCTAGACTCTCAATATTGGCAGAAGCCTCTGCTAAATTAACAGGCACTCTGTAATTTCACTGTACCACTAGTTGTGAGCTGGAGAAAAGTCCTTTTTTAATTTTCTAATGTCATTTATCTCTAATGTTGGAAAGAGATAAACTACTCTTAATACAGTGACTTTTCCTCTGGATTTTTTTTTTCTCCTCAGGGAGGGGACTATTGTCTCTGGTAAAATATAGTCATGTCTCAGCAATCCATTTATTGCTTATCCACTCGATGGGCTTCTCAAATAATATTTTTAATTCCAGGATGACTTCCTCTTTGTGGGGGAGCAGTTGCTTCAACTATTCTATTGTTCTGTGCTTAGAGAACAAAAACTAATTTTAAGAAGAGTCTCACCCAAAATTATGATAGTAACCTCCTAACAAATCTCACAACTGCCTTTTCTACCATTCTTTCTTTATCCCTCCAATAAAATACATACTGTATTCTAAAGATAAATCTAAATAATGGGTTGCTTATCTTACTTGAAATGACCTCTTTGGTCATCAGCCTCTGTCCATGGGAGAGTTAGAGTTTCCTTATGAAAGATCAGTGTTCAGATGAAGTTAGTTTTGGTTTGCTTTGGTTTTTTGTTTTTAATGTAGGGACCATGAAATACAGTACATTATGAAATATACTTCACAAAATATCATCTTCTGAGTGGAAATTTTGAACATGTTAGCCATTCTCCTCTGAAAGAGGACAGCCTGGGCCAGGGCATTGTGCTGGTTTTCAGGAGTGATGATAGTTCCCTCCCCACTTGAAATACATTTATTGCTGAACAGCCAGGTTTGAACAAACTACGGTTGGCAACAATATTTTCCCCAATAGCCCTCAATCAATTCCTAGATCAAAACCTCTTGCCTAGAGAACTGTTTCTGAATTCTCATTCTGAGAGGACCTTATGGATGATTGTAAGTTCATGAAGCAATTCTCTGAGTGAAGTAGTTGCCACACAATAAACTCTCCAAGGCTTAGTTCATCCCAAATCAAGCAGAGGAAGTTCGTTAGGTGAAGGGTAAGAAAATGACTTGATAATAATAAAAAATGGATGATCATGCATATTTCTCTGTCTTGACTTGGTCCACAAGAACATACACATCTGGAAGCAACTGTAATAGCTTCATTAGCCAGGTGGTTGCTGTTTTAAGAGTTCTTTTTTTTTTTTTTAAAGATTTTATTTATTTATTTGACAGAGAGAGAGAGAGAGAGAGAGATCACAAGTAGGCAGAGAGACAGGCAGAGAGAGAGGAGGAAGCAGGCTCCCTGCTGAGCAGAGAGCCCGATGCGGGCCTAGATCCCAGGACCCTGAGCTCATGACCTGAGCCGAAGGCAGAGGCTTTAACCCACTGAGCCACCCAGGTGCCCTAAGGGTTCTTTTTGAAATTTGGTTCAGTGAAACCTTTTATAAACTCAAGTACCTACTGTTATAAATTCTTTTAAAATGAGATTGATTTCTCATTCAGCTTCTGAGTTTATTTTTCAGTTTAGCAAGAATGGAACTCCAACTCTTTCTGCTGCCTAAAAATCCACAGAATAAAATGATATGACCACTTTGGAAAACAGTTTGGTAGGGTCTTAAAAGAGTTTAAAATTTACATATAACCCAACAATTCCACTCCTTGGTTTCTCCTGAAGAGAAATGAAAATACAAAGTCCATACAGAGATTGGTAAACAAATGCTCATAACAACATTACTCATAATTGCCAAAGGGTGGAAACCACCTAATGTCTGTCAACTGTTGCACGGATAAACAAAAGGGGGCATATCCATAAACGCACTACAATTCAGCAATAAAATTACTAACACCTACAGCAACATGGATGATCTTAAAAAATATTCTGCCAAGAGAAAGAATCCATATTGCATAATTTTATTTATATGAAATGTCCAGAAGAGGCAAATATATAGAGATGGAAAGCAGATTTGTGTTTGCCTGGGGCTGGAAGGTGGGAAGAGAGATTAACTGCAAAGAGACACAAAGGGTTTTTCAGGGTAATGGAATGTTTTAAAACTTGGCAGCGTTGACTGACAGCTGCAAAACCCCATACATTTACTAAAAATCAGTGAATGATACAAAAAAATGGGTGAATCTTATGATACATACATTACGCCTCAATAAAATTGTTTTAAAAGTATGCACGCACAGACACACGCACAGAGACACACATACACACACATACACACTAGTTTCTCCATCACCCAGAGTAAAGTCCAACATCCAAATTCTCTAACATAGCATGAAGACTCTCTCTCTCCCCTTCTCCCTTTTCAGTCCAAAGGCCTTCATTTCCCACACACACAACAATGCAGTAGCTTTTCCCCTTCCCCAGAATCTGCAGTGCTGTTTCACATTTCTGTACTTTTTCCCCACCTGAAAACCCACAACCCCTTCTCTACACAGAGAACTCCTACTCACCTTTCAAGATGCAATGTAAATTAAACTTCTCTGAAATGGTACCTAAGTTGTCTCATCAGAATAAGTTCCTTCCTCACTGTGTTCCCAGAGAATCGATATATGTATATGTGTGTATGTGTGCATGTGTTTTGTGTGTGTATGTGTGTGTGTGTGTATCATTTCTTATTTGTATTATAATCATTTGTTTACAATGCTACCTCCACTGTGGGTTTTTATGTTTTTTGGAAGGCAGAAAAAAAACCTATATGCTAATGACTATTTTATGTTGAACATCTACTCTTTGCAATGTACTTTTTACATGTTACTTCTGATCCTCAAAACAACTCTGTAGGTGAGATACTACTTTCTCCTTTACCCAATTAGGAAACCAAGGCTCAAAGAGGAGACACAACATATGTAGGCTCACACTGGCAGTGAGCAGGAAAACTGAGATAAAACCCATGTCAGCTAGACTCCGAAAATCTATGTTCTTTTCACTAAACTGCTTCTGGTTCGAAAGTAGAGCAGAAAGAAGAAAGGATTCATATATTTAATATATTGTAATGGCAAGAGTTGTAAGACCTGATTTTTAGTATCCATTCTATCAGTGATCATTTAATTTTGGGAAAGTCATTTGACAACCTGGGCCTCAGTTTCTTTATCAGGAAAATAAGAAGTTGGACTAGGTAACTTCCAAAGTTCCCTCTGTTTCTAAAAATTCTGATTCTATGTGTATCTTGCAAACACCGGAAATCAAATACACCAAACCAGAGCATGCTCTTTGATGATAATCTGTAATCTCAACACAGACCACGTCTGGTGATGTTACCGTAACACACTACTATGGGCTGATACCAGCAGCATTAAGTGCTTGGACAATTCTCATGCTGTTTCTTAAGCAGCTGTTAAAGAGCAGGACAGGACTCCCAATTCTCTCTGACTGCATGCTTTATGAGATAGTACCCAACATTTGGAATTCTACACTGCCTTGATGTTCATCTCTGTCCTAGCACAGGCTGTCAACATAACTTACCTAATAAAGGCTACCGCACTGCTCCAGCTGATTTGCAAGTATTCACAAGTACTGTCTCCTAACCTGCCTCTTCCCTACTACTCATTGAATACATTGCCAGATAAACTTCCCTGAAATGTAGAAACTCCCACTGTATCATTCCTGTGCTGATAAGCAACCTCCACTCCACAGCCCAGCATTTCATTTCTTGTACAATAAAATCAGAATCCTAAATCAGGCTTATATGTTCTTCTGTGGTTTAGTCCCAATCTATTTTTCAAACTCTTTTCCTCCACTACTCTTTATAGTCCTTGCATTCCAGGTAAAATAAATTACCTAAGGGTCACTATATTCAAGGCATATTTTTAATAGAAGTGTAATTTCTAGATAAACATTGTTCTAAACAGTATCATAAATCATTATAAAATTTAAAACATGCTTTCCTGCTAGCATACAAACTGGACTCTATTCATGCAATAGGTTTATGCAGCTTCTTGTGCTGGTCTCTTTCTAGAATGTCCTTTCCCATAATCTACGTATTTCAAATTCTTCAAATGAGCTGCCATATCAAGTTCTCAATGTGGTAACTGACATGTAAGTATTCAATATATATCTTTAGCTATTCAAAGCTGCTTTCTGTCCCTCTCACTAGTAATTTCTCTCCCTCTCTGAACACAATCTCTCTCAAGGAGCTTACTACTTTCTATTTTGCTTTATATTATTTAATGTAAATGAGAATCCCAAAGATCAAAAGATCTTGGAAAAACGGGCATTGGGCCTTAGTCCTACGTATACCCAGCATCAAACACAAATTTTAAAGTGCTCAATAAACATTTCCTTAACGAACAAAAATAAAATTAGTGGGAGCTATCAGAGTGGCTGCTGGTAGAAACTGACATCTGGAAATGGGAGTGGGGATGGAGTGGAGGTGCTATTATGTGCCAAGTACCATGCTGAGCACAGCTTCATCCATTATTTCATTTAATCCTTTCAAAAACCCTAAGTAGGTGCTAAACCTCCATTTTACAGATGAGGAAACAGGGTTAGGAAAATTAAGACATTTTTGCCTAAGGTCACAATCAAGTCTGTTTGGATCTTCCCAGTACTGTACTTGTCGCCTGTCTTTCTTCTAACTTATCCCCTCAAGGTCGAGGACTTTTCTAGGACAATGCACAGCCCCGAGTCCCTTCCGCGGGGCGAGCCCGGACAAAACCAGCATCGCAGTTTCCAGCCGAAGTACGCGGAGTATGGGAGTGAAGAGAACACGGACCCCGCCCGCCGCGTCGCTGATGACGTCATCACGCAGGGCCGAGGCGGCGCGGCCACGTCCTTTAAATAAGGCCTTCCGAGGGCGCGCGCGACAGTGTGAGGAGTGGGGTGGAGCGTGTGTGGATTGGGGGCCGCGGCCCGGGCCAGAGCCGCCGCGGACCACGAGGTGGGCGGAAAGGATTCCTTGCAGCCGAGGCGCGAAAGGGAGGGCTCTGCCTTGCAGGCGGGCACGCTCGTGAGGGCGGGAGGAGGGAACATGGCGGCCCCCTCGGCCAGGCCAGGACCCTCCGCTCCAGGGTTTGGCGCGGACCCCTCCCCCTGGCTTTGCTCGCCCCTTTACTTGCCTTACTGGAACCTTGTTTCCCCTTTCGTCCCTTTTCCCTCAGCCCTTCGTTTTGTCTTCATCAACTCTCCTTCCCCAGCCCCAGACTGGGTCATAATGTGAGAGGTGGATTAAGTGGGGGCAGGTCAGGCCTGACAGGAGAGACCGACTGCTAGCTTCTCACATACCACTTTATCAGTACGTTTGGGGTGACAGGAGAAGCACAGAACCTAGAGTGGTCACGTCAGATTTGCCGCCCAGGTGGTTCCTTTGTATGATTCTGTGAAATGTAAGTCACCTGGACCTCGGTCTCAAAAGTGAGGTTCTTTTTGAAAGATTCTTGATATCCGGGTAGTTTTTGTCCAGCATTGCATGCCAGGATCTGTCCCATAACCGTGTACGTTTGGGAAAACGGAAGCAAGATTTATTGGGGAAGTAAGGTAATAGAAGGGAGCTGAGTTAAGACTTAAGCCCCATGCGCCTTTAAGTGATCTAGTATGTAAACAATGAGAACATCATTCAGTTTTGTCTCTATTTCCACAGTGAGTGTCCTGAAAGTTACATTACTGGAGTAGGTTAAATGGAAGAGGACTCCCACATCAGCAGTGCTGTTCTGCTACAGAGAACCTGGGGAATATTCATCTGTGTGCTGTATTCTGTTTTAGGTGTGTCCCTATCAGCTGAGGGTAGGTGTTACAGGTTCTTACACACCTAAGTTAACAGACCCTGGCCCAGCCAGTCACCTGCTTTTGACCCTGATCTTTTGTTTTTCCTCAGTTGAGTGTAGATTCTGGAGAAATTCTGCCTCCGTTGGAGTCTGCCCTGCCAGGCAGAATTGTGAGCTAGAGTGAAGCAGAAATCTAGGAATATGAGCTCCATGATGGCCGTGGGTGAACCAAGGCTGAACTGGTGAGTTACATCTGTTTGAAATCTAAAGAGGAGTGAAATGGGACTGGTGGCTGAATTAGCAAAGGGGGGTTTCTGGCCTGGAGAGATTTGGAGGAAACAAAAAGAAGATACAAGTTTAGTGGCTCAGAATATACCCTGGTCTTACTTTAACATACTGAGCACTTTTGAGTCATAGCTGATTGCACTTCTCTCCCAAAATGATAAAAGTTCATCACTCAGATTGCTACTAGGTATAACTCCATCATATATTTATTATTTATCGTTGGTCTCTTAGTGAAGGAGAGAGGCTAGAATTCTCTTGCGTCCCAAGAACCTTGCCCATTTCTGTACAACTCTTTACAGAGAAAGACCCTCTTTAAGAAGAGACAAGCTTCATTTTATTATATTAGAATCTATATCAAGTGATAATATAAATGCATAGACTGTGTTTTAGAAGTGTAAGAGGACTTCACAAATAGAAGACTTGGTACGTGTAGTTTTGTAGGGCTCTAATACATATGCTGCTTTAAATCAATTTAATACAAATTTACTGAGCATCTACTCTTTGCTAGCCAAAAAGGAATACTAAAGTTACAAGAGATTACAAAGATGACTTAAATAGTACCTGACTCATAAGATTCAATCAGTATGAGCTCAATAAGTTTTTGTTTTGTTTTGTGTTTTTAAATTGCAAACAGTGTTCCCTTCCCCCAAGGAGCTCACTGTCCTTGAGCCCAAGAGTTTTTTGTATGACATGCAAAAACCTTATAACTTAATGAACTTTCGCAGATAGAGTATCATAACAGTAAGAAATTACACTGTTTGCATAGCAAGTAAGACATTCTAATTTTTATCATTTATACTTTAACCATAGTTGTGAGTTTTTTTTTGTTTTTTGATAAACACCTTTAAAAACAATGAGTATGGGGCAAATATGCTAAAATTTCCTATTGTGGGAATGGCCAGCCAGAAGTTACCATTTAATAGATTGTTCTAAGTTTTAGGAGTATACATTTAAGCTCCTTACCATAAGGAATGTGTTCAGATGCTGCACAGATTCTCTTAAATGCCATTGACATTGTGAAACTAAATGTAGTTTACAGCCTTTGCACAGTATTACAAACTTGGAACTACCTTTTTCCACAGAATCTTAATAATCTCTGTCCTTTCTTGTTTATAGTTCTCATTGTTTTTAATTCCTTCAACCAGCATTTATTGGTTCCTTACTATTATGAAAACCATTGACCGTAATATGTTAGTCTCTAATTATGATGTTGTGGAAAATCATATAAGACCTTAGAAGTGGTTTAAGCCGAGGCACACCATTTATCATATTTGCCAAGTTAATGAAAATAGGTAGGATAGTTAGTCTTTGTAGTGTCTTGTGACCTGGCACGATAATGCATGAAACAAAATTAAGTTGAGAAACATTTTCTTTCAGGAGTCAAACATCTTAATATTATGCCACAGAGCCTGAGGTGACCCCTGCCCCTGACAGACTCTTAGTGTACCACTAAGTGCTCTATCTTTAACTCTTCGAAGTATTTCTGACGTTTAATTGGGTAGTAATAGAAAAAGCAAGGCTGATTATTTGAACTGGAGAATTTCAGAATGAGCCTAGGCTAAAAGCTATCCAAGTAAAACATCTAAACTCAAACATCGGATACATGAAATTAAAATTATTAAGAGGGGATTGTCTGGGGCGCCTGAGTGGCTCAGTGGGTTAAAGCCTCT
>LNAC01000850.1:281349-372679 GCA_002007465.1 Ailurus styani | reverse complement strand
GCCCCCGCCTGCTTCTCTGCCTCCTGTGATCTCTCTCCCTCTGTGAAATAAATAAAATCTTAAAAAAAAAAAAAAAAGAGGGGATTGTCTGGGAAAGGGGCTATGGGGGCATGTAGTTGTAAACTAGAATTGTACCATTATGCTGCTTAGTCTAGCATGAGATTTTGAATTGTCAGATGTAAGTAAATTACTTTGTTTCACAGGGATGTTTCCCCAAAAAATGGCCTTAAGACATTTTTCTCTCGAGAAAATTATAAAGACCATTCCATGGCTCCAAGTTTAAAAGAACTATGTGTTTTATCTAACAGGTAATATATTTATTTATTTGGTTGTTTATTTTCATATTTGATTATTTTTCTGGCAATTGAAGTTTTATATCTGTGTCCACTATTAAACATTCAAATTATAAAAATGTAAAAATTAAAAACTGAAAGAATTCAGTACTCAAGGATGACTAGTCTTTGGTATATGTGTATTTATATATATAGATATATGTTAACAAATCTTTTTGAACCTTTCTCCACACAGATATAAAAACAAAAATGAGATCATACTATAAACAATGTAAAATACTATAAAACTGTTTGGCAGTTTGCTTTTTTTGTTTAAAATAATATTTCATGTATCTTTCCATGTCTCTGTATATAGCTTAATCTTAATTGTTGCATAGTACTTCATTATATAGATATGCTTTTAATTTATTTAGCTAGTCTGATATTGCAAAATGTGTTCCTCTTTTTTATAGTATAAATAATAGATTGATGAAATTCTTGTGATAACTTTTATAAGATAAATTCGTAGAAATTGAATTGTTCAGTCAGATGGCATATGCATTTTATATTTTAATAGATACTGCCAAATTGCCACAGATTTTTTTCCTCTCTGATATGAACATGCCTATTGAATGCTTACCTGTCTGTAATAGCTCTTCTTTCCTTTGTGATTGGCTATTTCTGTTCTATTGTGGATGAGTCTTGAAACCAGTTGGGTTTACTAGAATGGACTGTAAATATGCCAAGTGAGGAATTGGGGAGCTTCTCTAGAAGAGCTCAACATTTACTTTCATCCTTCTCCATTCATTTTGCAATTGAGGAAGTATATTTCCAGCCTCTTTTTGGAATGGGTCCCCATCTGTTTCTGCCTTCTCAGTACCCTCTCTGTCAATTAGCCTCCCTTCCTACCGTTAAATATTCATTCTTTCTTGATCAGTGTTTAAAGGTGCACAGATTTTTCCTGTCTCAATCCCTGCAGTCCATTTTACTTTCTTCTGTTATTTGTACTTAGATATCTTTAAAAACTTGTATGTGTTTGCTGGGAGGAAATGAGGGACAAAAGACTATGACATACAAAAACTGTTTAACAAAATGGCAGTGATAATAAGTCCCTCCCTGTCGTTAATTACTTTAAATGAATTAAACTCTCTAGTCAAAAGACAGATTGGGAGAATGGATTAATAAAACAGGACAAAACACTTCCTTGCACATCTCACTACATTTGCTCTCACTGAACATCCCACTCTAATCACTCTAATCTGGCCTCCACCCTTACTAGTCTACTAAAACTGCTCCTCTCAAGATCATCAGTCACCTCTCGACTATGAAGATACCTCACTCTCCTAATTTTCTGGTTATGGTGGCATTTCTCAGTCTCCTTTGCTGTCTTCATTTTCAGGCTTGCCATACTGTCTCATTATACTCTGGAGCCTTTAAGAAATACTGATTTTGGCATGGAGCACTGGGTATTATACCCAAACAATGAATCACAGAACACTACATCAAAAACTAATGATGTACTATATGGTGACTAACATAACATTAAAAAAAATTTTTTTTAAATAAAGAGAAAAGGAAAAAAAATACTGATTTTGTACTCTCATCCCATACTTTTGAATCTGAGTCTCTAAGGATGTCTGTGGAATCAATTAATTGACCCCACTGATACTAATTTATAGTTTCCATTCCTTTCTTATTAAAACACTGAGCATCCTTTTTATATATATGCTGATATAAGTAGGATAAATTCCTATAAGAGAAAATATGTATGTTTTTTATTTTGATAGATACTACCAGAGTGCCCTTAAAAACATTTTTTAAAAAGTGCTTTTTTGATTCATCCGATGAATAAATAAATTCCCATAAAAGCAAGTAGATGTTGTGGTAAAGAGGTGATTTTAAAAGCAACGTTCTTGCGTAAGTGCATAATTATAATGTCTTTGCTAATATCACCTATAGAAGGTTAAGTAGATCCCACATAAATGCATCTCTGATTTTTAAAGATATTTTTGTTATTCAACTTGTACCATTTCTGAGGATAACTTGATTTCTTTTTTTAATTTGTTAAAACTTATTATCAAATAAAGAATTGCCTTTGTTTATTTGAATCAAAGAATGCCTACCAATTCTAGTGTCCCGGAAGGTGTATATCTTTATGTTTTTTTAAAAGTAAAATGAACATGTATCTTAAGAAAACAGAAAACAAAAACTTCTCACCACTCTATGTACTCTTATCTCAGCCTTCATCTTTTCAGTCTAAAAATTTTTAATATTAATCTTCATCCTTCACTGCTTCTTAATTATTTTAGTGTTTCTTCTCAAATTTAGCTCTAGTCAGCACTTTGTAGATGTGGGTTATAGCCTGAATTATATAAGGGAGATGACATCTTGCTGGCAATTGGGTACAGCTTCTAAAATATTTTCTTCTTAGAATATGCTTGTTTTTCTTTATAATTTACCTTTGGCATAGAAAGAATAAAGACCTAAGGCATTGATTTCATATGTTTCTGATCTTTTTTGCTCACATTAAATTTTATTAAGTTTCGTTACAGTAATGAATGGATTTCAGATTATTAATTTATAGACATTTTCTTAATGGAAAAATTAAGAAAAATGTAAAATTTTTATTAGCCTTAATTTTGTGTTTATTGTATTCTCTAACATATTTGGGAAAATACTTCTAATTACTCTGCTTTCTACAATAGGAGGTTTTTATTCAACCCTTCTCCCTCTACTGGAAGGTAAACATTTACCTTTTTTTAAATTAAAGTTGTGTTTGTAGACACTTATAACTGAGTTTTGAGCCAACAATGGGGAAGGTAGCTTCAAATAAAAATTATGAAATTTTAACATGTTTAATATAGGAAAGTATAAATCAAATTTATACAGGGGGTATAGGTAGACTTTAGATGGGGGCTAGAAGCACCATTTCCAAATGATACTTAAAGAAGCCACCCAAACCAGTAGACTTAAAGCATAGGAAACTAAAAGTTTGAATTCTGCCTTTTTTTTTTTTTTTAAAGAAACTTTAAGCAAAGAAGGAGAATGGGTGGTTGACAAAATGAAGGGGGAAAACTTCAAACCATCAACTAAAATAAAATATAATCCTGTAAATGTGGATAGAGAAACCCTGTCAGATGCTTTTGGCTTGCACCCTGATGAAGATTTTGACAGCACTGCACTCGGAAATGATCTTGATGTGCTGCCATTTCATTCTTTGCTGAATGTAGCCAATTTAAACTGCTAGAATTTCTTGACATTCCTACTCTGGCATATCTGAGTCAGCATCTTGTTGCTGCAGCAGCTTAATTAAATTTGCCAGTTTGTGCCACAAGGACAGACATGTTCTCATATTCAGAGAGACAGCTGTGAAGCAGTATTGTTAAGAGTTGTGGACACAATACTGTTAGGTTTGAATAGCTCTCAAGACATTTTCTAGTGAGAAATCAATTTGCTGTAATACATTTCTCCCAAGATCAGCAGTTAATATTCATTTTGTTAACCTAAAGTATGCTTATTTTTATACAGTTATTGAGAAACTTTAGTAGCTAAGTATGTCTTCTTTCACCTGTATTATTTTCAGAGCCAATCTAAGCTTCCTTATTTTAATTTCCAAAATTCTTTTCCCATTCACTAACCAACTCTCTTGATTAGTTTTCCATGTTTAGTTTAGCTCTTAAAGGGTGGGGCTGGATATTTTGCTTTATTTTGGGGCCTTAAGTTTTTTTTTCTGAGAATCTTGGCACTTTTACCATAATTATTCTAGTATTATAAAGCTGATTTAAAACAAATTATTGGTAGTTTTGGATTGGGCTCACACTTTGTGCCAAACACAGATCTTGATTGATAATTATCAGACCCAACACCCTCCCACTTTTTATAACAAATACTTATGAGAAATAAGATATCTCCTTTGCTAGCCTAAATTAAAATTCATATGTAATAATAGCCACAGACATTATTTCAAATAATGTCTTAGATATATAATGTGAAATCAAAGAAAATAACTTATATGTTTAAATATGTAAATGCATAGATACTACTGCACTAGAAGATACAATGAAGTAGGCAGATGCACCAGCTAAAATGAACAAGGTTTGGATTTTTTTTTTTTAAGATTTTATTTATTTATTTGAGAGTGAATGAGAGCAAGAGAGAGAGCACGAGCAGGGGCAGTGGCAGAGGGAGAGGGAGAAGCAAACTCACCGCCGAGCAGAGAGCCAGATGCAGGGCTTGATCATGGGACTCTGGCATCATGACCTGAGCTGAAGGCAAACACTCAACAAACTCAGCCACCCAAGCACTCCAACAAGGTTGGATTTAAGAGGGGTTAATGTAAACTATGCCATAGAAAAATCATAAAAAGAGAATAAAATGTATTGTTAGGATAAGTATTAACAGACCAGATTTGTTTGTGTATGATTAAGAGAAAGCCTAAAGGAACCTTTGAAAGTTGTGTAGTATACTCTGATACATTACATTACTGGCAGATAGTATTCATCACCTCTACGTGCCTCTAATTCTCCCTTTTTTGTGACAACCCAGATGCAACCACTGTCTTCTAAAATTCCCTAAAGAAATTAATACTGTCACAATTCAGAACCATAGCTATTAATATTTTTTGCCCCTCCCCGTTCTCCCCCCCCCCTTTTTGGAGATTTTATTTATTTATTTGACAGAGAGCACAAGTGGGGCAGGGAGCGGCAGGTAGAGGCAGAGGGAGAAGCAGGCTCCCCGCTGAGCTGAGCAAGAAGCCTGATGTGGAGCTCAGTCTGAGGACCCTGATTGAGATCATGACCTGAGCAGAAGGCAGACACTTAGTCATCCAGGGCTCCCCTTCCCCCAATCCACTGCTTCTCCCTTCTCCCTCTTAATCCCTGATCTTGTTATCCTTAGGATTCTTGGTCACCTATTCAGTAAGTTCAGTTTGGAAACCTGAGATCTCTATAGTTACACTCTATTGATATACATATTTACTTATCTTTCTTCTGCATTCATTTGTCTGATCCACTTGATTGTAAAGTTTTAGAGAGTAGAGACTGTATTGTTCCCATGTCCAGCATAAGCTGACACATGGTAATCAGTCACTCAGTAAGTATTAATGAACAGGGGATGAAGAATGAATCAGCAGAGCTCCATCCTTCTCATTAGTTTCCCTTCCTCTTGTGTTACTGTTGCTGCTTAATTTGGAACTAAATCATAGGGATGAGTTACTGTGGTGGAAATTAGAATTATGGAGGCCAAGGAAGTGTAGTTGTGTGTGTGTATGTATTTGTGTATTTTAAAACTCTTATTAAAAATGTAGATTACTACAATTGAATACTAGGAATAGTGACAAATTATGAACAAGATAAGAACTTTTATTCATGTACTTCACTCTTGCAGAAAGGTGTTTTTTTTTCTTTAGAAATTGGGGGTATCATTTCATAAATATGGTAGCAGTTTCTCTAGTTACTACTTTCTCCTCTAGTGCATTTCTTTATAGATATGCTAGATTTTTTGCATTCATTCAAAGCAGAAAGACATTTCCACAGACTCAGCCATGTATGGGTGATAGAGGTTTGTTCAACTTTTCTAAAACCACTATTGCTTCCACAAAATATGGCATACAGTGTCGGAATTTTCTTTTTAAATCTTGAAGTAATTAAGGAAACTAGAAAATTTAGAATCTCAGTTTGCGAGCCTGTGACCTAAGCATATCCTACTTCTAGTGGCTTTTGTTCACCACATTAACTAATATAGCTTACTGAAGAATTTAAGCTTTTGAAAATAACTTGCATTGTAATAAAGGTGAACATGAAATACCTACATTTATATTTGGCAAGAGCAGTTTTCCTCTGTTGAATAAAGGGGGAAAAGTTTCAAATTGAATAACTTGTCTAAGGATTTTGCCTCTTCCTTTCTGTCAGATAATTGAAGGTAAACTTGTAGTGTGATCCTATCCTGCAGAATACTTAATTTACACCAAATGGCTAAACATCAAAATGCAGGTGGCAGAGTTAGATAATAATCCAGAATTTACTATGTTAATCACGCTATATTCTCCCTGGTGATTGAGAATCATGAAGTTCCATGATAGTAATCTTCATGTGAAAAGCACATATTTGTAAATTGTATTTTTTTTTCCAGACGTATAGGAGAAAATTTGAATGCATCAGCAAGTTCTGTAGAAAATGAGCCGGCAGTTAGTTCAGCAACTCAAGCAAAGGAAAAAGTTAAAACCACAGTTGGAATGGTTCTTCTTCCAAAACCAAGAGTTCCTTATCCTCGTTTCTCTCGTTTCTCACAGAGAGAGCAGAGGAGTTATGTGGACTTGTTGGTTAAATACGCAAAAATTCCTGCAAATTCCAAAGCTGTTGGAATAAATAAAAATGACTACTTGCAGTACTTGGTATGTATTCTATTCTTCAGCATCATTGAACAATATTTAAAAAGTTAGGAAATATTTTAACTTGGCTTTTATGTTTTTAGGTGCAGTTGTATTCACAAAAATGGAAAATTTAAGGAGTTTAATTGACAGAGCATTGTTGCTTTCATTCTTTTGCTGGTTCTGTTATAGTTCAAGCATTTTGCTCTGGTTCTGAGCATATTTCACTCCAGTTCATCTTAAGTACTAGCAGAACAATTTTACATTGCTTATTGAACCAATTTTAAGTTTTTGTTGGATTACTTTAAATAGTAGTTTCAAGTTCTCAATTATATAAATGATGCTGTGTTGAACATCTTGGTTGCAAACTCTTGGTTCATATTTATAATTGTTTCCTCCAGATAAATTCTTAAAAATAAAATTGCCAGACCAAAAACTATACATATTTTTTAAGGCTTAGATCTGCATTTACGCATGGGTAAATTGTTATGCAAGAAGTTTAAGCCAATTCGTTTGTACCACTATTGCATGAAAGTTTTCTTTAAAAAAGAAAAATCTTCACTAACTCTGGATATTACCTTTTTGCCTCTAATTTGGTATGGAAAAAATCGTGATGCCTTGTTTTATATTAATTTACAGTTCTTACTAATGAAAATAAGCCTTTCCATGCGTTTACAACCCATTTCTTTCGTAACTTGCCTATTCATGTTTTTTGCACATTTTCCCATTTGGATGTTTGTCTTTTTTATGTTAATTAAGAGCACTTTATTCAAAAGCTTAATTCCTCAATAGGTAATGTAATATTAGTCATTTGCTATTCTATTTTTATGGAGTTAGGTTTTTTTTTTAAATTGAAGTGTAGTTGATAGGCAATATTGTATTAGTTTCAAATGTTCCTAGAGTTCACTATGTTCCACATAGTGATTCAAAATTTATATAAAATGTGGAGTTTTTAATAATAAGTTTGTCATTATTATGTAATAGTGTTTACTCTTTCTCTGATTTCTGCTTTGGATAGGATACTTTAATTAGTCTTAATAATAATTTGAAGTTCAAATTATTAGAAGTGGTTGTTTTTAATCAAGCTTCTTATTCCAAGACATGTCTACTTTTTTAAAAATCAGGATATGAAAAAGCATGTGAATGAAGAAGTTACTGAATTCCTAAAGTTTTTGCAGAATTCTGCAAAGAAATGTGCACAGGATTATAACATGCTTTCTGAGGATGCTCGTCTCTTCACAGAGGTAAACAAAAAAACCAAAAAAAACCCATTTATTTAAACTGGCAAGTAATAGGCAGTAACAGCATTTTATTTTTTTATTTTTTTATTTTTTTAAAAGATTTTATTTCTTTATTTGACACACAGAGGGGGAGATCACAAGTAGGCAGAGAGGCAGAGAGAGGAGGAAGCAGGCTCCCTGCCGAGCAGAGAGCCCGATATGGGCCTCGATCCCAGGACCCTGAGATCATGACCTGAGCTGAAAGCAGAGCCTTTAACCCACTGAGCCACCCAGGCGCCCAGTAACAGCATTTTAAAATGTGTGATTCTCCTGCCACAATCATATAAAGATATCAGTATTATCAATTTACAGACCAAATTGTGTGTAGGTCTTTTATTCAGCCTGTATTTTAATTAATGAAAATACTAGCACCCCAAAATCATATACACTAGCAATATATCCATATTTGTTTTTTTTTTAAATTTTACTGATCGAACTACCAAATTTGAATTATGTTTTATTCACATGGATGGTTTGATCTGATGCACTGCTTTCCCTTGTGAGAGAGTGGGTGTAGGGCCTTAAAAATCTGAATGGTAATTTAGTACTTAGTCACATAAATTTGTATTCATTATCTTCATGGTAACCAGCTACCAAAGAAAGAATTTCAACTGTGAGTTCATTTTTTGATACTTAAGTCATTCATGCAAATGTATTAGCAAAGCATGTAAATCACTACGCTTTGTATCCTGCCATCATTCAGTGGGCTTAGAAGAAATTCAGAATGCACTACTTAAATGGTAACTGTTAATATATATTACTGTATTAGAGTTTATCTGCCAACACCAGTATGAATTTGAAGTCTTTAAAACTAGTCATTATATATAGCAGTGTGATCCACCTAACACTGTTGAACTCTACATGTAAAAATGGTTAAGATGGTAAGTTTTGTGTGTATTTTACCACAGTTCAAAACAAAACAACTGGTCTCTATAATTTAGGGGCAGCAGAAGATACTAGTTTTACCATTTTTTAGGCATATTTTAAGCTGAAACTTTGCTGTTAATATGAACCACAAGAATGATTCTTCTAAATAAAAGGAAGGATTGCATTTTTATTTTCTCTGAACCTACATATGATGTACTCAAACCAAGTGTCATATTTTTCCCATATGGAAAAGGAATGGCAGCTGTTCCTATTTTAAGTGTCTTTGAAGGGACCAGAATGATGATTTTAAAACTAAGTCACATCCCCTCATGTCATTGGTTTAAAATGGTTTCTCAGTTCACTTAGAAAGAGAGGGTCTTTACAAAGTTGTACAATGCCCAATATGATCACACTCTCTCAGCGCCCCCCCCCATCCCAGCCCGGCCTGCTTCATCTTCTACATATCTCCCTCTCAGTTCTGCTCCAGCCTACTGGCCTCTTTTTGTTACTTGAATACTCCAAGCGTGGTCCTTTTTAAGGCGTTATAGGCTCTTCCCATCTTTCCGGCAAGGTCTTCCCCAGATAACTGCATGGATTAGTTCCTTGTTTAAGTCTCTGTTCAGATGCCAACTATCAATGAGGATATCCCTAGTTACATTACCCTGTAACAAATAGCATCACTTTCAGGATTCCCTTTACCATGTTTTTGTTTTGTTTTGTTTTGTTTTGTTTTTTTACTTTCTCCACAGCACCTATACATAAGTGCTTTTTTGTGCACTGCTGTGCTCCCAATGACTGAATAATACCTGATACATAGTACGTTCTCAAGTGCTCATTGTAATTATTTAGCAAATATAAAAGTGTTTATTAACAGAGTACATTGATAGCTAACAATCAACATTAAGTCTTGTTTTTTAGTCAAATTGACTTGACAGTATATTTTGTCCAATTTACATTTTACATCTCAACATTAAATGTTCACTGATATTTTTTCTGATTTTTTAGTGTTTTAAAATTTTAATTTTATATTATAAAATGCAGTATACTTATAGAAAAGTATATAGAACAAATATATACAGCTTAACAAATAATTATACAGTGAACACCTGTGTAGCTTTCTTCCAAGTCAATAAATAAAACATTACCAGTAACCCAGAAGCTCCTTTTTTTTTTTTAAGATTTTATTTATTTATTTATTTGACAGAGAGAGAGAGAGAGAGAGAGAGAGAGATCACAAGTAGGCTGAGAGGCAGGCAGAGAGAGAGGAGGAAGCAGGCTCCCGGCTGAGCAGGGAGCCTGATGCGGGCCTCGATCCCAGAACCCTAAGATTATGACCTGAGCCAAAGGCAGAGGCTTTAACCCACTGAACCACCCAGGCGCCTGTCAGTTCAGCTGTTGATGGACATTTGTTTTATTTCCAGCATGAGGCAATTATGAATAAAGCTACTATGAGCATTCTTATATAAGGTTATTTGGGAACATATGTTTTCATTCTTCTTGGTAAAGAACTAGGGGTAGAATTTCCAGATTGTATGGCAAGTGTAATTAAATGTTATTAGAAACCACCAAACTTCTTCAAAATGGATGTGCCATTTTACACTCATCAGCAGTGTTATAAGAGTTCTAGTTGCTCTGTACTTTTGCTAACACTTAGTATTGGTAATTTTTTTTTTAAGAAAAATAAAGTTTTGACCTCATCTTTCTTCTTGTTGATGATTTTAGTTGCACCCATGCAATTTTTTTTCAAATTTTTATTTAAATTCTTGTTAGTTAACATTAAGTATAATATTGGTTTCAGGGGTAGAATTTAGTGATCTGTCACTTATATATAACACCCAGTGCTCATCATTACAAGTTCCCTCCTTAATATCCATCACCCATTTAGTGCATCTCCCACCATCTCCCTCCATCAACTCTGTTTGTTTTCTTTTTTTTTTTTTTTTTTTTTAAACGTTTTTTTTTTTTTTTTAAAGATTTTATTTATTTATTTGACACAGAGAGAGATTACAAGTAGGCAGAGAGGCAGGCAGAGAGACAGGGAGAAGAGGAAGCAGGCTCCCTGCTGAGCAGAGAGCCCGATGCGGGCCTCGATCCCAGGACGCTGAGATCATGACCTGAGCCGAAAGCAGAGGCTTTAACCCACTGAGCCACCCAGGCGCCCAACTCTGTTTGTTTTCTGTCATTGAGTCTCTCATGGTTTGTTTCCCTCTCTCTTTTTTTCCCCCATATGTTTATCTGTTTTATTTCTTAAATTCCACGTATAAGTGAAGTCATATGGTATTTGTCTTTCTCTGACTTATTTCATGTAGCATAATACACTTTAGCTCCATCTGCATTGTTGCAAGTGGCAGGATTTCATTCTTTTTGATGGCTAAGTAGTATTCCATTGTGTGTATATAATATATGTTATGTATATATGTGTTTATATACATATATACGTGTGTGTGTGTGTGTGTGTATATACACCACATTTTCTTTATTCATTCATCACTCGATGGACACTTGGGTTCTTTCCATAGTTTTGCTGTTGTTGATAATGCTGCTGTAAACATCAGGGCCCATATACACCTTCAAGTATGTATTTTTGTATCCTTTGGGTAAATACCTAATTTATAATTGCTGGATTCTAGAAGAGTTCTATTTTTAACTTTTTGAGGAACTTCCATACTGTTTTCCAGAGTGGCTGCACCAGTTTGCATTCCCAAATACTGGTAATCTTTTTACATTTTAACAACCTCGTGGGTGTGTAGTGGTGTCTCATTATGGTTCTAGTTTGCATTTCCCTAATTAACGGTGATGTTTTAAAATCTTTAGTTGATTTTATTATTTATTTATTTATTTTAAAAGATTTTATTTATTTATTTGATAGATCACAAGTAGGCAGAGAGGCAGGCAGAGAGAGAGAGAGGAGGAAGCAGGCTCCCTGCTGAGCAGAGAGCCTGATGTGGGGCTCAATCTCAGGACCTGAGATCTTGACCTGAGCCGAAGGCAGAGGCTTTAACCCACTGAGCCACCCAGGTGCCCCTCTTTTGCTGATTTTATTGGTTTTTATTTTTATTGCGTCTTGAAAGTTCTTTATATATTCTGAATACAAGTCTATTATATATGTAGTTTTCTCCAGTTTGTGACATGTTTTTTAATGTTTTTAAGAGTGCCTCTCAAAGCAGATTTTTAATTTTAATGAAGACTCATTTTTCAAAATGTTTATGGCTGGTGCTTTTTATGTGTCCTAGCATAGAAATCTTTGCTGACCCCAAGTGGTTCCAATCTGGGATCACTTTTACTTTTTATCCCTGCCCCATGGATTTTAACAATGTCTGGAGATATTTTTGGTTGTCTACCTCTCTCCCCCTTTTAACTGTGGTAAAATATACATAACATAAAATTTTAACCATTTTTAAGGACAGTTGAATGGCATAAAATACTTTTTATACTGTCGTAAATAAAATTCTTCCGTCCACCTCTATAACTTTATCATCTTCCCAAGCTGAAACTCTGTACTCATTGAATAATAACTCATCATTCCCTCTTCTCCCCATTCCCTGGCAACCACCATTCTACTTTCTAGCTCTATGAATTTGACTTTTCTAGGTACCTCACATAAGTGGAGTATTTGTCCTTTTGTGATTTTTATTTCACTTAGCATAATGTGTTCTTCAGGGTTCAACTGTGTTGTAGAATGTGTCAGTTTCCTTCCCTTTTTTAGAATTTATCTTTAATTATAAAATACACTAACTTAAAATTTACTATCTTCATTATCTTTAAGTGCCTCTCTCTCTGCCTGCCTCTCTGCCTACTTGTGATCTTTCTCTTTCTCTCTCTGTCAAATAAATAAATAAAATCTTAAAAAAAAAAGAGTCACATTATCTTTGTGTGCAGTTCAGTAATATTAAGTACTTTAATATTGTTATATAGCCCAATCTCCAGAATTCTTTTCACCTTGCAAAACTGAGACTCTCTACCCATTTCTTTTTTTTTTTTTTAAAGATTTTATTTATTTATTTGACAGAGAGAGAGAGAGATCACAAGTAGGCAGAGAGGCAGAGGGAGAGGAGGAAGCAGGCTCCCCGCCGAGCAGGGAGCCCGATGCGGGCCTCGATCCCAGGACCCCGAGATCATGACCTGAGCCGAAGGCAGAGGCTTTAACCCACTGAGCCACCCAGGCGCCCTCTCTACCCATTTCTGAACTTTTTCTGGTAACAACAGTTTGATACCAAATACATGTATTGTTTTGTTTTTCCCCCACACCAACCAGTTCTCCAACTCTCTAGGAGGCAGCAGTTCTCACTATTATCTATCAATACAAGTTCTCCAACTCTCTGGACAGTAGGCCTAGGTGCCCCTTCCCATAACCTCCTCCTCTGGTTCAGTAATTTCCTACAGAACTCAGGAAGACACTTTACTTACTACTTCCAGTTTATTATAAAGGATACCACTCAGGAACAGCCAAATGGAAGAGAGAGATGCATAGGGCAAAATGGGGGAAGGGGCACAGAGCTTCTGTGCCCTCTCCAGGCATACCACCCTTCCAGCACCCATGTGTTCACCAACGTTGGAGCTCTCTGAACCCCATAGTTTAGGGGTTTTTATGGAGGCTTTGCTTCCTAGACATGATAGATTAAATTATCGGCTTTTGGTGATTAAGTCAATCTCCAGCCCTCTAGTCATGCCCTGGTCTTTCTGGCAACTATCCCCCATTGTGAAGTTATCTAGGAGTCAGCATACAAAAGAATATTCATTCTTGTCATTCAGGGAATTCCTAGGGTTTTAGTGCCCTGTGTTAGGGACCAAGGACAAAGACCAAATATGTATTTCTTATTTTACCACATCCATTAAAAAATAACTCTCAATTCCCACCCCTCCCCTTTTGTAGCAACCACCATTCTACTTTCTGTGAATTTGATCTTCTCAAGGTAACCCCATATAATTGGAATTTATGGTATTTGCCTTTTCATGACATATTTTACTTCATGTAATGTCTTCAAGATTCACCCATGTTCTAGCATGTTTCTAAATTTCCTTCCTTTTTAAGGCTGAATACATACTCCATTGTATGTATTTGGACATTTTGCTTATCCGTTCATCCATTGATGGACACTCTGGTTACTTCCATCTTTTGGCAATTGTGAATAATGCTGCTTTGAACATGGATGTACAAATACAGTTCAGATCTCTGTTTTATGAGCCTTAAATGTAAAATTCTCATGTTCAGTTCCTCACCTGATCTTCCCATTGGTGGAGGCATTTGACCTCAAGATACCTCATCTTTTATGGGTTTTCTGCTCACAGCACCTGTTTCTTCTCACTCTAGGTGTCTGGGGTTTATTTATTTACTTATAATCCTTCAGATTCTTTTTGGTTTTTACCAACCCCAGTAATGCATGAAAATTGTTAGTTGTAATTTATCCAGTATCTAGTGGGATTTGGATAGAAGTGCTGTCTTTCCAAAGTATACCTGCTCTACCATACTGCCAGAAGTAGTGTCCATTATGTTTTTACATTTCAAACATGTATGATACCATATTTTTCCTTTTTGGACCAAA
Source organism: Ailurus styani (assembly GCA_002007465.1). Taxonomy (NCBI): domain Eukaryota; kingdom Metazoa; phylum Chordata; class Mammalia; order Carnivora; family Ailuridae; genus Ailurus; species Ailurus styani. Next base: position 358,350 of record LNAC01000850.1, on the reverse strand, counting down.
ATAAAATCTAGGGAGCAGAGTCATTTTCACCTTTCGTTGTAATGATAGATCGGTAATTGTACATGCATGTGCTTTTGGTGTATTTAGTTTTCAAGATATTTTGAATATTAAATAACATTCGGTGGTTGGGTGATGGGAAACAGCCAGAATCTTCTAGCCTTCGTAGCTGTTTTTCAAAGACAAATAAATTATTAGTTAAAAACCTTTTAAGTATATCAAATAATGATCCTTTAGTTGCTTAATACCTACTAGTTATGAAATATCTCTAATAATATACAGTAATGTATCTGAATATAAGAGTAAAACTGTTAGATTTTCCTGTGACTTTCTCTTAACTAATTACTGAATTAAGAGAAACTAAGTTAGAAGCACTAACATCCAACAGAGTTTTACTGAGAGAGATGTGTGAGCAAATATCTAGCTAGAATAGTCTCATGTCATATAGTTCTTAAAAATTGCTTTCTTTCATATGTATATGTTCAGGTTCTTGTAATGACTGCTATAGGATGGCAATGTTAGGGGTGGAAGTTAATATAAATGAAGAGCAAAGATACTGTGCAGATCTGACTGCAGTTGACTGGGATTTTTAAAAACAAACGACTTCTCCATGTTAACCCACATTTGCCTTAGTTGCAAGCAGTATCCTGAATAAAATACCAAAGTCAGCATTGAAAAGAATGGAGGGAGGGGAAAAATGTGAAAGACAGCAGGAAGTGAGGATCAAGGAAGGGGAGAAGAGGGTATGAAAAGAGACTGGAGTAAAGTTCTAATTTGTAACTTAACAAATTTTATAAATGTCTGAAGGGAAAGATATAAAAATCACGAAGATATGCTTATTGCTAATTTGTGATATAAATTCTAAAAGCTTCAGATTAGATTCATTGACAGGAGAAATTCATTGACAGAAAATACGTTTCTTAGAAGGTGATATACATATGTTTTTTAATTATAACCCCACTCCCACCCGAAACCACTGTGCATCTGTGCGTTATTTACATGTTATCACAATGTCAGATATTCAGGTTGAGTAAAGCTGTGAATTTTATTTCCTTCTTGATTATATTTCCTGGTAAGTTATTAGTATTTTGAAAAGCTTGGAGAGAAGAAAATACTAAATACTCCATCATTTAATTAGTTTTAACATTATTATTTATTTTTTTAGATTGTAGATTAGGATGATTTGTAAGATAACTACTTCGTTAATTCTTTGTGCTTGGGAATCTTTTTAGTGTATTAAACTTATTTCTTTCTTTTTTTTTTTTTTTAAAGATTTTATTTATTCATTTGACACAGAGAGAGAGATCACAAGTAGGCAGTGAGGCAGGCAGAGAGAGAGGAGAGAGGAGGAAGCAGGCTCCCTGCTGAGCAGAGAGCCCGATGTGGGCCTCGATCCCAGGACTCTGGGATCATGACCTGAGCCGAAGGCAGCGACTTTAACCCACCGAGCCACCCAGGCGCCCTAAACGTATTTATTTCTAATTAGTCATATAACTACTTTTATTGCATGAAAATGTGTTAAAATTTTCTTGTGGCTTTATTTCCTTGACAGTGTCTTAAATAGCACAGAAAATATGATGTATCTTTTCTATTTAATTTTAAATTTTAATACTATTGCTAATTTTAGTATTATTAAATATCAATCATTTAAGAAATTAGGTTAAAAAGAATTATTATGAAAGTAAGAGAGTAACTCAAGTAAGGAATATATGTTATGCTTGGATTATTAGAAGTTTGATTAATGAAATGAGGGTAATATTTATAGTGAATAATTATAGTCACATGTAACTAAGTTATTTTTGTTGTATTAGGAAAATATGATACAAATGAATTTCTCTGAATTTTTATTTCGTAGCAAATTTTAAGAGCTTGTACTGAACAAGTGAAAAAGTATCCAGAGTTCTATATTCTTCATGAAGTCACCAGCTTAATGGGATTCTTCCCATTCAGAATAGAGATGGGATTAAAGTTAGAAAAAACTCTTCTTGCATTGGTAAGGTTTACCAATGAAGGTATTTACGAGACTTAACTTTTGTCTGAAACATCACCTATATTTCACATAGACAGTATTTATGTTTAGGTTTTGAACAATAATGAGATATAACTTTTAAAATATGCAATGCAAATGTGTCTTTATTTTGTGGATATTACTACTTGATATATATTTTTTTAAATGTTACTACCACCTTTTTTTCTTGGTTTTCTTTTCTTCATTTCTCATCTTTCTTAATGTTCCAAAATACAGCAGGGAACATTTTTTCTTTTAAATGATTTTACTCAAAATCATTGAAAGTAAGTGTGTGTAGAGAGGATCTTTTAGAGTTTCTGTTATATTTGTACCTCATAAAATGAAAGGTTGGGATGTAAAGTGGTAAGGAAAATGGCACGGCACCCTTGTCTTGGACCTTCTTTGAAAAAAACATACATGTACGTTGTCAAGCAAAATCATGGAAGTCATGGCTTTTAAGAAGGCTCTAGAGTGGAGAATTTTAAGAGTTTCATATGATGAAAAGATACTTTTCTTAGGGGAAAAAATACATTTGATATTTGCAATAAGACATCCCTTTTTTCTTACTTAGGGCAGTGTAAAATACGTGAAAACTGTATTTCCCTCAATGCCTGTGAAGTTGCAACTCCCAAAAGATAACATATCTACCACTGAGACACCAGAAAAAATAGCTGCAGCTATGCATTATGTAAGTAGGAAAGTACTTTTAGATTTTCCCAAGTAATCTTCTATACCTCATAAAGTACATATGATCTTACTGTTCTAAAGTCCCCTTCCTTCTTGGGGTGCCTGGGTGGCTCACTCGGTTAAGCATCTGCCTTCAGCTGGGGTCATGATCTCAGGATCCTGGGATCGAGCCCCATGTCATGCTCCCTGCTCCACGGGGAGTCTACTTCTCCCCCAGCTCATGCTCCCTCGTTCTCTTTCTCTTTCATATAAATAAATAAAATCTTAAAAAAAATAAAGTCCCCTTCTTGAATGTCTCCCTTCTTTTCAGTACATCATCAAAGAAATTTTCAATAAATATAATGAAGTAACAGGTTATATGTTGTTTTTCAGGATATTAGTAAAGATCCAAATGCAGAGAAGCTTGTTTCAAGATATCACCCTCAGATAGCTCTAACCAGTCAATCATTATTTACATTATTGAATAATCATGGACCAAACTACAAGGAACAGTGGGAAATTCCTGTGTGTATTCAAGTCATACCCGTTGCAGGTTTGTGATTTACTATATCAAGTAATACTCTCAAAAGAGGAGTTAGAGCAGTTCTATTTCAGCTATCTAAACATAGGTGGTCATTTGTCAAATAAAAGAATCTTAGGTTTTGATTTAAGGAGGATGTGAATTTTACATTTACATTTCGTAGATCTTTAAATATATAATGCTACTATGGGGTTCATACTCATATGTGAGAAATTAGGATCTATAAAACTTGTATTCATATTGGGGAAGGTAAGAGAGAAATAGGTATGGTATAGGGTACCCCAAAATAACATGAAATAATGAGGTTCTTTTTCATTGAAACGAAAAGAATACAATACTTTTTTTAGACAACCTCAAATGGGTGTTTCTAAGAATTATTTACTTGTCTGGTATTGGAATTCAGAATTAAAGTTGGTCTATCCTTGGGCGCCTAGGTGGCTCAGTGGGTTAAAGCCTCTGCTTTCGGCTCAGGTCATGATCTCAGCGTCCTGGGATCGAGGCCCGCATCGGGCTCTCTGCTCAGCAGGGAGCCTGCTTCCTCCTCTCCCTGTCTCTCTGCCTACTTGTAATCTCTCTCTCTCTGTGTCAAATAAATAAATCTAAAAAAAGAAAGAAAGAAAGAAAGAAAGAAAGTTGGTCTATCCTTGTAAGCAAAGGATTGTTTTTCCTAGGACAGTAAAGGTAATATCTTCTAGAATTCATATTATTATATATAATAATTATAGTAAATATAGAACTGTATCTAATGAAATAAAACTACAGATTAGAGTTTAATGTAATATATTCTCTGTGGTTGAATTTCATCACTTTTTGAAAACATAGTCCTGTAAGAACTGAATAATAATGACAATAAAAGTATAGGAAATTAAAAAGCAGAAAATCTTTTAAAAAATTTATTAGAACATATTTTTCTTGCCAGTCAAATTTTCTCACCCTTGTGTCTGTAAGGGACGTTAAAGATCACAAGTTCAAGGGTGGCAAATACATGAGACGTGCTACACTTTCTTTTGCTCTGTTTCTTTGTTTGGTCATCTTTCTGTCCTGCATCCTGTTTGTTTGTTTGTTTGTTTGTTTTGAAATAGAACTTCTGGAAACTAATCACCCTCTTCTGTTTTTATTTTAAGGTTCAAAACCGGTTAAAGTAATTTATATTAACTCACCACTTCCCCAAAAGAAAATGACAATGAGAGAGAGAAATCAGATCTTCCATGAAGTTCCATTAAAATTCATGATGTCCAAAAACACATCTGTTCCAGTCTCTGCAGTATTTATGGACAAACCAGAAGATTATATGTCTGAAATGGAAGTATGTAATGCTTGCTTTTTTTTTTTTTAAGGGAATGTACTTCTTTATCTTTTTGAAGCATAAAGTTTTATTGCAGGTCTTAAATCTAGTAGTTAAAAATAAAGGCTTTAGATTGAAACTTAAAATTGAACCCCCCGGTCAAGCTAGTCTTTAGGCAACTAATTTAACCTCCCTTAGCCTCAGTTATCTCCTTTTGTAAAAGAAAGATGATAATACCTACTTCAAAAGACTGTTGTAAGGATTAAGTTTGATATATGTAAAATGCTGAGTACAGTCTTTAGTATATATGTAAAAAGTTAGTGGTGGTGGTAATCATGATAGTGGTTTTATTTAATTGGCCTCATTCATATTCAAGAGTTTTTAAGTATGAAAGGGAATAGATGAGTTTGATTGGTGCAGAAAAGTATTTGGCCAGATTGTTAATCCTTTTCAGTATACTCCTTTTCAGTAGCTATGTGACCTTAGGCAAGTTTTGTAATTTCTCTTTGTCTCTGGTTTGCTCATCTGTAAAATGGGTTTTATGACAGTACCTAACTCAGGATTATTTGGGATTAAATGAGTTCATACAAGTAAAGCATTTAAGACAATGCTTGACACTCCATAAATACTATTTGTATTATTTCATGTTTATACAAAACTATCTATTCATTTTACTCATTTTACAAATATTTATTGAGCAGATGCAGCAGTGAATAAAAATAGTCTCTTTTTCTCTCAGAGTTTACATTAGTGATAGAGAATGCAGATAATTAGTAAAACCTTATGGAACAAGCAGCTAGTGATAAATGCAATGCAGAAAAATAGAGTAGGTTAAGGGTAAAGAGATGGGAATGGGACTATTTTAAATTGATGATCAAGAAGGTTTTTCCATGGAGAGGAAATATGAACAGAGACTTGCATAAAGTGAAAGAGCAAACAAAATCAGAAAATAAAATAGAAAAACTTTTTAAAATTTTATTTATACTTAGGAGCTCATACTATTTTAAGAATATTGGCCTTTTGTGTTTCATATTTGTTTTTCTCTGCCATTTGCCATTAATATATTTATGGTATAATATCATAAAGCACTTCCAAAGTTTGAGTTTTCTTTTTTTTACATTTTTAAATCTATCTTATACTTGGTGTGAGGTGAATGTCAGGGAGTAACAAGCACTATGAAGAAATAGGAAGTAGATTAAAAGGGATAAAAGTGACAGTAACTTCTTTCTGTAATGGCAAACCAAGTAATTTGGACCTTTACCATTACTGATTACAACTAAAAAAGCTGGACAAAATATAAAAATTTCTTTCTTAGAATCATCAAAGAGCTAACAAGATAGTGAATTACAGGGCTGAGATACTGGAGAAGACCAGAATCCAGAGAGTTAGTCTTTCACTTAGAGCCATTTTTGCCCTGAATGGATTTGCCATTTCTGAAGGGGCAGCAAAAATGAACTATGCTTTTGGCAGCATCATAAAATTAGGGGGACAAAAGTCAAAGTTTGGTTTTCTACCAAGGGCTTGAACCCTACAGAGCTGCACCCTGGGAGTAAGGATGAACTAGAAATAAATCCAGTTTTTCAGAGATTGTAAAAGTTTTCAGGCCTTGAACTTGGATTGAGATGCTTTTGTACTGCTAGTGTCTCTAGACATCTAGTAATGAAACTAATTCTTAGAGGAAAATAATGTCATTTTGAGCTGTAAATTATTTCTACAGTCAACTTTTTTATTTATTTTTTGTTAAAGATTTTATTTATTTATTTATTTCACAGAGGGAGAGAGATCACAAGGAGGCAGAGATGCAGGCGGAGGGGGGGGGAAGCAGGCTCCTCGCTGAGCAGGGAGCCCGATACGGGCCTTGATCCCAGGACCCTGAGATCATGACCTGAGCCGAAAGCAGAGGCTTTAACCCACTGAGCCACCCAGGCACCCTACAGTCAACTTTTTAAGTAAAGCATCCAGAAAGCAGAAGGATAAGTGAACTAGATACTGTGAGCAAGAATCATCAGAAACAATGACCAAAGAAATTGACTCATGGAAACAGATCCTACAATTATCAGTCACAAACTGTTAGCCAACTCTGTTTAATTATACGGTGTTCAAGGAAATTAAAACCATGCTTGAGAATTTCAATGAGGAACTAGAAACTTTAAAAGAGATAGTGGATTTGAAAAAGAACTAAAGAAAAAATTATCAACTGAAAAATATAGTAGTTAAGAATTTTGCGAATGGGGTTATTAGCACCTTAGATAAAGCTGAAAAGAGAATTGATAAACTGGAAGATGAGTCTGAAAGGACTATCCATAATGAAAGACAACAAAAAGAAGATAGGGAGAATAGGGCAAGAGATACAGAGGATATAGTGAGAACATCTAACATATGTATAGTTTTACCCAGAAGAATAGCGTAAAAGAAATAATCAGACCAAAACAATAGTTGGAAACAAAGAAAAAAACTCTTAAAAGCCACCAGAAACCAGGCGCCTGGGTGGCACAGTTAAGCGTCCAACTCTTGATTTCAGCTCAGGTAGTGATCTTAGGGTCATGAGATTGAGCCCTGCATTGGGCTCTGTGCTCAGCTTGAGACTCTCTCTCGCCCTATCCCTCTGCTCCTCCCCACCCCTTTCTCTCTCTAAAATGAATAAGTAAATCTTAAAAAAAAAAAAAAAAGCCACCAGAAAAACAAAAGGCACACATATTACAATTATAGGACTGAGAGAGAGACTAGCAGGTAATTTGTCAGCAACAGCAATGGAAGCCAGAAGACACTGGAACAATATATTGTGCCAAAATGACCCTTATGCTAAAATTCTTTAACCAGTGAAAATATCCTTAAATAAAAAATTAAAGATATTTTCAGAGAAAAACTAGGTTGGCTACCAGAAGACTACCTCTATTAGATGTTCTTCAGGCACAAAGAAAATAATCCCAGATAGGAGGAGCATGGTACAGATGCAAGAAGAAATAAAAAAAAACAAGCGGAAATAATGTGGATAGGCTCTAATTTATAGATGAGCCCAGGGGGACTCAGGAAATTAAGTGTTCTGAGATGACCTGAGCCTAAAAACCCTAGAAACTAACCAACCAAAGCCCCTTCCAAAACAAAAGCCTTCGCTCAGACTAGTAGAGTTCATATTGAGCAAAACAAGGACATTAAAGAAAACTTTTCATATTTTCTCATATAACTGAGGGAGAGGGGACTGGAGAAAGCATATTTCAGAATGTACTTAAGATTTTATACATGTACAGACAGACACATTTATATGCATGTATACATACCTACCTACATACATAAATACATACCTTGTGGTAACAGTGGAAGATGAGCTGAAGTTCAGAAAGCTATCTTGACATGCCCTTACACAGGATTGTCCTGTAGGAGCAGGAGAATCCATCTAATATAAAGATGAGAAACAGAACAGGATTGTTGATGGAAGCCCTTATGAAAGTACTAGAGAAAAAAAAGATAATTGCTGTAACATTTCCATAGTCAAGTGAAGAAATATGTACCCACAAAACATGAAATGAGTTCATCCTTTGCTCTAGAAATCTCAATTCTAGAAATGTAGCTCAGAAGTACAATAGGGAGGGGTGCCTTCCTGACTCTAATAGTAGAACATGACTCTTGATCTTGGGGTTATAAGTTTAAACCCTGCTTTGAGTGTAGAGATTACTTAAAAATAAAATCTTACCAGGGTGCCTGGGTGGCTCAGTCAGTTAATTGTCTGTCTTCAGTCCAGTTCGTGACCCCAGAGTCCTGGGTTTGAGTCTGGAGTCAGGCTCCTTGCTCAGTGGGGAGCCAGCTTCTCCTTCTGCCTGTCACTCCCCCTGCTTGTGTGTTCTCTTTCTCTCTCTCTGACAAATGAATAAATTCTTTAAAAAAACAAACAAACAAACAGAAAAAAGTACACTAGGAAAAGAGCAAAATGTATGTGCAGGGTATTCATTGCAGCACTGTTTATAGTAGCCAAAGACTAGAAACAAGCCACATGTCCCTTAATAGGGTATTGATTAAATAAACTGTGCCTCCTCAGTAGCATACCACGCAGCTATTAAAAAGAATGAGGAAGCTATAGATAGGCAGCTGTAGGGTGATACCTAGATATACTGTTAAGTGAAAAAGGCAAGGAAGAAAACATTTTGAGTAATATGCTACTTTTTATTTATGAAGGAGGAAGTACAAATATATACACACATACACTTATTTGCCTATATATGCTTATATTAAAAAGAATAAAAACCCTACATAATAAAGAATAAACCTAAAACTAATGAAAATATTTAACTGTGGGGGAAGGAAGAAACAAAGTAGAGGAAATCAATTAAGCGTCTGCCTTTAGCTCAGGGTTCTGGGATTGAGTTGCATATAAGACTCCCTGCTCAGTGGGAAGTCTGCTTCTTCCTCTGCCCCTTCCCCCCGCTTGTGCAGTGTCTCTCTCTCTCTCTTTTTCTCTCTCTCCCTCCCTCCCTCCCTCCCTCCCTCTCCCTCTCTCCCTCNTCTCTCTCTCTCTTTTTCTCTCTCTCCCTCCCTCCCTCCCTCCCTCCCTCTCCCTCTCTCCCTCTCTCTCCCTTCCTCCCTCCCTCCGACAGATAAATAAATAAAATCTTTAAAGAAATTAAGTAAAAGCCCTGTAATAATAACAGAATAGAATAGAATCAAAAAGATACCAGAGCCAGTTGGAGGGTTTCCTTTTGACCAGGGATGTGTCAGTTTGACATGACAAAGAATGACTGCAATGGATCAAAACATATAAAATATGTTAAAACCCCTGAACTCATAGTGATACTTAAAAAAAAGTGCTGGTCACCTTTGGAGGGTGCTAGTGCATATAAAGTCATTCTAAAAACTGTTTATAAAAAGAAATCATATCAGATATTTGTCTTGCCTTTCTAGTACAAACTGTATTTTAGGGTAGTGTTAGAATATGATTATCACCATTGTGCAGCTCACAGTGAAGTAGTGAATCTAAGCAATAATCATCAGTGGTGGCCATTTAAATCATCAGTGAGAAATTTCATAATAGGTGGATTAAGTTGCGGACACTTGATGAACCAACAGATCGATTGTAATATCGTAAGAAGAAGGATAACCAGACATCATTAGCCTCTTGATTGAAGTAGGAAGTACATAGTACCACCATATTCAGGTTAAAAAACAACAAAAAAAAAACTACCTGGGCGCCTGGGTGGCTCAGTGGGTTAAAGCATTTGCCTTCGGCTCAGGTCATGATCTCAGGATCCTGGGGTCGAGGCCCGCACTGGGCTCTCTGCTCGGCAGGGAGCCTGCTTCCTCCTCTCTCTCTGCCTGCCTCTCTGCCTACTTGCGATCTCTCTGTCAAATAAATAAATAAAATCTTAAAAAAAAAAATAAACTGTACCTGAATCTAATAAAGCCACTAGATTATTTTAATAGGAAACTTAGGGAATAGAAGAATATGTTAAATGACATTAGAGGAATACAGAAGCTAAAATCCAGAATCGGACATTTTTACAGGTTAACTAACTTGGTTTTTCCTACAAATATCTGGTGAGGTGGGAGTTGGCAGAATATGGGGGAGAGGCATTTGACAAATTAAAGAAAATTGAGAGCGTTGTCAACCAAATACAGTGTGAGGATCTTGATTAGATACTGATTCCAATAAACAATTGTAAAAAGACATTTATCAGACTTGGAAATTTTAACACTGATTAGATATTTTATGATGTTAAGAAATTATTAATTTTTATTGATATAACCAATGATGTTTTAGAGAAGACTCCTTTTACAGCTGCATACTGGAGTATTTACAGATAAATGATATTTAAAATTTTATCTAAGTTATGTAAGATGAACTCATTGTTTTTCAGTTCATTTATTTTTGGTTTTATAATTATTAAATTTGCTCATTTTATTATCATAATTAGTATTATTTTCTTATTTCTTGAAAAGACTGTGAATGATATTTCTGATCTTTAGTGTTCTGTTTTCTGTTGCTTTCTAACTATTCTGCAATTATTTTTAATTTCTTCATTTATCCAACAATTTGGAGGGTTTTTTAAGGTCCAGGTGCTTGGGTTTATTGTTGTTTGTTTATATTTATTCTTAATGATTTCTAATTTTATTTCCTTTTAAACAGAGAGTAAAATCTTAGCAGATTCTGTTTTGTGCTATGTTGATGTTTTCTTTATATGTTAATTTATAGTCCATCTTTGGAAATGCCCCTTGGATTCTTGGGAGGGAAAAGGTATATCTTTGCAGTCTGTATGTATGTTTTCAGTCATTCATATATATTGATTTCATTTGATAGTACATATACTTTCTATATCCTTATTTTACTCAGAGACCGTGTACTGTTGACTAAGTGCAGTTGTGTTTCTGTCAAATTTTCCTTTAATTTCTCAATTTTGACTACCTGTTTTGAAGTTATTTGGCATGTCACAATTCACTATCTTTTCATGGATTTCATCTTTTTTCAATACAGGATTCCTTTGATGCTTTTTGCATTGAATTCTGCTTTGTCTAACAGTTTATATTGCTCTCTCTTGTTTCCATTTCTTGACATTATGTCCCATTGTTTTGTTTTTAACCTTTCTGTGTAAGAATGCCTCATGTAAACAGCATGTCGTTTTTCTTTCTTTCTTTCTTTCTTTCTTTCTTTCTTTCTTTCTTTCTTTCTTTCTTTTTACTAAACTTCGTGGTCTATTTTATAAGAATTACCATTTACTGAGAAGTTTTTTACTATGTACCAGGGCTATGCTAAGAAACTTTCTATATACAAGCTCTCATTTAATCCTTAGAACAAATTGGAGAAGATGACCTTATTATCACTATTTAGAGATGAAGAAATTGAGGTTCAGAGAGGGTGAATAACTTACATGGGTTGTTCTTTCTTACTCACTGTGTGATTGCTGTTAGACTATCCTCCCTCAGATCTTAAACGGTATGGCTAGTGGGTGTGTATAGCTTGTAACCAGATTTTCATAGTATTTATCTAAAGTTCTTTGCTAGATTGAGGAGAGATCTATTGCTGCTTGGGGAGAGGGCAGTTTTTTCTTGAATAAATTTAAGCTGTCTATAGTTCTTCCTTTACCAAACAGTACATGAAAAACTACAGCCTCAATGGCTTCATGTCCCAGAATACAATAAAATCATTTCCTGTTCATATTACTAGGAGTTGTTTTCTTTGAGTAGGTGTAGAAAATCACTATTGGTGTTAGGGATACATCAGAGGCTGGTGATCCTTCCTGAGCTGCATTAGAAAGCAGCTTCCTCACAGCGGCAAAGAGGCTTTCCTCCTGATCAGCTAAGTACAGGTGTCTCTGCAAGAGGGTAATGGAGTGGATATCATTGAAAATCTGCTGCCATCCTATTTGATCCCACATTTTTTCTTTGTGGTTCTATTTTTTGATGAGTGGAAATTCCTTTTGGGATATGCAGGTTCACAAGTATTCCCTGTTTCCTGTGCTATTACAGCTTGGTAGATTTGTCTTGTGTTTCATCAACATTTCAGTGGGAAGACTGGAGGGAAGAAGGGTGGGGGAATGGCATAATCAGGTGACAGGCATTAAGGAGGGCACATGATGTAATGAGCACTGAGTGTTATACACAACTGATGAATCACAGAACTCTGCCTTGAAACTAATAATATACTATATGTTAATTGAATTTAAATTAAAAAATAATTTGAAAGAAAAAAATCAGTGATCCATTAAACTCTTGAATTCTATAAAAAATCATTTCAATGGGAAGGTAAGATTGAATAAAATAGTTGCTAGTAGTTTATCATTATCTTAAGCAAAAACCTTTCAAAGCCATTAGACCTTTCTTTCTGCTTTTAAAGAGCATGAACTGTCTTTGTGAGGGTTAGGGGAATTAAGGATAGGTGAGGGGTGTCCTGGAAAACCTGCTAAGAGTTTACCAATATATTTTCTTAAGATGTCTTATGAAGTTCATGAGTGCCGAAAAATTGAGACCCTTGAAAATTTGGACCTGGATTTTGATGGTGACGTCACAGAACTTGAAACTTTTGGAGTAAACACCACCAAACCATCAAAGTCACCAAGTCCAGCAAGCACTTCCATAGTACCTAACACAACAGATATTCCCACAGCTTCCAGCACAGCAACCACATCTGTGGTACCAACCACACCAGACTTTTCTGCTCATTCTAGAAGTTTATCTCAGATTCTGATGGAACAGTTGCAAAAGGAGAAACAACTGGTGACTGGTATGGATGGTGGCCCTGAGGAGTGCAAAAATAAAGATGATCAGGGATTTGTGCCATGTGGTGAAAAGGCATCAAATTCTGACAAGTTTTTGGTGCAGGATAATGACTTGAAAACATCTGATTCCTTGCAGTTAGAAAGTTCTACAGAAATTGAAACCTCTCATAAAAGTCATTTGACTACTGATACGGTATATGCCCCTGAAAAACTAAATGTTCTGGAGAACTCAGACAATTCAAAGGAAAAGGCTATTACTTCAGAAGCAGTAAGAAGTGAAGATGTAATTCTTTGCAATAGTGATACAGATGAAGACTGTTTAATCATTGATACAGAATGTCAAAATAATAGTAATGGAAAGACAACTGATATGAATTCTAATTTAAGTTCTAAACCAGCTAGCCCCAATTCTTCCTCAGCACAGGCTGGAAACCAGACTCATGCTACTTGTAGTCCTGAAGAGTCATGTGTCTTAAAAAAACCTATCAAGCGAGTATACAAAAAATTTGATCCAGTTGGAGAAATTTTAAAAATGCAGGATGAACTCCTAAAGCCAATTTCCAGAAAAATACCTGAATTGCCCTTAATGAATTTGGAAAATTCTAAACAACCTCCTGCTTCTGAGCAATCCTCTGCTCCTTCAGATGCCTCTAGTTGGCCAAAATCTGTGTGGCCTTCTGCGTTTCAGAAGCCCAAAGGACGTAAGTAAATATTTACAAAGACCTTTAGATTAACTGTTTTGCCTCTTCCTTATCCTTAGGTTTTTCTCCTTTATTCCCTTACTTTCTCTTTGCTATGACCTGTCTTATAATATTTACATGGTCATTGATATTTCATTTTTCAAGGTACCGATCAGTGTATCTGCTTCCAAAATCTTCTCTTTAAATACGTACACAAAGTTGTATGGATTTTTGTAACCTATGTTTATCCAACATGTACAGTGGCTACTGTAACTACCAGTAATATGGCTCACAGAACTGATGAAGGGGAAGTGATGAAAAATAATCGTAAACATTTATGAGTCCAAAATTTACTAATTCATAGTGTTGGACTATAGTTTTATGCTTTTTCACTTTCTGAGAGAAATATAAAGCTCTACCCCAGCTCTACCTAGATTAAAAAAAAAACACCACTTTTTAAAAACTTTTTTTCTTCTTTATATGTTGTCTCATGAATTTAAACTTTGTCCAAGGTTATTGAAGGTGGTAGTTAAAGCTTTGACCTCAGCTCTTGGCTACAGTTCCAGTAAAAGCAAACAGAAATGGTAATAGTGTAAATGTTCAACTCAGAGGAAATAGAAAGTTAAAGTTGATAGAAACATAAAAATAAATAATTGAATTGTTTTATCTTGAATTGTGGTGGATAAAGAGCTAATGTATTTTAAAATAAAAATGAAAAATACAATTATTTTTGAAGGATTGCCATATGAACTGCAGGACTACGTTGAAGATACATCAGAATATGTAGCTCCCCAGGAAGGAAATTTTGTTTACAAGTTATTTAGTCTGCAAGACCTGTTGTTACTTGTGCGATGCAGTGTCCAGAGGATAGAGACCAGACCACGTTCTAAAAAACGGAAGAAAATCAGAAGAGTAAGTTGTTACTTGGGGAGTTAGGATGTGGATGTTGTAGTATAAGTAGATAATCAGATATTTAACATGCCATTGTTATGACGTTTATTTTAAATCGTTAATCACTATCAGAATTTTTCCAGGTTGAGTTGGGGCTTTTGTTTCTTGTGTTTTGTGTTTTTTTTTCTTTTTTAGTGAAATACTGAAAACACTTTTAATAAGGGGAAGTGGAAAGTGTTAAATATAAAATTCTTGAATGCCAGTAACATTCTTACATGGAATTTATAAACGTAATGAAAAATGGCACCATCATAGATTTGACATGGACCTGCTTTCTGTAAATTTGAAATTCCACTGTGACATATTAGCCCCTTTTTCTCTTACTTTGGGGATCTTCTTGACTCATTTTAGATGTCCCAAGTTTTCAAAGGTAGGCTTTCACATGTGTTTGAAGTCTTCCAAGAATTGTTAGAAGATCAAATGTTTTCCTTTCCTTTTCCCCTCTTGTTTTTTTTGGTGGGGGGATTGCTATAAAATTTTTTTTCAGATAGAAAGTTCTTGCTACCGTTAGAGTAATTGGTATTTTAAACAGTTTTCCATATTTGATGTTTGAAGTTCTCGTTCAGATTAGTTTGATTTTTGTGTGTGTGACCACTAAATTCTGGTCAATAAAGAGGAGCCTCTCTGTAATAACTGATTATAGTGATGTCTTTCCTTTCATTTTTAAGAGACTTCTTTCTGTTGTGTACATTTGTCATTGTGTGTGTGTGTTTATATTTTTATTTTATTATTATTTTTAATTTTGGTGTCTCTATCTCTTGCTTCCTAACCTATTTCCCGATAAAAACTTCAGTGACTACTTTAGAATATTAATATATTTGGGGCTAGGAATCAGGTGATCAAAAATAGTGATGTTCCAGCCTTGACCCTTATGGATCAATGGTGACTGCTGCTTTGTTGTGTTAAGGAATAACTTGGACAAGACAGAAAAGAAAGAAGGAAAGGAGGAAGGGCAGATGGTCCAATCTTCCTTAGCTGTCAGTAGCTGGCTGGGTCTGTCATGAAAAAACTAAAACAACCCATCAGGATCTGGAATCTTTGTCCACCAGAATCCAGTGGACCTGGAGGATATTTTGCATGATGATGCCATTATCCTTTGTTAAATAGAAGGAAGATTGTGAATACATTTTAAAATTCTTAATTCTCATAATTTGGTTTTCATCAGTGGTTCAGGCTTTAAATTTTAGAAACCAAATGGTTTTGAATTAAATGTATGGGGTAGTGTTTTCTGTAAGAGGAAGTCAAAGAATAACAAAATACCAAAGATTTTGTATTAGTTTTCTCCTAAATAAATGCTAATATTCTCTGTATTAAAAGATTTTATTTTATTTGCTTATTTTTCCCATCTCATTTTTATTTAATTGTGATCAATTTAATGGCTATTGCATGAACATCTTGAATATATGTAGTGTCAGTGCTATGTATTGTCTTTTCAGTGTTTTATTTGATTTTTACTTTCTCTCTCATTTACTTGGAGGCTAACCTCATTTCTTTCACTTTCTGCTCTTAGAACCCATACCATTTTGTATTGATCTGCCGGTTCACAGCAGTTAGGAACTGTTGATGGCCATTATCTCTTAAGAAAGAATAGCATAGGGAAATCCTGGATACTGAATTAATTCTTGAAACAGACAGTCTGTTAAGGACATTGTCGTTCAGTTCACTAAAGAGCAGTTTGTAAGTTTTGAGATAATACCTTGTAGGAGATAATTCGTTCTTCATCAAAATATATCAAAACAGTTGAACCCCAGGGCGCCTGGGTGGCTAAGTGGGTTAAAGCCGCTGCCTTTGGCTCAGGTCATGATCCCAGGGTCCTGGGATCGAGGCCCTCATCGGGCTCTCTGCTCCGCAGGGAGCCTGCTTCCTCCTCTCTCTCTGTCTGCCTCTCTGCCTACTTGTAATCTCTCTCTCTGTGTCAAATGAATAAATAAAATCTTTAAAAAACAAACAAACAAACAAACAAAAACAGTTGAACCCCAAAGAATATCTAAATGGGAGCCTTATGTTTTTTATTATGTCAAACCCAGAGTAAAATTTTAAAATTCCTAGTGAATGGTTATCATATTGCACCTTTTATTATATGTAATAGTTTAGTACACACAGTTTAAATCCCTTAGTAGAATGCATTTCGTTGGAATCATGTCCTCTTTATCTGTTTCTCCCAAATGCTTTACATCCTAGAAACAAAATACACAGGTATTAAGTAAATGAGAAGAACTGAGGAGTGAAGAGAGAGCGGGGTATTATTAAGGAAAGGAACTTGAGAATAATTTAAGCACTACTTTGAGAAATTTTAAAGTAGCACTATTTAAACTCTATGTAAGAAGGCGTTTACTTAATATTTACTACTACTTAATATTTACTACTTAAAAACCAACTTGTTTAGATAAAGCTTTAAAACACTTAGAAGTTTCTTCAACCTCTGATACTAGCTATGAAATATCTACTTAGGGATGTATGGAAAAGTTTAAAGTTTCTGTGAAAAATTGGAAGGCAGAATCAAGAAAAGCTTTCAGTTGGGGAGATTAGGAGTTAACCATTCAAGGGAGAAAGGAAGAGTAAATTTAATTTTTATAGTTTGAAACTTTGATTGAATTTAAAGCTTCACTTTGATTTTAGAATACTACCATAAAATATTCAGACTTTTTTTCCCCTTGGCTTCCTGGAGGTGGCAGTAGAATACATACACAAATTAAAACCAGATTGAGGACTTAGTTTCATAGATGTAAGGCAGTATTATTAAGGAAAATCTACTTATGATCCAAAAAGGCTACCTTCTTTATCAATTATTCAACTCTGCCGTAAACTGGCTCTGTCCCTGAGCAAATTTCTTAACCCTCTTGACCTCCATTTCTTTATCTCTTGCTTATAGTTGTTAAATGCAGATTACCAGTTGCTGAAGAATTATTACATAATAAAATGCTTTTACCAGTAAAATTATCTTAATCCCAATTTAATTTTTTTTTAATTGAGAAGACCCTATAGAGACCTTGTACTCAAGGTTTGGCCCCTGGAACAACAGCAAATATGCAAAACTTACTGTATAGAATTGTTGAATTATTATATTGTACTCTTGAAACTGATATAAAACTATGTTAATTATACTTCAGTTTTGAAAAAGCAAATCCTTGTTCTTCACCTCAGATTCTGCATTTTAACAAAGTTGTTCACCAGGTTATTCATACTCACATTGAAATTGAAGAAATACTGCTTTAAAAGAGTTTTACATCATTCACAGATAATCATATGAACCAAGTTTACTGTTAACAGAAATTTTACTGGATTTGAATTGTTCTTACTACCATCATTATTCCAAGCCCACTAAATTTGTCACTTTGTGAAAATCAGGAATTCTGAAACATTTATGAAATATTTTCAAGTATGTGAATAGTGGCAACTTAGTATAATTTCAAAAGTATGAACTAGCTATATCACTTTGAATAAATTTTAAATCATGTATTTCTCCTTCTGCAGCTGGAAATGAGGAGACTACTATTAAGAGTAGAATATTCTTTGACAGAAATGAGGTAACATGAGCACAGTGAACATGACTAACATTGTTTCACAAGCATATTTTTCCTTGCATATCCTCCTTTACATTAGTAATGGCCACAGTTACTTAATCTGTTTAGTGTCCTGACCAATGAACTCTGATTGGCTACTTTACCAGGTACTTAGTGTTTGGAACAAAGCCTTTGTATTAATCAAGATAAAGGCACTTACAGGTGTTAATGTAGATATTAATGCTTATACCTTCATTCTTAGGATGAAAACAAGCTGCTCCAATTATTTGAACCTGAGACCATGTGTCTCAGGCTTTCAAGGGGCAAAAAATTCTTACTTTTTTTTTATCTTCTGAGAATTACTAGTGTAATAGTCGTTGCTTCCTAGCATCCAGCTTTGAACCTTTGGGCAATTATGTATTATAGGCTCTGTTCCAAGGATGCTGCTGTCAGTTGCATTCCTGGATAAAATGTGTGCATATGTAGGGAGGTACATGAATTTTAGGTGGAGGTGAGGGAGAGCTGTTGGTTCAGGATCTCTTATCTGTCCACCTCTTGCCCACATCTAACAAGGGTTCTTTCCATCTTTCTGTCTGAATTCTACTGTATTTGAAAGGATAAAATACAATTACCTGAAAGCATTTTGAAGTGGCAAAACTGTATAGGTAAATGTATTTGCTATTAAGAGTAAATTAATGGAGCTTTGAAAAAGTATAACCCTGCATTTCAGCAATTTCCAGTTTACGTACTACCAAAAGTGGAATATCAAGCTTGTTACGGAGTTGAAGGTCTGACTGAAAGTGAACTTTGTCGCTTATGGACTGAGAGTTTATTGCATTCCAACTGCTCATTTTATGTTGGTAAGTTATACCAGAGGACTTGCTCTCCCTTTCAATGCCATTATAAATACATACTTTTAATCAGTTATAAATACTTCCATTCTGTACTTTCTGCAGTTCTCTTATTGTGTTAACATTTCTATTAAAGCACCATTCCTACTGCAGTTAGATGGTGGAGTGAGACTAGTGAGATCAGATATTTTCATTTCCCTTTTATTCATCTTGTTCAGTTGTGCTTGGTATCAACACCATTGTTTTATTTTTGAAATACTTACTTTATAGGGTAATAAGCTAAAATTGTAGGAGTGTTTTCTAACAAGTTTCTTTTAAGCTATTGGTATGAACATATTTTGAAATTTTCTTAAAATTATAATGACATTTAAAATTTTTCTTTGTTTCTGTTTTGCTGTTTTTGGGGGGGTGGTTAGGGATTTGATTTGTCTTATCTGGGTTCACATACAGTTAGCATATTTCATATGAAGGATTACCTGTCAGTTGTTACTGATACTACTCCCTCCCAATGGAATGCCTCATCCCATACTTTTTAATTCATCCCATATGTCTCAGTCCATCCCCACTATCTCAAGCTGCCCTTATACCTAACATAATGTAGACTTAACGGTTTTGGTTTTTTAAGAGTGCCAGTCTACAGATAGTCAAGAGTTAAAGAACATGGGTATAAAATATTAGGATATCTCACTTCATAAGTATTTATTAATGCCCTCTGATGTCCAAATAACAGACTAAATTGGAAATTATGAGTTGCTAGATAGATATGAGTTACGGTATATGCTTAAAAGCAGTAATATATTTCTTTTCAAATATTCTATTCTTTGAGCCTCTCTGTAATACGTCAATTTCCCTCTTTGTATTACACTTGTCCTCCCAGCTTCCCCTCCTCCCAGCCTTGCAAGGTGCAACTTACAGAATATTGTAGGGTATTTTTTTTTTCTCCTTTTGGTTCATTATGTATCTACCACTTGCAAACCAAGTTATATGATGCACTTGAAATGTTCCAAAATTATCCTTAGAAACTATTAAATATATGTGTGTATGTATGTGTGTATGTGGGTGTTGGGTGTGTATAAAATAGAACAGTATTTCTTTTTTTTTTTTTTTTCTTTTTTAGAGAGAGATGGGGAGAGAGTACACAAGCAAGGAGAGGGACAGAGGGAAAGAGAGAGAGAGAGAATCTTAGGCAGGCTCTACTGGGTATGGAGCCTAACATGTAGAGCCTGACACAGGGCTCTGTCTCACTACCTCAGTGAGATTATGACCTGAGCTGAAATTAAGAGTCAGACACTTAACCAGCTAAGGCACTCAGGTGCCCCATAACAGTATTTCTAACTCATTTCTAAAGTATGTAATGTGGGTCAATGACTATATATCCATTGTTGCTAATCCTCAGTATTCTGTAAAATAGGTGATGTTTATCTTTGTTATATAGAGGAAAAAACTAAGGTTCTCTAAGTTTATTGCTCAAGAGCATCCATATCTTTTCTGATTCTACAGCTTGTGCTTTTTCCATTATAATGGAATAGTGAAAATCATGCTGAATGTGGAAGTCAGATGATGTATGTATGATTACTATACATTTTATAATTCTTTTACCTTGGGTAGAATCACTTAGCCCCCTAGGCTTGAGCTTTTTCACCTATACATAATGAATATAATAATATTTTGTTCAAGGACTATATATACAGATCTTTTTAAATTGTAATTATTACCTAATGTATTGCCCCCAAAGTAGACTTATTCTTGATGAAAATAGATCCCTCAAGACAGTGAAGTAATATTTCATATATTTTTGTACTGAGGAAAAAGCTTGAATTAGGTGAAAATATGGAAAATCATCTTTATGTTAAAGAGTTAAAGGATTTCTTTCTTTTTTTACTTCATAAATTTATTTATTTATTTGAAAGAGCATGAGTCGGGGGGAAGAGGAGCAGAAGGAGTGGGAGAAGCAGACTCCCTGCTGAGCAGGGAGCCCAACCAGGGGCTGTGTCCCAGGATCGCAAGATCACGATCTGATCTGAAGGCAGACACTTAAACCAACTGAACCACCCAGGTGCCCCCTATCCATTTAACTTTAGGAATCTGTTTAGATTGTTTACATTTTAATGCAACTGAAAATTCTTTTAAATGCCTATTAGTATACTGCATACATATTGCTGTTTGGGCACATACTGAGGAGTGGAATTATTGGGTCATATTTTAGGTTTATACTCAAATTTAGTAGATAATTTCAGAAAGTTTTCCAAAGCAGTTGAACCAATTTACACTTATAATAGCAATATGTGATGGTTTCAATTTCTTCACATCCTTACCCACACTTGGCCTTATCACTTTACTTAATTTTAGCCGTGTTGGTGGGTAGGTATTATTAATATTTCATTATTGTTTTACTTTGCCTGTCTTTGGTGGTTTATGAAATAGGGCACTCGTTCATGTGATTAATCATTTGGATATTCAATTTTGTGAATTGCCTATTTAAAAACCTCTTGCTCATTTTTCTGTTGTCATGGGTTTTTTGTGGGTTTTTGGTTTTTTAAGTAGGCTCCATATCTGACATGGAAGTCAACATGGGACTTGAACTCAAAACCCTGAGATCAAGACCTGAGCTGAGATCGAGGGTAGGACGCTTAACTGACTGAGCCACGCAGGTGCCCCCTATTGTCAGGTTTTTGTTTGTTTGATCTTTCTTTGTTGGTTTTAAATTTTACAAATATTTTTCTCCCACTCTGTAATTTACCCTTTCAGTCTCTTAATGGTATCTTTTGAACTTAGGAGTTTATTAGTCATTTCCTTTCTGATTTATGCTTTCTTTGTCCTATTTTAAAAACTCTTCCCCCAAGCAAGATCATAAAGATACTCTCCTCTATTATCTTCTAGAATTTTTATTTTTTTCTAGCCCCTATTTTTAGATACAGTTTGTGTGGTATTTAATTTTACATGGACTATCAAGATTTTATTTTCAGTTGTGGGTACTGTTTATTGAAAAGACCACTCTTTCTCTGCTGCTCTTCAGTGCTATTTGTGTTATAAATCATATATGTGACTGCAGTTCTAGATTCCCTATGTATCCTTGATGCCGTACCTGTTTTATTTACTCTAGCTGGCATAATTAGTTTTTCTAGGTACTCTAGCTGGACAATTAACACTGTGAATTACTCTAACTTTATAAAATATTCTACTCTTTTGTAAAGTGAATCTTGTCAACTTATTTTTGTTCAGGAGTTTTTCTTGGCTGTTCTTGGCCCTTCATGTTTATAAATTTTGGAATCAGTTTGTCAGTTTCTATCAACAACAACAAGATTGGGATTTTTGTTAGCAAGTGCATTGACTGAATGTGGAGCAAATTGATAGCTTCACGATAACATCTTTAATTTGTGAACTTTATATATTCCTTTATTTATAGCTTTAATTTCTCTTAGTATTTTATGATTTTCTCTGTAGAGATCTTGTACATCTTTTGTTAGGTATATTTTATGGTATTTGATATTTTTAAACTATTATAAATGGTATTTCTGACATTTTATTTTCTTAAGGTTTGTTTCTAAAATATAAAATTTATTTACATATTGATTTTGTATATTGATCTTCTGTCTAGCAATTCTGCTAAAGTCACTTACTCATTCTAATAATTTAGGTTTTTTAAGTAACCAGTCGTGTCTTCTGCAAATAATGGCCAATTTATTTCTTCTTTCCAATCTATATACCTTTTTTCCTTTGCCTTCATTGCCTAGCACTTGAATACAAGGTGAATAATGGGCCTTTTTGCCTTATTTCTAATCTTAAAAGGGAATTCTAGAAGAAGCTTTGTAACGTGTGTGTGTGTATGTTTTTAATAAATTTGTTCAGTTTAAGTTTTCAAAATTATTGGCATAAAGGTATAATATCCTCTTACAATCTTTTAATGTCTATAGTACCTGTAGTAATTACATCACTAATAATTTGGGTTTATATCTACCATTTTAATACATATTTTCTGTTTGACTCATTGTTTAAGGAACTGTTTTTTTGTCTTAGTGCCTTCTTATGAACTGAATATTTTTTATTCCATTTTTTCCCCCTTGATTAACAGGATAGTTCTATATTAACATAATTGTATACTTTTTTATTACTCTTTAAAGGGCTACTCTAGAGGTGTTCTAATACAGTAGCTCCTAGCCACAGGTGACTATTTTAAATTTATTAAAATTAGGTAAAACTTAAAATTCAGTTTCTCAGTCATACTGGCCATATTTCAAGTGCTTGAAACCTATAGCTGGCTACTGTATTGGACAGTGCTTGCTACTCTAATAATTATCCCCAGTAGTAATCATACATACATCATCTGACTTATCCCCATTAAATAGTATTTTACTTTTTCTGTATATTATTATTAGTGTATACATTTGATATTCATTTGCATTTATTCATATATTTACCCTTTTTAATGCTTTTCTTCTCATATCTCTAAGATTCTAACTAGTATCATTTTCCTCTGCCTGAAGAATACCCCTTAGTATTATCATTATTACAGATATCTTAGTGACAAAGGCTCCCAGTTTTTATTCACTAAAGGGTTTTTTTATCATTATTATTTTGCCTTTGTTCTTGAAGGGTAGATATTTCAGTATCTTCTGGCTTCTTTTGTTTCTGTTGAAAAGTCAGCTGTCCATCTTACTTTTATTTTTATTTTTTTTGCTCCTTTGACAGTAATACATCTCTTTTCTCTGCAGATTTAAAATTTTATCTTTCTCCCTGCTTTTCAGCAGTTTTCCTCAATGTACTTACATTAGGTTTTCTTTGTAAATATTTCTTTTGAGGTTTATATTGCTCCTTGAATATGTGACTTGATGACTTCTAACAATTTTGGAGAATTCTGTCCTTATGTCACTAAATATCACTTATTCCTCATTCTCTCTCTTTCTCCTCTGGGATTTTCATTGCATTATGGTATATCTTACTATAACCCTAACGTCCTTTACATTCTTTATTTACCTTTCCTTTTGACTCTTCATGTATCATTTTTGATATTTTTTCTAGTTCATTAATTCCATCTTCACCTAATAATACACTATTTAACCCATGACTTAAGCCCCTAATTTCAATTATTCTTCAGTTCTACATTTTCCATTTGGTTCTTTTTTATAGATTGGAGTTTTTGACAGAAATTCTCAATCTTTCCTTTAGCATATTAGGCAGAACTCTTTTAAAGTCTGTGTCCAGTACCTCTGTTATCTAGATTTCCAGTGTGTCTTTTCTATTATCTTTTGTGTATTCATTTCTTAGGGCTGCTATAACAAAGTACCACAAACTAAGTGGCTTAAAACAACAGAAATTTCTTATTTCACAATTCTAGAGGCTAGAAATACAAAATCAAGGTGTTACTGGGCCATGTTCCCTCTGAAGCTCATAGGAGAGAATCCTTCATTGCCTTTTCTATTTTCTGGTATCTGCCAGCAATTTTTGGCATCTGGCTTGTAGATGCATCACCCTCATCTCTGTTTCTCTCATCATGTGGCATCTTCTTCCTTTGTGTCTTTCTCCTCTTCTTAGAAGGACAGCAGTCATATTGGATTAAGGGCCCACCCTGCTCCAGTATGACCTCATCTTAATCTTTTTTTTTTTTAAAGATTTTATTTATTTATTTGACACAGAGAGAGAGATTACAAGTAGGCAGAGAGGCAGGCAGAGAGACAAGGAGAGGAGGAAGCAGGCTCCCTGCTGAGCAGAGAGCCCGATGTGGGCCTCGATCCCAGGACCCCGAGATCATGACCTGAGCCGAAAGCAGCGGCTTTAACCCACTGAGCCACCCAGGCGCCCTTCATCTTAATCTTTATGTTTGCCACGATCCTATTTCCAAGGAAGGTCATGTTCTGAGGTACTGTGGGTTAAGGCTTCAACATATCTTTTGCAGGGGACACAATTCATCTCATAACATGTTTCTTTCTTTCTTTTTTTTAACATGGTATTTCATCATTCGCCAGGATATTCTTTAACAAGGGCCAGCTACTGTATATGAAAAATTGTGGAGATAATGAGAAAGTTAAAATGTTATCTTTCTCTAGACAAGATTACCTTTGATTCACGTTAATTCCATTACAGGGATTTAGATAATTTGAAGCTTGACTTTGGACCCTAGAAAGACCAGTCTGTTTCCCACTTAATGCTAGTGTGTTGCTGTTCAGGTTCTGTGCAGATTAGAGTTGATGTAGCCAGACTGACACTGTCAGTCATTGGAAAGACCTATTTGCAAAGATGGCGCTTAGCTGGTATCTGGGAACTTGGCTAGTAAACTGTTCTTGTACTGATATAAGACTTTCTCTAGCTGATAAGGATGGCTCATAGTACCTACACTGTACAATGAGGCTTATTTCCTTTTGAGAGTCTTTGGTATGTGCTAGGGGAAGGCACCTACATAACGAGCCTCCAGTAAAAAACTTGAGTGCTGAATTTCTAATGAACTTTTCCAATATACAAAAAAACTGTTGCTAGAAGAATTAAGTGCATCTTATGTGACTTCAGTGGGAAGGGACTTTTTTTTAAATTGTAAAATATACATATTTTAGAATGACATTGAATTTATCATTTTAACAATTTTAGTGTATAATTCAGCATACATTTTTAGTACAACTCAGTGATATTGAGTAGATTCACAGAGTTGTGCAGCCATCACCATCTACTTTCAGAACTTTTTCATCATCCCAGACAGACACTTGGGAAAGACTCAGAGACTTCACCTGGTTTCCTTTGGACTTCACTCCATACACCTTTTCCTTTTACTATTTATTTTTATTTTTTTGCTTTGTATCCTTTTGCTGTAATAAGTCTTAGCCATGAGTACAGCTGTATGCTGAATCCTATGAACTCTTTTAGAGAATCACCAAACCCAGGGGACCGACCCCTTGTTCCACAAGGTCCCAACTCAGAACTTAGGTGTTAAGTTCGTTGATAGATCCTGAGATCCAGTTTTTGTTCCTCTGATCCTGTGAGACTGTTGAAAGCCCTGGTCCATTTCATAGCCTTTTGTTGCTTTTTCCAGAGAAAAGCAACCCCGAGGGCCAGGCTCACATCTCTGGGTTTCTTTTTTCTAATTGTTGGCTTCTTTACCTTTTACCCACATAAATGTATATCCAATCCCTTTTCCTGGTTGCCACTAACAAATTAAATACTTTAATTACTTATATCTATTGCCTGTCTTTGTGTTTCTTGTTTACTATCAATATCCCAGTGTCCTAGAACGGTATTTGATACCTGGAGATACTCAGTTATGTTTAGAATAAGTTATGTTTCCTTTGATAATTAGTTGAAGGGACAGTAAAAGTCAAGAAGAGTAGAAATGGTGGAAAAAACCCATTGAATTTATATATTTTATTCTTTTTGCTGTCCCAGGATGTGCATAAGATGAACCAGGAAGAGAATATTATAACTAACTTATTTTTTTTCAAATAACAGTTAAACATTACTCATATTAAGTATATGGATTGGTAAGTGGTACTCTTTATATTGTCATACAGTCTTGCCACATATAATACTGAAAGAATCTTCATTATCTCCACATAGCACACCTCTAGGGAAACAGTGCTTAATCCCTTCCATTATGAATGCCCCCCCAAAGAGTTGTGCCATACATCATCCTTAGGTCTGTAAAGAATGATTTTGTTGGGCGCCTGGGTGGCTCAGTGGGTTAAAGCCTCTGCTTTCGGCTCAGGTCATGATCTCAGCATCCTGGGATCGAGGCCCACGTAGTCGGGCTCTCTGCTCAGCAGGGAGCCTGCTTCCTCCTCTCCCTGTCTCTCTGCCTGCCTCTCTGCCTACTTGTAATCTCTCTCTCTGTGTCAAATAAATAAAATCTTAAAAAAAAAAAAAAGAATGATTTTGTTGCCAAAAATGAAAGATGCTACTACTTTAAACAAACAAAAAAACCAAAAAAACCTGTACATCTGTATACTTTAAACTTGGAATCAGTTTAGGAAACAAAACAAAAAAACCTCTTTTAAAATCTTCCAGAGAGGGGCACCTGGGTGGCTCAGTAGTTAAGCATCTGCCTTCGACTCAGGTCATGATCCCAGGGTCCTAGAATCAAGCCCCGCATTGGGCTCCCTGCTCTTCGGGAAGCCTGCTTCTCCCTCTCCCACTCCCCCTGCTTGTGTTACCTCTCTCACTGTGTCTCTCTCTGTCAAATAAATAAAATCTTTAAAAAATAAAATAAATAATAAAGTCTTCCAGAGAGCCTCAAGGATAGGAGTATAGCCCCTTTCTTAATGTTTATAAGAAAAACTGGTTAACATCAGGGAAGATGGCCTTTTACTAATAGAATTTAGAGAAAAACCTTTGTGTTAATATGATGTTAAAAACAATCGTGTCACTCTGGTAAGCCCAGCAATGAGGCATTTATTGCATGTGGATCTTTGTATCATTGTATTTTTATTTTTTAGCTATGGCAGCCACTAAAACCTGTAGCAAAATGAATTGAACTTTGAATCCGTCCTTCGAAGAGGTGTATAACACAGTTTTAAACCAAGATTTCTCAATACAAGAAAGCATAGTTAACCATACATTGTATATCATTTGCATTTTTCAAAAGAATTTGGTCTGTGTTAGGTGCTATTAATGAATAGTTTTTAATGTGTATAAACGACTGCTATAAGCAGTAGAGGAAAGTAAAGTTCAGAATAATTAAGTAACTTATTCATAGGTACAGAGTTTATCAGTTGGCCAGACCAGAATTGAGTCACAGTTTTTAAGTGTCAGTAACTTTGCCATAAAACTAAAAAGGGCTAGGGAAGAATTGAGGGAGGGGCAGGGAAGTGTCAGATGTAACAAAAGAGAAGCATTTTGTGTGTGACAATATTAATCAGTGTAAATTAAAGCAAATTACTGTTTAGAAATTGGATTCTTAAAGTCTTGACCAGAAACTTTCCAAGTGCTTATGTTCTCTTTCCCCTACACTCAGGCACCATAGTCCTTCCTCAACTGTGGCCTGAGTTTCTGAGTTTTCCTCTCAACCAGTGCTAGGCACTCCTCCATTTAACTTAAGCATTTTGTTGTCATTTTTCCATGATCTCAAGATTTCAAGGAAATTTAAAATAATTTGTCCTCAAAAATCAAATTTGAGGGTCAGTACATTAGATCTTTTAGAGTAAACAGGATAGAGTTTATCTGCATGACTGAGCGATTCAGATAAAACATGTCTTACAATAGAAGATCTCCGTCACTGTCTTTAACTGAAGAGTTCAGTAATTCTCAAACATTGTGGTTCATCAGAATCACTTGTAGGGTTTGTTAGAGAAGAGAGTGCTGGCCCTGACCCTATAGTGTCTGATTCAGTAGGTCTAGATTGGGACCCAAGACTTAGCATTTCTAGCATGTTCTCATGTGCTGGTGATGCTACTAGTCTAGGGACTGCATCTTGAGAACCACTTCTGTAACTCATAGTTTCTTTTTCGGGTAGAATAAGTGTACTTTTGTTGTTAATGTTTGTCTGCTTTACTTTACTATGAACATGTTCTCTTCCCCTCAATTATAGTACTCTTATAGTACTCTTTTATCCTCAGGTCCCATAAAAACATTAAGAGATACTCATTAAAGAAAATTCCCAAAGTAGAGCACCTGAGTGGCTCATTAGGTAAGCTGCTGCCTTCAGCTCAGGTCATGATCCTTGGGTCCTGGGACTGAGCCCTACATCGGGCTTCCTGCTCAGCAGGAAGCCTGCTTCTCCCTATGCCCTCTGCCTGCTGCTTCCCCTACTTGTGTGCTTGCACGCTCTCTCTCTCTCTCTGTCAAATAAATAAATAAAATCTTAAAAAAAAAAAGAAAAGAAAATTCCCAAAGTAATCTTGTTCTTTTTTTTTTTTTTTAAAGATTTTATTTATTTATTTGACAGAGAGAGATTACAAGTAGGCAGAGAGAGAGGAGGAAGCAGTCTCCCTGCTGAGCAGAGAGCCCGATGCGGGCCTCGATCCCAGGACCCTGAGATCATGACCTGAGCTGAAGGCAGAGGCTTTAACCCACTGAGCCACCCAGGCGCCCTCCCAAAGTAATCTTATCGCAACTTCTTTATCTACCTTCTAACCCTTTCATATATTAAAGTATGTATACCAGTATATAAATCTATCAGTTCTATGTAGTTGACATAAGACAGGCGTTGCTTTTCCACATTTCTGAGTTTCAGTTACTACAGTGTATTGACTATGGCTAATTTCGTACAGACTTCACTGCTGACTCTTCTGTCCACATATCCCTACATAAATAACAGATGCACATCATGACCAGTGACCAGTCATGTCCCATTTTCCAAACTCTGTCAGTGGTGACTGTGTACCTGTTACTGAGTTCATACACAAAAAACAAAGTGTGTATTTGTGTTCCATCCTTGTCTCCCAGTAATAAACTCATGTAATTTTATAAAAGTGGATAATCAAAGAGTTGGCCCACAATGATTAAAGCATAGCTAAGAAATAAAAAGTGATACTGCAGGAAGTAAAATTCGAATTGAACATAAATGGAGTTACAGGAGAAACAGCTGACAGTGGGAACAGTGACACATCTGACGTTCAAGAGACTCTAGATATGCCGCCACAGGAATTTAGTGAAGGCAAACTTAGGTACATAAATGAGGAAAGTGGTTGTGTTATAAATGATGAAAAAGTGATAACCTGTATAAGATTTTACATGAAAGGAACTCTTGGAGGTATTTCCTGACATTTAAAACACAAAGGAGGGGCTCCTGGGTGGCTCAGTCAGTTAAGCATCTGCCTTTGGTTCAGGTCATGATCTTGGGATCCTGGGAACCAGCCCCATATAGGGGCTGAGCAGGGGAGCCTGCTTCTCCCTCTTCCTCTGCTGCTCCTCCTGCCTGTGCGCGCTCTCTGTCAAATAAATAAATAAAATCTTTAAAAAAATAATAAAGCACAAAGGATACAATGTTGGAAGCTGATCCCAACTTAGAAAGGAGTTTGACAGTCCACGGCATGGAAAGATGCTTTCTTCCTATCATAAGTTGTTCTAGAGGAAGTTGACAAGCAGTGTTCAAACTGTTCTTGATAATTTTTTTTTATAAAGAAATACTTTAATTTTCAGTGTTTTTAATGTTTTACAGTGTACTAAATAAATACTAGTTTTGCTTTTGTTCATTTCCCTGTACATTTACAATTGTTGGAGAATTCATAATGTTTTGACAAATAAATTTTTTTTTAAAGATTTTATTTGTTTGACAGAGAGACAACGAGAGAGGGAACACAATCCGGGTGGGGGGGAGAGAGAGGGAGAAGCAGGCTTCCCGCTGAGCAGGGAGCCTGACACAGGGCTCTATCCCAGGACACTAGGATCATGAACTGAGCTGAAGGCAGATGCTTAACGACTGAGCCACCCAGGCATCCCTTGACCAAAAAAAAAACCTTTTAAGATAGATAGATAGATAGATAGATAGATAGATAGATAGATAGATAGATTTATTTATTTTAGAGAAAGAGCATTGGTGGGGGGCAGGGGGGCAGAGAAGAGAGAGTCTTAAGCAGACTCCTGAGTGCAGAGCCCAATAGGGGCTCTATCTCAACCCAGAGATCAGGACCTGAGCTGAAACCAAGAGTTGGAGGCTTAACTAATTGCGTCTTCCAAGTGCCCCAACAAAAAAAATTTTTTTAAAGATATATTTACTTATATATTTGAGAGCGAGAATGAGCACATGAGTGCACAAGTCGGGGGTGGGGGCGGGGTAGCAGAGGGAAAGGGAGAGAGAATCTCAATCAGACTCCCCACTGAGTGCAGAACCTGATGTGGGGCTTGATCTCATGACCCATGAGATCATGACCTGAGCTGAAATCAAGAGTTGGACACTTGACTCACTTAGCTACCCAGGTGCCCCTTGACAAAAAATTTTAAAGGTTATGGAACAATTGTAATTTTTCACATTGATCATTGAAATCATTTGCATGGTTTCAGCTTGTATGATTATTTTTATCACTCCTGCATGCGGAGCAAGGACTGCCTGTTTGTATGTATATGTATATATGTGTGTATTATGATTGGATGCATATATATAAAGGCCTTATTTGTATTCTATAAAGCAATGTTTCCCAACCTGACACACACAAAAATACTTGGATACACACTGTGATATACCAAAGAGATTGCTCACGGCTGAAGGGCAGTGGCCAGGGAACTTTCCATCCCAAGTCTTGCTCAGCTGCCCCAAGGGCCGGGGAGATAAGTATCTCAACACACATATGAGTCATTTGAAGCCCTCAGGTGAAAATGCTCCAGTATTGAGGGAATTGTTAACTGCTTGAGGAAGTAGGCCTCATAGCACTTAGTATGACATTCTCTATATAGTTATTTTTGGCTTACCATATTTGACATATACTATAACACATATTTTTTATTGAGATTTCTTTAAAAAGCTAAGACTTGTTAATCTCCTCAAAGGCATATTTAGTAAATATCTTAATATGTTTTATTATATTTAATATTTCCTTTCTACAGTTATTAAAGCATTAAAATGTGTCTTTGTTATTAGAAGTGTCACTGTATAATGAGTGTTAGAAATCTAGAGGTGAAACTAAAACTTGGCATAGGAATTAACAAGTAGGCGTGGGAAAAGTAGATTTGTTTTAAGGAAAAGCATCTGGTAAAAATGTTTCTAAGTCTTTATGAGCTGAAAGCAAATGAAAGGGGGCTTTATATGAAAATGAGATATTACATGCATTTTTTGTTCAGTGATTGACATCAGCTTCCCAGGTAATGTGTTTCGATAACTAAATATTGCAAGTTCAAAAATAAAAACAAAAAATGGTGTTATTTTCAGCATTGTTTAGTGTTATACTAATTGATGTTTTTAACTCTGGTTTTTTTATTGACTTGATGATATAACATTTAACATAGGGCTGTCTTTTATATCATTCTTCTTGGTACATTTCAAGGCCTACGTATCCTGTCTTAACCTATGTTGTAGAACATACACATTACTTTTTAAAATGGAAGTGTCACCATTTGCTACTTTGTTTCTTGGAATTATGGAATTCTGTCATATTTGTAAGAAAGTAAGACTTTAAGTAGACAATTTTTTTAACCATGTGGAATCTTATGTGCTTTAATTAAAAGCCGGATATTTTTTTGAGCTTTATTGTGGCATAATTGACAAACCAAATTGTAAGATATTTAAAGTGTACATCGTGATAATTTGATGGACATATACATTGTGAAGTGATTCTTCCCATCCAGTTAGTGAATACCCTCCATCCCCACATATTTATATTTTTCCTTTTTTTTTTTGTGATGAGAACATTTACATTTCTTTCTTGGCAAATTTCAATCATACAATATAGTGTTATCATCTGTAGTTACCATATTATACATTAGATTCTCAGACTCTGTATGGCTGAAAGCTTGTACCCTTTTACCACCTCTCTCTATTCCTTCTTCCCCCAGACTTTGGGAACCATTTTTCTACTCTGTTTCTATGAGTTTGACTGTTATTTTTAGATTCCACATGTAAGTGATACCATGTAGTATTTTCTTTTAATGTCCTATTTCATTTAGCATAATGCCCTTAAGTCTATGTTGTTAGAAAAAGCAGAATTTCCTTCTTTCTCATGGCTGAGTAATATTCTATTGTATATATACACCACGTCTTCTTTATCCATTCATCCGTTGTTAGACACTTAGGTTGTTTCCGTATCCTGGTTATTGTAAATAATTAAGCTTGATTTTTATAATCTAATTTTTATCTTAAGAACCAGGTGTGGGATTGCCTGGGTAGCTCAGTTGGCTAAGCAACTGACTCTTGATTAAGCTCAGGTCATGATCTTGGGGTCCTGGGGTTGAACCCTACATCAGGCTCCCCTCTCAGCAGGTATCTGCTTCAGGATTCTCTCCCTCCCTCAGCCCCTCCCCCTGCCCATGCTCTCTCTCTCTCTCTCTCTCTCTCTCTCAAATAAATCTTAAAAAAAAAAAAAAAAAGAACCAAGTCTTAGATAAGTGTAGAGCATGCCCATACTATGAATTGGACTATTCATTTGCGTTGATAATTAGTGCATTTTTCTCTAAAAATATAATCTCTATGAAAATGCAACTTAAACTAATAGGAAACAGAAACACCAATATTTTAACAGTAGTTATTCTTAAATTCGGGTCTTAGAGATTATTTTTTGGTGTGCACATGTGTAAACTTTTCCATATTCAGCAAATATTTTGGAACTAATACTTTTGTGTCATTTTAAAATACAGTTTCGGGGCACCTGGGTGGCTCAGTCGGTTGAGCATCTGACTCTTGGTTTCAGCTAGGTCATGATCTCAGGACTGTGAGATTGAGCCCTGTGTCAGGGTCTGTGCTCAGCACAAAGTCTGCCTGAAATTCTCTCTCTCTCCTTCTGCCTCTGCCCCTACCCCTGTTCGCTCACTCTCTCTCTCAAATAAAATCTTTTAGAAAAATGAATAAAATACAGCTCTACTTAATAAACTTAATGTATAATTCTCCTCTTTTTAGAATGTAAAGTTCCTTTCAGGTTGTTATAGTTTTGTAAAAACATCTTTAAAAAGACTGTATAACGTTTTTCCCCCGAATACTGCAATTGTTCTTTTTAAGTTTGATATTTCATTTTAGGGCATATCGATGCATTTACTTCAAAACTTTTTCTGTTAGAAGAAATTACCTCAGAAGAATTAAAAGAAAAACTTTCAGCACTCAAGTAAGAAAGTTTACTTTGTGGTGGGATTTTTAAAACTTATAATCACTAATTTTTGTTTCTTTCTAAAATTTGGTTAAGTTTAAATCATTTATTTTCAAGACTTTCAATCCTTTTATATACTGAGGCTTCCCCTAACCCAGTTTGTGATCTAGCTATATTAATCATGTCCATTTTCAAATTAAATCAAATACCAGTGATACCAGTCTTTCTACTTCAGACAAAGGAGGCTAGAGCAAGAGTAGTAGCCCA
Organism: Ailurus styani; assembly: GCA_002007465.1. Classification (NCBI taxonomy): domain Eukaryota; kingdom Metazoa; phylum Chordata; class Mammalia; order Carnivora; family Ailuridae; genus Ailurus; species Ailurus styani. Next base: position 324,755 of record LNAC01000850.1, on the reverse strand, counting down.
CCATCTGGGGAGGTGCATGGGAGCTTTTCTTTTCAGAGATGGGAAAGAATAGGACAGTCATATAGACTCTTAGCTCTAAGGATTACATACATTCATTGAGACATCCTAACTTCTAAAAGTTTCCCCTGTGCCACATATTACTATACATCATATTGAAACGAGTTTATTGTGCTCAGGACTTCAAATACCTAAATGCAAAGGAAAATAACTTACAAACATTATCTAATTTATGTCTCACAGCTTTCTGTGAAAAGACTGGTGGGAGTATTATCCCTATTTTATGTGTGGGGAAAACTGGAACTTAGAGTGACTTGCTCCAGAGTACACATCTGAGCTAGAGTAGCAGTCTTGGTAGTTAATAAGTTTGACCGTTTGGATTAGAAATTGTCCTGACTTAGACTGCTTGCATAGTTCTAGCTTTGGGGCTTAACACAATATTTGAAGGGTCTCAGGTTCAATCTTGAATTCTCTGCTTGTTTTAAAAATGTCCACCTCTGTTGTTAGGACTGCCTCCTTTGAAGAGTAACTTTTTCTTTACATGAATAAAAAAGCTTTTCTGTACATTACTCACTGCTTGTCCCACCTTTCCCAATGAAACCCATTTTAAATAAATCGTAGGGGGAATGAATTTTGGGTAGAATAGATACTAAAGAAATATATTTCATTTCCCTTTAACTGTCCTGCTGCCAGTCAGTGGCTTCTCTGGTATCACACATTTAAAATACCTCTCAGTTTCTTTGGAAGCTAATTCACCACCATCTCTAAAAGGCAAACTCTTTTGCAGATTAGTTCTGCTAAAGACTTCTTGAACATTTTTTAAAAGTTTATAATTTGAATATAAAATAGTAATCTCTTTACAACTGCTCTGATTTATGCTTAGTACAAGTACTTTATGATTTTGAAGAAAACAGGAAATGGCAAAAATTAAGTAAATAATTTAATCATATGATTTTGGTATTCTGTGTTTTCTATGATTTCATAAGTTTTTTTTTCTTCATTAGAGTATTTCTCTTTCTGAGGAGCTATAATTGTTAAGAATAACTTTTTTTGTCATTTAATTTTACAAGAATTTCCTCTGTTTAATAGGATTTCAAGTTTATTTAACATCCTCCAACACATTCTAAAGAAATTGAGTAGGTAAGTTTTTTTGTACCTTTGCATTGATATATGTGATTTCTTGGGTGAAAATTCGTAGAAAATTTGAACATATACTATTAGGGGTCATAGAATGTAACCCAGAAATGTAAGATTTACTCTATTTTGTCAAGGTTGAAATTGTGAAAATATAAATAAGAAGATAATGTGATAGTATCTGGGTTGCTTGCAATTAAACATTTTCCTGTAAGGCTCTGTTGGTTTCCAATTGCCACTCTAACAAATTACCACAAACTTACTGGCTTAAAACAGTACAAACTTATTCTTTTCAGTTTTGGAGGTCACAGAGCCAAAATCATTTTCACTGGACTAAATTTGTGTCAGCAGGGCTGATTATTTTTGGAGACTCTAAGGAAGCAGTCATTTCCTTGTACTGATTTTCACCTTTTAGTGGCTAACCTGTATCCCTTGACTTGTGGCCTCTCTCCATCTTAAAAGTGTATCACTCGGGCGCCTGGGTGGCTCAGTGGGTTAAAGCCGCTGCCTTCGGCTCAGGTCATGATCCCAGGGTCCTGGGATCGAGGCCCACATCGGGCTCTCTGCTCAGCGGGGAGCCTGCTTCCTCCTCTCTCCTCTCTCTCTGCCTGCCTCTCTGCCTACTTGTAATCTCTCTCTCTGTGTCAAATGAATAAAATAAAATCTTTAAAAAAAAAAAAAAGTGTATCACTCAAACTTCTGCTTCCTTTATCACATTGTACCTTAATCACATTTGGAAGGCCATTAAAGGTAACATTCAAAAGTTCTGGAGATTAGGATGTGGATATCCTGGGGGCCATTATGGAGCCTAGCATAGCTATATTGTTTACATTATCGGGATAAGGAAGCAACATAGAGCTAGTGTTCAAAATCATTAAGTCCATGAGGAATCTTTGAATATGGATTTTCCACCTGGTGATTTATCATACTGTTTTATTATGTGAACTTTTGTACTCCTTTTGTTATGCCCTTACCAAAAGGTAAACCAAAAAACAATTCAAGAGTCTGAAATAAAAGTGAAAAATCTCAAAGTTCTAACTCTCCTACTTGTGATGCAACTAGATGTGAGTTTCCTTATTTATAAAATGATGGTTTTGAGTTCAGTGATTTCCTAGGTACTTTTCAGCTGTGTGATTCTACGGCAGAAATTCTGTTTTGTGTATTGTGTTCTTCACGTGAAGCACAATACTTATACATGAAACTTGTCAAATGCTTTTTGAGATCTTATCAATATCTTAGTTTGTGTGTTCATTTTCTACTGCAACTATAGCAAATTACCATAAAATTGGTATTTTAAAACAACACAAAGTTATTATCTTTCAATTCTGTAAGTGTAACAGGTCTTCTGGGCTGAAATCAGGGTGTTAGTGGTACTGAATTTTTTTTTCGGTAGTCTCTGGGTGTGGTCTCTTTCCTTGACTTCTGTAAAGTCTAGAGGCCACCTGCATTCCTTGGCTTGTGGCCCTCTTTCAAAGTTTCAAAAGCAAGTTGAGTCCTTATATCACGTTGTTCTAACTCCTTTCATAGTTATATCTCCCCTCTGCTTCCCTCTTCTACACTGAGGGACTCTTATGATTATAGTGGGCCTGCTAAGATAATCCAGGAAAATCTTACCATTTTAAAATCAGCAGGTTAGGAATTCCATCTTAACCCCTTTGCCATGTAATGTAACATATTTACAGGTTCTAGGGTTTAGGATCTAGGCATCTTTGGAAGGTCGTTACTCTACCCACCATAGTTAGTATCCATCCATGTACTTTGCACTCTATGGCACTTCTGAAATAGTCTTCCTTGAAGTTACTCCTTCTCCATGAATTTTCTGTAAACCAGAGCTTGCTTCATTTTTAGTGAAGGTAGTTAAAATACATGATTTTCATCAATAAAAGCTTAATCTTTGAAATGTTATTTATTCCTACTACCAAATCAATTATTATTGATTTCCTTATATGAAAATATGAAAGTGATTGTTTCGGAAAGAAAGTTCTCCAGAGGGAAAGAATAATTCTCTGAACCTCCTTTGTCAACACCTATTACTTTTCTAATTAAAAAAACTTAATGGAAATGTAACTTACCAGGCTTATAGGCAGATGGATATAAAGTGTGATTAATCCTTATTTTAAATGATATGGGAAAGAACTGAGATTCTCCTTAGCACCTTTGAGCTAGAGGAATGTAAAATCCTAAGAAAGCACAAAATATTAATCTGTCCTTTTAGCTCTTTATATTGATACACTGAATTCCTTAAAACTTTCTAAGGAGAAAAGGAAAATGTGACTTGATGTTTGACAGAAGTGATTATTGTAACAGTAGAGGATCATGATTAAGGGTATGGCCTGTAGTTTGAGCTACCTGGATTTATATCTAAGCCCTACACTCAGAACTTTGGGCAAATTGTTTAGTATCTCTAATTTCTATTTACCTGTAATCTAGGGTGAATTATTAATATTATGCCTTGAAGATTTGTTGTGGAGGATTTAATGATAAAATGGATATAAGCAGTATAATAGTAGTTAGCTCATGATAAACATTCAATACCTATCAGCTGCTATTGTTATTATTATTCTCATAGCACCTCATGTTGTATTATGATTGTTCCATTTTTTTCTTTATTTTAAGCTAAGTGTAGTGAATGTGTCATGTTCCCTTTTATACCTCTTAATCTCTGTGTTACTGGATACAAAGTAAGAGCTACGTTTGTTGAATGAATTAAAATGATCTGTATAGGAATACTGTGTATATACACTCATGAAATGCTTTCTAGTATATATTGTGTGTGGATTAGAGAATTAGCAGACTATTTGTTTCTGATTAAATTATTGAGTACTTAGAAATTGACTGAGATAACAGTAAAAAGGAAGTAATTATGTATCCTGAACTTTGGAATAACAATTAAAATTAGTTGCCTTGGGCGCCTGGGTGGCTCAGTGGGTTAAAGCCGCTGCCTTCGGCTCAGGTCATGATCCCAGGGTCCTGGGATCGAGGCCCACATCGGGCTCTCTGCTTGGCAGGGAGCCTGCTTCCTCCTCTCTCTCTGCCTGCCTCTTTGCCTACTTGTAATCTCTCTGTGTCAAATGAATAAATAAAATCTTTAAAAAAAAAAAATAAATAAAATAAAATTAGTTGCCTAAAAATCATGAAAAGTGTTAAAAATATGACTTCTTAAATCTTATTCGGTCATAAAATATTTTTAGAGGTGGTATTCCATTCCCATAATTGTTTTCAATTTTGCTAATAGATCATAAGAAAATACTGTTGAAATTGATACCACGAGCCAGTGAGTTGAAATTTCCTTATATGATTTAGCTTGCAGGAGGGTTCCTACTTGTTGTCTCATGCAGCAGAAGATTCTTCACTCCTGATCTACAAGACCTCTGATGGAAAAGTTACTAGGACAGCCTACAATTTGCATAAAACACATTGCGGCATTCCTGGTGTGCCTTCCAGTCTCTCAGTTCCCTGGGTCCCTTTAGATCCCAGTCTGTTATTACCATATCATATCCATCATGGAAGAATACCTTGTACTTTTCCACCTAAATCACTAGGTCCCACACCACAACAAAAGGTAAGGTCTTTATTTGCAATTATATGTTCCATTAGGTTGTTTATTATTCATCTGTGTCATCTATTCATTATTCATTTATATTCATCTATGTCATTGACAATACAGTATTCAATTTCATGTCCACCTTAATCAAATCATCATCTAAAAACTATATTCATAAGAAGAGTGGATAAAGTTGCATGCTTTACTGAGTCTAGTCATTGTCAGTGGAAGTTTCTGTTTTTGTAATGTTTATAAGTCAACTAAAGAAAATTCTGTTAGCTTGTCCAGTGGGAGCATGAGTAATGCATCCACAGAGTTGAATCCCTGTGTTCTTGTGAAAAGTAGTATTTTTTTGTGATTCTTATTTATGTGTACTGTTTCATTTCATTAAATATTTGAGGCAATTTGCAGAAGAATACTTACAATAAAATTATGATATAATTAAAAATCGATAAGTAAGATATAGAAAAATTAAAAAGTAAGTGTTAGTAATTAGTGAATGCAGTACCTTATTAAATATACAATAAACCGTTAAGAACTAAATTGTTTGCTAAGTATTGTATAAATCAGTATTTATTGAGTTATAATTAACATTACTCTATTTATAGACTCCTTCCCAGAAATACCATTTGAATGGTTTTTCCCTGTCTGAAACTTTTGTAAAGCCGTGGCTAGAGATACTCTTCACCATGTCACTCATTCTTTGTATCATGTAAGATATTCCATTTTGGGTTTAGCTGTAGGAAAAGTTTTGTTCTATACAAATGAATCTGAGTGTTCAGGAGATAAAAACTGAGTGTATTTTCCTTCTGTGCTGCCAAAAATCTTGGAGTCAAAATTACTGTCTGACTTCGATAATCTTCTCAATATGTTTGTCCCGGAACATCTGTCAATTGTGTATCCTGTGGATATCTTTTGTTCCTTTTTTCTTTCTGTGTTATATTTTTCGAGTTCTTTTAAAAGTAGCTGGAATGCAAATATTGAGGATTTTTTAAATAATTTACATTGAATGAAGTTGTTTACATTTTTCAGTTCTTTACCTTAATGTTACTATTTGGGAGGATCTTTTTAGAAATGAGAACTCCTTGCACATACTTAGCTAACTTTGGCCATGAGATTAAATAAATGTGCTTAAATTAACTAGTTGCTACAAATGAAAAAGTGGATGAAGTTGTTAATATTTTATTTATTTATTTTTTTTTNTGTGTTATATTTTTCGAGTTCTTTTAAAAGTAGCTGGAATGCAAATATTGAGGATTTTTTAAATAATTTACATTGAATGAAGTTGTTTACATTTTTCAGTTCTTTACCTTAATGTTACTATTTGGGAGGATCTTTTTAGAAATGAGAACTCCTTGCACATACTTAGCTAACTTTGGCCATGAGATTAAATAAATGTGCTTAAATTAACTAGTTGCTACAAATGAAAAAGTGGATGAAGTTGTTAATATTTTAAACCATCTTATCTACTATTCTGGTTGGTTATTTCCAGTTTAAATTTCATTTGAGTAGTGATTTTTATAACTTATTAAGGCAAAGTTTTCTTCACAGACTTAAATAATTGAAAACTACTTTTGAAAGATTTGTGTTCTTTCTAAGAGAATGATATCTTTTTAATTTAGGAATTCTGTGGGGTGCCTGGGTGGCTCAGTTGGTTAAATGTCTGTCTTTGGCTCAGGTCATGATCCCAGGATCCTGGAATTGAGTCCCACATTGGGCTCCCTGCTCAGGCAGGAGCCTGCTTCTCCCTCTACCCGCAGCTCCCCCTGCTTGTGCTCTCTTTCACTCTCTCTCTCTTTCCCTCTTTCTCTATCAAATAAATAAAAATCTTTTAAAAAATTAAAAAAAGAAATTCTGATTATGATCTGTTACCTGTGACATATATTTCTGTGTGGGGATGACTTACTCCTTTTTGGTTTAATACTTTGAATTTTTTTTTTTAAGATTTTATTTATTTGACAGAGAGACAGCGAGAGAGGGATCACAAACAGGGGGAGAGGGAGAGGGAGAAGCAGGCTTCCCACCAAGTGAGGAGCCCAGTGCAGGACCCTGGGATCATGACCTGAGCCGAAGGCAGATGCTTAACAACTGAGCCACCCAGGCGCCCCTTGGTTTAATACTTTGATACAATGCCAAATGTTCAGGGTTTAGCCACATAAATACAAAATTAAACAATTCAATTATATGTATGCCACTGAGCAGTTGCTGATTTGTATTTTTTAAGACACTTCATGCATTCAGTGCCAGGGACAAATCCTTAGTGAAATTATCTAAGACCCAGGTGTTAGGTAGAGTAGACAAGTAGATAATTAATGCTTGGTTTGGTATGTTTTTAAGTCCTTGAAAGTTTTTGGTCATCTCTTACATATCTCCCTACAATCTAGCCCTGTGTTTGGTGAGAATTACCCAAACTTCCTCCCTTACTTCCCCTTAGCTAGGTCATGGGAATGGGACTTTCTAGTCTAGTCAAGATAAGCACAGATAGGGTTTCTAGCCTTAGCAGCAGTAGGAAAAGACTAAAGCTTCAGGAAACCTGGGGAAGTAAGACCCTATATGAAACAAAAATCATCCACATATTTCATGGTGTAAAAACTCATATAACAGGGGTGCCTGGATGGCTCATTCGTTAAGTGTCTGTCTGCCTTTGGCTCAGGTCATGATCCTAGGGTCTTGGGATTGAGTCCCACATTGGGCTCCCTGCTCAGCGGGAAGCCTGGTTCTCCCTCTCCCACTCCTCCTGCTTGTGTTCCTGTCTCTCTCTCTCTCTCTTTCTCTGTGAAATAAATAAATAAAATCTTTAAACAAACAAACAAAAAACCGGAAAAAGCTCATATAACAAATGTGTCTGCCTCTGATACAATCCTTTAGATCCTGTCCACTTGAACTCATTTCTCATTTCGTGTAGTGCCTTAGGTTCTGACCCTGAGAGATACCCCAGTAGAGTCTGTGTCTGCCTCCTGCAGGGAGAAGAGATTAATAGGAGAATCCCATTTGTTTCCTATGCTACTCCTGATTTCTTCCACTTGCAGTCTTTTGCAAAGGCTCTGTCCCCATACATTTTCTTCATCTACAACTTCTATAGTAAACACTCATTTTATACACACACACACAATATCTTACAAAGGAAGCTTCAAAATGCTTTCGTTAGCGATAAAGTAGATACAATTGGGATGGTCAGTACCAGCTGAGTGGACAGTAGTGTAGATAATCTAAAAATCACAGCTCTTTTCTGATTAGTGTGTTAGAGAACCATCAGATTCAGACAAACACACTGGCACACTCAAATCCCAAATTGACTTTTTCCATTCAGGTCACCTGATCGCAGACCAAAAAATGCCCCTGAAGAGATAACATATTAGATTAGGGTAGCTGGAGTCTGATTGATTCTTAGTGAGCCAGTAGCCCCTTGGAGCAATGCTAATAATATGTCTGATATATTAGGAAATATGAGTGTGTTTGGAGTAACAGTATCACCCATCAGCATCAGGTCTGTAATTCAGTGGACAGGATGTGAAGAAACAAAGGGTGCAAGGTGGCCAGGGAAAATACAGGCAGAAATGGACAGGTTCTGGGGAAATGGTTTTAGGCTGTACAGCTTTGGCCCTTCTCACCAAAGGCTGACTTTCTCCATTACCCCTTTTAAAAACTATGCGCTCTCAGTGGCCAAGCAGATGACAGAATTTCCAGATCTCATCTTCAGCAGGACTACGGTTAGCAAGGGATTGTGTCCTAAGAATATGCTTTCTCATTCCTGTAGTCTGTGTGGGCTAGAAAGTGAGGGTGGGCAACTACTTGTGCTGAGAAGGAGGAGTCGATATTAAGATAGAACGAGCACCCTAACAAGTTTTCTTCCTCCACTTCTCTTCTTCCTTTTTTCCTCTGTACCCTCCTTCTAGTTTTTTCTTCCCCTTTCTCTTTCTTTCTTGCAAGAATCTTCTCTTTTAGTCCCTCAACTTTTCCTTTTTACTTGGGTTATTTTCTCTTTTGCCTTCCTGTTTTTCACATTTATTTCCCTCCCTTTTTCTCCGTAGACTCGTCTGTCTTACTCTTTGTCCTTTTCTCCATTTTGTAATTTTTTTCTCCCTTTTTACCACCTCTGACCTGTTTCTTGTATTTCCTTTCTCTCCCATCGTATTTTTCTTTCTTGCTTTTTCTTGCCTTTCATTGTCATTTTTCCAAACACATTGCTCAAAAGTCCTGTCCTTCCGTCATTTTCTAATTTAACATTTCAGCCTCTTCCAGATTTAACACAGAGAGTAGTTTTCCCCTTCACTTCTCTCCATCTACCCTGATCTATTCCTTCCCTGATTGTTATTTGAAAGTTTTGTACCTTAAACTGTGTCAGATTAAAGCTTGTTTAGAAGCAGCCAAGTAGCTGGAGATTAAAAACATATAAAGGACGAGTTGCAAGGTAATTAGTACATATTTAAATAATACAGAGCAGAGTTGACTGTATATAAATATTTTGTAAACATGTTAAGCTATTATTTGCTTTATCTCTTAGGTTGGTGGAACAAGAATGCCTACACGCAGCCGCAGGAATCCAGTTTCCATGGAAACCAAAAGTCTGCCTGCTCAGCAAGTTGAAAATGAAGGAGAAGCTCCAAATAAAAGAAAAATAACTTAAGGACTCTACCATGGAAAATGAAGAAAAACTAGTTGTAACAATGTTCAATTTAGAAAAGTTTGAGGGGAAATATGCCTAGAAGATCAGTGGACAAGATGAACATTTTTATTTTAGTGTCCTTGAGAGTTCTTAGAGTGCCTTGAAAAAATATATTGACTACATGAAGGAATGTTTCAGCTAAAATGGAATGTTATATTCTTAACACTTGATGTTTGAGGAGAATCTAGATATGTTTTAACATTATCATGGCAGGGAAACATAGAGAAGAGATATTTTTATAGTAGACCTTTTCCAAAAACTGTAAATAGGAGAATAATTTGCTTTTTTCAAGAGCAATATTTATCATTGTGTATTATGTTAATAATTTGAATTATATCACGAGTCTGTTGAGATTGGCTCAAAAGGTTGAATCTTGCTACCGTCAGAGATAATTTTGAGCCAATGTAAACCTTGCTTCTGACCCATTCTGACAGTTTTTATATACTATTTTAAAATGATGATTGTTGCAAGTTAATAAAGTTAACATCTTTAAAAACTTGATGAAATTCCATTGCACAAGCCAAAAATTAAGATTAAAAATAAAAAAGTCCATGCTTCTGAAAAGTCACAAGTTAACAGTTTCTTGTTGGTCAACCATCAGTTTGTTTTTAAAAAAACAAACCTGTGGTATTTTTTTTTAAAGATCTTATTTATTTATTTGACAGAGAGAAACACAGCTAGGGAGAGAACAGAAGCAGAAGTGGGAGAGGGAGAAGCAGGCTTCCCGCTGAGCAGGGAGCCCGATTCGGGGCTCGATCCCAGGACTCTGGGATCATGACCTGAGCTGAAGGCAGATGCTTAAGGACTGAGCCACCCAGGGGCCCCAGAAAAACAAACCTTCTGCGGTATTATAGGTTTGGGGATAGATCCCTCTATCTCTTGGCACAAATTTCAACTGAATGTTGAAATATGCTATGGAAAGCAGAGATCAGAGTGTTTTCCAGAAAAATCTCATTATTTCAACTAAAAAGGTTAGTGTGTGATAAAACATAAGTTATGTTGTCTCATCTATACTGATTAAATTTCCTAGGACCACATAGATCAATTTGGAACAGTTGTTATCACTCAATGTTACTGTAGCCAATTTGGATTTAAGAAGGAATGAACTTACTTAATTTTTTTGTCTTTGTCCTTTAATGTGGATTAAAAGTTTCAGAAATATGTGCATCATTTGTAAAATACAAGTTTTGTTATCCAAAGCAGTAAATTCTTTGTTTTTGGAATTTTTAAATGTGTTTTATATTAATATAAGAAACTAATCCAAGAAATCTTCTCAACTATTATCACTAACAGCTGAATATTTTTATCTTCAATTATCAAGGTTTGTTTTCAATTATTTTAGTCTGTTATAAAATATTTTTAAATTAATAATTATTAAAGCTATTTTATATTTTAATATATAATTTCCTCCTCGTGCCAGTCCCTTTTTAAAACATTGAGCTTGGGTGGCTCAGTGGGTTAAAGCATCTGCCTTCAGCTCAGGTCATGATCTCAGGGTCCTAGGATTGAGGCCCACATCAGGCTCCCTGCTCAGCGGGAAGCCTGCTTCCTCCTCTCTCTCTACCTGCCTCTCTGGCAACGTGTGATCTCTCTGTGTCAAATAAATAAATAAATAAATTTAAAAAATTGAGCTTTTTTTTAATGGACATAATCTTTTTTTTTTAACTTCGTTCCATATTCCCATATCCCAGAAATATTTTAGTTGTGAATCATTTGGCAGTAAACCAAGGGAGCGGCAGGGATTCCCTTGGAATTTGCTCTTTTAAGAAAGCTAGACAGTGATTTCTTCAGATTTCTGAATCCCAGAAAGACTTGGCTTTTGATTGATTGATTGATTGATTTTAAAGATTTTATTTATGTATTTGACAGAGAGAGAGAGAGAGATCACAAGCAGGCAGAGAGGCAGGCAGAGAGAGAGGAGGAAGCAGGCTCCCTGCCAAGCAGAGAGCCCTATGCAGGCTTGATCCCAGGATCCAGAGATCATGACCAGAGCCGAAGGCAGAGGCTTTAACCCACTGAGCCACCCAGGCACCCTGGCTTTTGATTTTTAATACTACTTTTTATTTAGTAAAATGTGTAGTCTTGCAAGTAACTATTTTGAAATTATCTTAGCCATACATTTCAGTAACCCTGATAATATATATAAATCTAGTCTTAGTTTTTTACTTGTGCTTAATCAAGCCTCTTTTATAACATGTATTTGATCATGTTTGTGTTTTTTTCTTTGATTTTTTTAGTACAGGCATACCTCATTTTATTGCACTTTGCTTTGTTGTACTTTGCAGATACTACATTTTTTACAAATTGAAGGTTAGTGGCAACCCTGTGTTAAGCAGAGTCAGTGTTGGCAAGGATGTGATGAACCTGGTCCACTTATTCCTATGGTGAAGGTATAATTTATACATACCTTTTGGAAAACATTTAGTTCAGTAAATGTTTGCATTTGTTTGACGTACAGCCTAACGTAGGTCCCCATTTTTACTCTCATAATATTCTTTTTTCCCATATCACAGTATTTGTTTTCTTGACTTACTGTCTTCTTGAATATATTATAAGCTATGCAAAGGCAGGAACATATTTGTCTTGTTCACAATTATGTAACAAACACCTAACTTGGTATTTAATGTCTTGTAGTTGCTTAGTAAATATAGGTTGGATGTATGAATAAATGAATGTCTAGGTATCAAGGACAGATTTTATTTTTTCCAGGAGCTCACATTCTAGTGGAGGACACAATACTGATCTATGGGTAAGTGCTCTGATAAAGTAATATAAGAAAGCCAGATAACCTGACTGAACCTGGTAATTAAGGAAAGTTGAGATGAAGCATGAGGTGAGTCTTTTCAAAGTGTATAAGAGTTATAAGAAAAGAATGAAAGATCTACATAGAAAGAAGCTTATGCAAAGTTGAAAGATGGCCACATTATAGGCTCTGAACTTGGATTTGAGAGAAAATGCTACAGCAGAGGGACAGACATGCCATGCTATGACATTTGAATGTTGTCCTGTGCAATATGGAAACTAGTAGTGAATTTAAATTTAAAAAAATAACATGATCAGATAGGCTTTTGAAGAAGTTCTTGTTAGCATTAATCTAGAGAATGAAATAGAACTGAGAAAGACTGTAGGGAAGGAGAAAAGTTGGAAAACTGTGTTCTAATAATTGAAAAATTGTAAAGGCCTGGAATTAAAGCAATAAGAGGGATGGGCTCAAGTCACAGGAGAAAAAAATAATAACTTAGTGAAACAGTTGGTAGGAAGTATTAAATAAGGCTTCCAGAGAAATCCGAATTTTTCATTTTGGATACTGGGTAGATAGTGGTGTAATTCATTCAGAAAGTAGGAGGATGAGTGTGGATAGTGGAAAGAGTTAAGTTAAAATGTTCATTTCCTAGATGCCTGGAAGGCCCAGTTGGTTAAGGGTCTGCCTTTGGCTCAGGTCATGATCCCAGGATCCCGGTACCTAGCCCTGCATCAGGCTTCTGGCTCAGCAGGGAGTCTGCTTCACCCTCTCCTTCTGCCCCTACTCCCCAGCCCCCAATTGTTCTCTCTCTCAAATAAATAGAAAATAAAAAATAAAATGTTCATTTCCTTTCACCGTATTTGTTCCTTGGAATTCTAGGTTTGGATGCAATACTGGTTATATATTGCTGCATAATAAATTACCCCCAAATTTAGTTAAAACAACAGACATTTATTATCTTTGAATTTCTATGGGTCAGAAGATGCAGCTCACCTGGGTGTCTCTAGCTCAGGGTCTTTCACAAAGTTACAGTCAACCTGTTGGCTGGGGCTGCATTCGTGTCAAGGGTTAACCAGCTGGAGCATCTACTTTAAAAAGGGTGGAGCCAGTCTTTCAGTGATTCTTGGCTGGAAGACTTATCCTCACTGCATGTACTTCTTCATGAGTCTGCTTGAGTATCCTCAAGACATAGCAGCTGGCTTACCACAAAGTGAGCTGTTCAAGAGAAAAAGCCAAGAGAAAACTACAATGTCTTTTCGTCTTGGAGGTCAAATACTATCCCTTCTGCTGTATTTTCCTCATTAGATATGTCAGTAAGTGCACATTCAAGCCCTATTTCTTTCTTTTTTTTTTTAAAGCATTTTTTTTTAAAAGATTTTATTTATTTATTTCACAGAGGGAGAGAGATCACAAGGAGGCAGAGAGAGCAGGCAGAGAGGGGGGGGGGGAAGCAGGCTCCCCGCTGAGCAGGGAGCCTGATGCGGGCCTCGATCCCAGGACCCTGAGATCATGACCTGAGCCGAAAGCAGAGGCTTTAACCCACTGAGCCACCCAGGCGCCCTCAAGCCCTATTTCTTGAAAGGAGGAATAAAGAAAGAATTGGTGAACATTTTTTAGCTACCACAAATGCGATGAACATTTTAAGGACATAGAAAAATTAGGTTTAGGGTAGAGAGAAAAGAAAGAACACTCTGTTTAATGTCTTATTACCAATATGTTGAATCTAATAGAGGTGGTAATTTGAGTTTTGAACACAGAAGAGAAGCCTGATTTCATCAGTACAGGTTTGGGAATTGTTGGTATGTCTGTGGTGATTGAGAGAAATGGATAAGGTAACATAGCAGAAATTAGTAGAATGAGAGAAGGATCATGAATGGAGCCCCAGAGAAAACCATATAACTTCACTAAAAGAAGTTTCATTTAAGTGGCCAGTATGGATATCAGGTTTATAAACATTAAGGAGTGAATAGAAGGTGAGTTGGAAACAATGAAATTCATCATTGCCAATTGATCAACAAAACTTGGAAATAGTTTCACTATTTAGATCTTCTTTTGCAACTGCAAAGGAAGCTAACCTGTTCCTTTTCATTTCTACTGGGATTCTAGCTTTGGACACTGTAAACATTTTAGACATATTACAAGGAAGCATGGGTTTAGGGTAGAATGGGGAGAAATCACTTTAATATTTTATTATCAACATACTAAATCTGAAGTTTCTGACTGATACACATTAAAAAGTTTGTTATAAGTATGTGGTACCTTTTAATCAAACTGAGTATTTGATATCAAGATTTATTAATTTTCTCATTGAGATGTAGGAATAAAGATATATCTCATTGATCCTTCCACTCCTGCCAAGTTCCCCTTGGGTAATGTCTGGACTTATCAAGGTATGTAGGGGCAGACAAAAAAAAGCATCTATCAGGATTGAGTCTGATCTGCCAGGTAAATCTTACTGAAGGAGTTGAGGCCCAACTGTCTATTTATAGGATGGGACTTTGAGATTGCCTCATCAAAAAGAAGGATTCAGGGAAGGACACAAACCATAAGAGACTCCTGATCTCACAAAACAAACAGGGTTACTGGGGGGTGGGAGGGTAGGAATAGGGTGGATAGGGAGGGAAAAATAATGAAACAAGATGGGATGGGGAAGGAGACAAACCATAAGAGACTCCTAATCTCACAAAACAAACTGAGGGTTACTGGGGGGTGGGAGGGTAGGGATAGGGTGGATGGGTTATGGACATTGGGGAGGGTTTGTGCTTTGGTGAGTGCTGTGAAAGATGTAAGCCTGATGATTCACAGACCTGTACCCCTTGGGCAAAGAATAAAAATAAAATTAAAAAAAAAAAAAAGAAGGATTCAAACAGCACAGGCATAACGTACTATTGCCTTGGCATACATGTTTGCTTTCAATATATGAACTGTTAGAAAGTGATCAGTCAAGGAGCTACAAAAGGGTTGTGTTTTATTGCTGTACATGCATGGTATATTCTGGTTAATTCTCTAAGGAATGGGAGGGAAAGCCACAGTATGAATTAATTGCTGTTTTGAAAGTGAAGAAGCCTAAAGAGTCTGTGATTAATGGATTGAATTCCTCCTTCCCATTTCTTGAGAATATGCATTTCTTGGAGGGGAAAAGGAGGAAATCTTTTCTGTACTCCCTGTCCTAGGTTTGGCTTGCCCAGAATTATACAGCACAGGAGAGTAAGTGCATGTTAATCTTAAGAGTCACAGTGCAGCAAGGAAATGCCACACTGATTCCATGGGTTTCACCTCTCTTCCAAGCACTGTGTTAACACAGCATCTGCCCCAGCCAGGTTTTACCAACACAAAGATTATCCATTCTAGGCCCTACCTCCATGCTTTTGCTCATAAAGCTGTATCTGCTTATATTTATTATCGCCTATAGAAGTTTCATTAAAGTGGCTAGTGTGGAAAATCAGATTTATAAAAATTAAGGACTAAGGAGAAGGTGAGGTGGAAACAATGAAATTCTTCATTGCCACTTGATCTGCAAAACTTGAAAATGAGTTGATAGTGCTTTTTTGAGCATGTCTGGATATAGTACATTATGCCAATTTCTTGGGATGTAAAGATAAGATTGTTTTCTGTCTTAAGGGTGTTCTCTAATGTAGTCGGAGAGATGGATATGTGCAATTAGCTATAATACAGAGCAGAATTTAAGTGGCACATTAGTGCATAGGAATAAGAAAAGGGGGTTCTTGGAAATAAGAGAGACTCATGGTAAAATGATCTTTAAGCTTGTTCTGAAAGACAAGTAAAATATGAGAAAGACAAAAAGGAGGAGCGTTACAGTATGAGGGGAAATCCTATGAAAAGTGCTGATTTTCAAAAGTAGCAAATATGCTCTTGTAATAAGCATGGGGGTAAAAGAAGATAAATGGGAGATGAAGTTGAAGAGATAAGTTAGAGCTTGATAGTGGAAGATTTTGATTATTATTCCCAAATAGTTTGATTTGATTCTAAAAGCAGTGGGAGACATTGAAGACTTTTCGAGCAAAATGACATCAATTTTAGGAAGTTTACAATGTAAAGGATTATTTAGAGAGAGGAAAGACATGGCAAGGAGGTGGTAACTCTACAAATAGCAGGTGGATGGAAAAGGTGTAGATTGGAAAGCTACTTAGTTAGCAGCTATGAGATGTCATCCTGTCCCCTAAATGAATGTTTGCCTCAAGTAACATAGAATCGCAAGTAGGTAATAGACACTAGGTATTGAGAATACAAAGAAGAATTAAAGGTTATGGCACATGAAGTAGCTTGTGTGTATGGAATTACGAAGTAGAGGTTTCAAAGACAACTGAAATTTTTAGCCTCAGTGCTGCCACGGACTTAAATGAAAAATATTAGAGGAAGAATATAGATGCTGTAAAAAGACTACTAGTTGTTTTCAACCAAATGTCAGCAGTACAATTAAGGTAATGATGTCCTGTGGAATCTGTAAACTGAAAATGTGGGTCTACAACTTAGAGGAGAGAAATAGGAAGGTTGGGTCCCACCTTTGGGCTGATAAACCAGGAATTTGGGGCTGGCATGTCCGGGACCACACTGGCCTTTTCGTTCCTCCACTTCCTCTTTACTGGGAACAGACTGGGTACTCCCAACAGACAGGGAGTTTGGTTAAATACCAGATTAACTGAGCAAATAAATACACTGAGAATAAGGGGAAAGTGGAAGGCAAGAATAACCCCCATAGTATCAGATTGGAATTGGAAGTATCAGTGAATTTGTTGTGCTTAATACATACAGAGAGAGAGATGGAGAAACAGGTACAGCTGTATGTGTACATATGCGTACATATTTCCCAATTCTGCTGATAGAGCATAGAAACAGTAACAAATCCCAGTGCACACACCTTGCATCCAGATCTTGGTTTCTAAGTTCCATTCTTCACATAAGTTCACATTCTTCTTCATAAAAGAAATCAGTGTTCCTTAGAGATATTATCTCAAGACTGGGGCAAGGAAAATACAAGATGAATCTGGAACATTGTCTTATACCAGCAAGTAAGAAAGTGCTCAAAGAGTGATGGATGCATGTTTAAACAACATAAAAACTAGCTTAAAGGAGTTCTTAGGTCTGGGAGAATTTGAGCATGAAATAATGATTGTAGCATTTAATGCTTTAAGTAAAATAGTAATCTACAAGCTCATGCTGGCATAAATGAATAAATGGGAAGAAGGAAATATTCTGTTCTACAGTAGATTGCCAACCAATAAATCCAGAGGGAATGATGGAATTAGAAAAATTGACTTGCAATCATTATAGAGAGAATTATTTAGCTAAGAATCCTCAAAGTATGCTAATATGGTGGGTGAAAATTTGATGGCAAATAGGAATATTCACATAGACTTTTTTTTTTTAAAGATTTTATTTGAGGGGGACAGAGCATGAGCAGCGGGGAGGGGTAGAGGGAGAAGCAGACTCCTCACTGAGCAGGGAACCTGATACAGGACTCAATCCTAGGGTCCTGGGATCATCACCAGAGCAAAAGGCAGACGCTTAACCGATTAAGCCACCCAGAGGTCCAGTAATATTGGCATAGTCTTTTTAAAGAATCTCCCTAGAAGATAGTTATTATTAGGTATAACATACTTATTTGTTTACTTAATCCAGAAGAAATCTGGCAGAAACTATTTTAACTAAGTGATTAAAGTTAGTATCACCAGTAATGAGATAAATCAACAATGTGTGTTTCTTGCTATGCACCAAGAAAAGCACATTACTTAGGTGGTATAGTACTGTCTGACTCACCCATTGTTAACTGTTTCATTTTAGAACAACAAAGGACATACAAATTCAGATTAAACAATTTGAAAGATACCATATTTCAAAACCTCTTGAAAACATTCTACCTGGCAGCCAAAACTTGTCTGGACAAACCTGTTATTCTAGTATGGCCAAAAAAAAAAGTCTTTCCTTTCAAATGACTTTTGAGGTCTCATCATCTGCAGGTATTGTTCTCCATTGCCAAGTAAATGTAAGTCATCCACAGTTTTTCAGGTTGGTTTTTGAACAAATCTCTGCCCAACTTATGCTCCGGAAATAAACTGTAGGGTTTTTTGGTTTAACCTGTTAGATAGACTCCAAATAAATAAAGAGGATATTGTGTCCACAGTCTTAATGACTGCGTTTTTCTCCATGAGATAATATTTAAATTTGCTCCTGAAGTTTTCAACCCAAAGTGAAAAATGAGTTCAGAATAAATGATCAAGTGATTGCAGTCTATTCAAAGTTAGCCTTTCTAGACAACTAAGATATAGAATGTATTTTACAGAGGTTGTGTTTTATATTTAACTCTTTAGTCATGGGACTAAATAATATGCAAACAGCAGTTTTACTAATGTGAAAAATAAATAATGGACTACATTTTACAAGTATAACTCTGCCCTCTGTCCCATGAAAAGTGATGCAGATTATAGTTTCCCAAGTGCCACAAAGGGCAACTGAAGTGGTCTCTGTCCCAATTCAAAATGCAATCTCGTAGAATTGCACAATGAGTTCTTAGTTCAGGAAGAGAGTGAGGGAAACTGAAATCATAGTGCATGAGGCTTGAATGTCTCTGTACATGTATGCATGTTGGGAGGCTAATAAAGTGGTGGGTCAGTCCCTAATTCAGTTTGGCTTTTTTTTTTTTAATGCTACACTGCAGTGCCTGAAAACTTTTACTCTTAAGGAGCAAGGACTGTGTAACTTACTAAGTGCCTAAGGCCAAAATGTCATTTTACATATAAGGGAGAGCTGAGTTTGCTGTCAGCCAAGCCTTCTGCCTCCCAGGAGCTTGTGCTAGAGTTAATTCACATCCAACAGTTGTGGAAGTCTACAGAATGTTAAGACTATCTGCTACAACTTGGAGAGAAGTATGAGAAGTTGAGTCTCAGAAGTAGGCAGCCCAGATTTGGAGTTTAATGGAAGAGGTGTGGGGTTGGGTAGCGTCTCAACTCCATTGCTAAGACCATATCTCTCCCCTCTTTGCTCTTTGGTCTTTTCACCTGTGAAATCCAGATATGTATACTTGGCCAGCGTACTCTATAGGTTCTAGTGGCCTTCCAGTAAATAATGGATATAAAAGTTCTTTTTAAATTGCAAGTCCCTGTGTAAATGTGAGGTATTGTTGGATCAAATCAATGAGTAACATCATCTGAGCTAAAATTTGAAAGGAGTTTGCCAGCCTGGAAGGGAAATTTCAAGCTCAGGGACAAAGCATAGTCAATATTCAGAGATGCAAACATGCATAGCACGTTGGAAGGGCAGGTCATCGGTGTGGCTAAGACATGACCAGTGTGCCTATGGGCACAGCGTACTGTGGAAAATTTGTCACTAAAAAGTTGTGATTGACTTAGAGACTGTGGCATTGTCTTGAAGTGGGGAGTGAGGAGAAGCTTCTAATGGGGGTAACAGTAGAGACGGGCAACATGGTTAAACTTCTGTAATGGAAACCATGGCAATATATGATATGTAGGCCGGATTGGGGGGCAGAATGGAAACTAGGAAAGTCTGTAAGCAGCAAGGTCAGGTTAGGCTATTTTTCAATCTAAACCAAAGCTTCTAGTGATCCATCTTACTTGGGCATCTGTCACTTCTGTTCTTGTAGTACCAAATCATGCCTGCCACATACGTGAGAATGTGGTCAAGCCTGTGAGGTAGAAGGTGCTGATCGTTAATCTGCTGGAGTTGGGCAAGTCAGAAATGGAGTGATAAGTACTGCAGACCCTCATGCAAGCCGGGTCAGGTGCCTCTCCTCCCTCGACAGCTCATATTTAAATGGAGTAAGGGTTCCTTTGCAAAAATTACTCTTTGGGGAATTAAACTCTAATTATATCATTTGGAAGCACTCTCTAAATCTGGAGAAAAGGTTGGTTTCCTCCCAAGTAAGTCACTTAAAAAAGGATAGTTAACTCTTTAAATATCACTTTTACCTAGTTGGTCTCTTTCCTAACCTTTTAAAACTTGGACTCTGGAAAGAAGGAAAAATAAAATGAGCCAAGTAGCTGAGCCCAGAATCCCAAACTGAAACCTAAGTTACCTCCCTTCAGAGATTTGAGGGTCAGAGTAAGTCATGCCATGAGCTCCTCCTCAGAATATATTAATGTTTGTGTGATAATTATGTTAATGTTTAGAAGTTTAAAATGAATACTATAGCTTTGAATGAGAAAATTGGCTTACCCGGTTAAAATGAAATATGTAGACCAGCATTGCCAGCCCATGTGGGTCTCAGGCCATGCCTCCAGCCAGCCCCTCATTCCTTTTCAGTTTGATATCTGAAAAGGGTATAAAGGTTTCATGTATTTTTTTTCTCACAATAGAGAGCAGATAATTTTATTATGTACATAACTTACTAACAGACCAATTTGTTAAGAGACTAACAGAAGCAATGTTAATGACTCTGAGAGAGGATTTCTGTTTATGAAGGAAGAGTAACTGCCACTCCAGGAGAGTGGTCAGCCTTTGTGGGGAGTGGCTGGCAAGGGTCTCTAGACACACTCTGCATCCACTAACTCTGGGCTTTTTCTTTTTCCCTCTTCAGCTGTGTGGGGTCATGTCTAAGTTTGTTCCACCCATCCAGAATACTCAACAATGCCACTGGTTCTGAAAAGGGACTAATGGTGTTAGTCCATTTTGATAGAGACCTACATGATGCTGATGTCATTCATGGGAAAGTGTAACCAACTTGGTTGGCAATTTCCTTGGCCATAGAGTACTGGTTTTTGAAACTCTTTTTGATGTGTAAGTACCTCATCCATTGGTATGTCATTATTGAAGATTCTATTTCAGCTCACTCTGCTTTGGGATATTTTCACCTAAAAAAGTACCTTTAAATTGTATCACATGATTTTGAATATTTAGTATCTTAGGAACTCCAAAAACTTTATTAGACTAATAGATATTTACTTCAGACATCATATCAAAATGATCAAACTTCCCTAAAACCAGAAAATCAATACTGTTGATTCCATCAAACAGTGTAATCAAATGAGGTCCCATTCATGGCTTCATGTATTTTTAACCCCAGTTGAAATTCCTGCTATCCTCTGCCTACTTAGTCATGAGCCTTGGCTCAGAATGACCTTTAGCAGTTGCTTAGAACTCCTCTCAGTTGACCAAGATTTGCCTTAGGCTCTGAGGGAAATAAGTAGAGGAGTTCCAAAAATATTCTCAAGTTTTCACATGAGTAACATTAACCAATTAATACATCTTCTCCAGTGACTATTCCTCTTTACCTGTTTTTAAACTGGAATGGTTTGTTAAGAAAAAAACAGTCATACCTCTATATTGACACTGTCCACGGATACAGAATACATTGGTGTATGTTACGTTTCCTCTTCTATGGTTTCACAATGATTTCAAATGGCTATGAGTAACTAAATGCATTGGCCAAGATAGAATATCTTACTTCCTTTCTCTAATGGTTAACTGCCCTTGATAGAATTAGTCATTCTCTTATTGGGTTCCCTTGCACTTTGATTTCATTTCTGATACATTTGCTGAATTATAATTACTTACTTACTTCTACTAGACCTTGAGGTCAGAGTTACCATGTTTTTGCTTATTAGGCATCTTCTATGCAGTCCTGCCCTAGTGCCTGGCATATGGTCAATACGCAGTGTTTGTTAAATTGAGTGCACTTGTCTTGAGAGTTCCTTGATTTTTATAGTTAGATACTAGCAACGTTTTCAGAGACATGGGTGATCAAAACCAACTTGGCATTTACCTGTACTACAGTAAGTATTTTACCAAATTCATAGAAAAAGATGTGTAAAATATTTGATGAACAAAAATGTTCATGTAATGATATTTAAAGAGGCAAGATCGGGGCACTGGATGTAGTGACACCTCTTGGGAACAGTTTCTGAGTTAGGAATATTGTGAGTTATGTATTTTTTTTCATTCTCTTACAATCTTAATAGTTTTTCTTAGATTCCTTTCTTTTGAGCTACAACATAACCTGAATATTAGAATTGTTTTCTTTACCCCACCCTAGTTGCTACAGCTGATGAATCATAGAAACCAGAGAAGGGAAAGACCAGTGAAATCATCTGGTTCACCTCCAAATTAGGGAGTGGAGCCTTGGGATTTGGGGAAGACTAACCTCTCATTTTAAAAGAGAAAAGAAAAAACTGCAACTCGTGCTGCTCAGAGCAGCTCACTCATCTGTTCGCCTTTTGCTTCTAACAGCATCCTGAGCTCTACCCTATTAGAACACAATCAGGAATTCTTTTCAAGGCCCCAGGAGCACCAGATGCCAAAGTGCTAAGGAGTTGAACTAAAATTGTACTGCCTGAGTAATAAAGTTGGATTATGAATCTTCCAAAGATTGTTTTAACAGAGTCTTAAAGAATTTGAAACTCTGTTTTAGCAAGATCTTACAAATGTTAGAGCTAGCGAAGAACTTGCAGATGACCTGGGCTAACATGTGTAGTTCCCAGATGCAGAAACTAGGATGGAGATGGTAAGAGATTACAACAGATCTGCCTGGGTCAGGAGGATAGGCCTCTCGATCCATTTCTCTCTGTGTCACAATCGCCCAGTGTCCTCCATAGTGCTCTCCTCTGTTGTCTTCCTCTCCTCTTCCTGCTCTTTTGTGTTGTTGTTTGAAGAAGTGGCACAGATAATTTACCGTCAGTGGCTGCTCTTCATGTCAAGCAAGCCTGACCTTCAAGTGTCGCATGTCGTTGGGCCACAGAGGGGCGCAAATGCCACCTCAGCCCCACCTGCAGCCCGTCTACCACACTCCTTGCTTCCCTTCTGCTTGCTTCTGTGTTGTTTCAGGTGCTGAACCTTGCTTGGCTTCATCTCCCATCCAGAGTCTGATCTTGTCCTTTGGACTTTTTAACAAGTCCCGGGATCCTTTGCCCCTCCCTTGGAATCTCTCTTAGCTCTCCCCCACTTCTTGATGTCTTCCCATATCATCTTGACATACCGCTGGTCTCTTGGGTTACAAAACTGGCTCCATGCTGTTTACTAATGTCCTCTTACAGATTTGGGAGGAATATTTGTACCCTATCAATAGTGACAACATCTGCATACATGTGTCCCCAGTGTAAATCCCCTTATCTAGTTACCTGAGTTTATCACAGGTTCACAGTATTCAAAATCTAAATTCCTCTGCAGCATTAGAAATATTCAGTAGTTTTCCTATAATTTTTATTTTGATAATATTCTACACAGATTCATTTAATTTTTTCCCATTAAATTTTGTTAGTTAGCATACAGTGCAGTATTGGTTCCTGGAGTAGAATTTAGTTATCCATCACTTACATAGAACACCCAGTGCTCATCTCAAGAATTGTCCTCTTTAATCCCCATCACCCTTCAAGCCCCTCCCCCACCCACCACCTTCAATCAACCCTGAGCTTTTTCTCTGGCATTAAGAGTCCCTATGGCTTGTTTCTCCTCTCTGCTTTTTTTCTTTTCCCCCTTCTCATATGTTCATATGTTTTCTCTCTTAAATTCCATATATGAGTGAGATCATATGGTATTTGTCTTTCTCTGACTAACTTATTTCACTTAGCATGATACCCTTTAGCTCCATCCATGATGTTGCAAATGGCAAGATTTCATTCTTGATAACCAAATAACATTCCATTGTATATATATACCACATTTTCTTTATCCATTCATCAGTCAATGGACATTTGGGCTCTCTCCATAGTTTTGGCTGTTGTGGACATTGCTGCTATAAACATCAGGGTGCATGTAACCCTTCAGATTTTTTTTAATCCTTTAGGTAAAGACCTAATAGGGCAATTGCTAGGTCATATGGTAGTTCTATTTTTAACTTTTTGAGTAACCTCCATACTATTTTCCGGAGCAGCTGGACCAGTTTGCATTCCCACCAACAGTGTAAGAGGGTTCCCCTTTCTCCGCATCCTCACCAACACCTGTTGTTTCCTGTGTTGTTAATTTTAGCCACTCTGACAGATGTGATGGTATCTTATCATGGTTTTATTTGTATTTCCCTGATGATGAGTGATGTTGAGCATCTTTTCATGTGTCTGTTAGCCATCCGGATGTCTTCTTTGGAAAAGTGTCTATTCATGTCTTCTGCCCATTTCTTAATTGAATTATTTGTTTTTTGGGTGTTGAGTTTGGTAAGTTCTTTATAGATTTTGTATACTAATCCTTTATCAGATATGTCATTTGCAAATATCTTCTCCCATTCCATATGTTGCCCTTTAGTTTTGTTGATGGTTTCTTTTGCTGTGCAGAAGCTTTTATCTTGATGAAGTCTCAGTAGTTCATTTTTGCTTTTGTTTCCCTTGCCTCTAGCGACATGTCTAATAAGTTGTTATGGCCGAGGTCAATGACAAGTGTTCTTATAAGAGACATAAGAGGAGAAGGCCCAGAAACAGAGAAGAAGGCCACATGAAGATGGGGAAAGATCAGAGTGATGCAACCACAAAGAATATTGACAGCCACCAGAAGCTGGAAGGGACAAGGAAGGGTTTTTCTTAGAACCTCCAGAGGGAGTACGGCCTCCTGATACACTGATTTCAAACTTCTTGCCTCTAGAATTGTAAGAGAATACATTTCTGTTGTTTTAAGTCATGAGGATTGTGCTAATTTGTTATGGCAGCCTTAGGAAACTAACACAGGGCACATGAGCATAAACAGCATTTTTAAAAAATGTTTATTATCTATTTATCCTTGACTTATAGTTTGGATGGGTATGGAAATCTAGTTGCAAAATAGTGACTTTATATTTCTTTCCTGGTACATTTATAAGTTGGCAATCCTCTGTAAATAAGAGCTTTCCTTATCCCACACTTTGGGGGGGGGTCATAGAGCACACATGTACATGCAGGGAGAGCAGCAGGCTGAGGGAGAAGCGGACTCCCCACTGAGCAAGGAGCCCCACGCAGGACTTGATCCCAGGACCCTGGGATCTTGACCTGAGCCAAAGGCAGATGCTTAACTGACCAAGGCACCCAGGCATCCCCTTATCCCATCTTTTGTATATATATTTTTTTAAACTACCAGTTTAGACAATTCAAAGTAATGTAATCAATTCCTATCATTATTCAATGTGATGCTTAGATTATCCCAAATTTTAACTAGGAGATGCTCCTTCTAATTGGGTTTGTGTCTTTTTGATAAGTTGTTTAGCACAAAGCTCACCATATATTTTCTCTGCCCCATTTCTGGAACCAGCCCTTTTTCCTAGGAGAACTGTTTCATTTACTGGAGAATGATATTTAGAAACTAAGATCTGAGTGTTGAGTATAATGCCATTCTTATTTCTTACCCTTCATGTTGACCTTTTAAAATCTCTGGAATCTTTTAGGAACTTCTCCCTGTTTGCATCTAGTGTTCTGAAATGTCATGGTGATG
This sequence comes from Ailurus styani, assembly GCA_002007465.1. Lineage (NCBI taxonomy): Eukaryota > Metazoa > Chordata > Mammalia > Carnivora > Ailuridae > Ailurus > Ailurus styani. Next base: position 299,315 of record LNAC01000850.1, on the reverse strand, counting down.
TGCCTCAGGTTTGGTTGGTTGGTTGGTTGGTTCTATTTATTGTGGTTTTTCAGTCTAAAAACTCATGGCTGTCAGTTCTAGAAAATTGTCTTCAGTTATTTCTTGATGATTTTCTCCCCTTAGTTTTGCTTGTTTTTTCTTTCTACAACTCCTATTATTTGGATGTTGGATTTTACAAATAGTTCTTTTTCCTTTTCGGGCCAAGTCTTCAAATACAAGACATTGTTATATACTGGTTGTATATAACAAGGCTCAAAGATATAACAGCTATATGGCTAGAGCTACATATAATGTAGAGGACTTGTGAGTCTGTATCTCAGCAAATTGGTGGTGTGTGAAAAATGTGGTGTGATGGAAAAAGCAGTGATTTGAAAAGCAAAAAAATATATTCTAGCCTCAGGTCTGCCATTTACTTTTCTAAGGGTTATGGTAGATTGTTTGCATAAGTGGTTGCCAACAATTCCTTCCGCCCATGTCAATATGTGTCACTTCCTTTATGTAGAGGTGGAATCTATTTCCCCTTCTCTTGAATCTAGTTAAATGACTTGCTTTGACCAGTGGAATACAGAAGAAGTGTTCTGGGCCTGGCAGCTTCCACTCTCATTCCTGAAAACTATCAACTACCTTGCTGCAGAGAAAACCTTTTGGATCTTCCAGACTCTTATCTGGGTCTTCCTAGCCAATGCTAAATAGAGCAGAGATGAGCTGACCCAGTGAACTCTGCCCTTTGCAGAATCATGAACAAAGTGTTGTTACTGTTTTATGCCTCCAAGATTTGGAGGTAGTTTCTTTACTAACAGTAGTAACTGAAACAAATAAGTACCCAGATGTGGAGTATTGCTGTAACAAAAACCTAAAATATATGACATTGACCTTATTGCCAGGCAGCAACCAGAGAGTAGACGGTGAGTGGAGGTTGAAAGGGTGGTGAGGAAATTTCAGTAGGAGGTTGGAGAAGTGGCAGTCTAGGTTATGTATTGGCAGAATGTTTAACATTACCATTGCCTGTGGTAACATGAAGGATAGAAAATATGCCCAGTGAACTCTGAATCTAGCCAAGGAGATTTCTAGGCAGAATCCTGAAAATGTCAATGGTCTTCTTTTAGCTGCTTATGATAAAGTATAATAGGAGAAAAATGCATTAAAGGAAGATGTTTGGTTTTCTTTTTTTTTTCTTAAAGATTTTATTTATTTATTTGACAGAGAGAGAGAGACACAGCAAGAGAGGAAACACAAGCAGGGGAAGTGGGAGCGGGAGAAGCAGACTTCCGCTGAGCAGGGACCCCGACTCGGGACTCGATCCCAGGACCCTGGGATCATGACCTGAGCTGAAGGCAGACGGTTAATGACTGAGCCACCTGGGCGCCCCAAGATGTTTAGTTTTCAAACAGAAATTGCTAGCCAGTAAAAGATTACAAAGTGAGAAATGGACTCAGGATAAAGATCAAATCATGTGTGGTTACAAAACCATTTTGTTTAAAATTTTTTTTTTTTTTTTTTTTTAAGATTCTACAGAGGGGCACCAGGGTGGCTCGGTCAGTTAGGAGTCTGACTCTTGATTTCAGCTAGGGTAGTGATCTTATGGGTGGTGAGATCCAGCCCAACATTGTTGGTCTCCGGGTTCATTGGGGAGTCTGCTAGACATTCTCCTTTTGCCTCTCCCTCTGCTCCTCCCCCCTCACTTGTGAGTGAGCTCTCTCTCTCCCCATGAAACCAATAAATAAATCTTAAAAAAAAAAAAAAAAGATTCCAGAGAGATTTAATGTGGTACTTTGAAGACCATCTCAGGTCTTCTAGGAATCTTAAGTGCATTGTTCTAGCCTGATAAGCACAAAGTAGAGAGGTCTGTTTTTAGAAAGAATAATACATGTGAATTGTGGAGCATGGACTTAAACCTCATTAAATTTACAGAAAAGCCGTGTTTTTGAGAAAATTTCATTGGTTATAAATTTTTGGAGCATAGAATGAACCTCAATAAGATTTATAGAAAATCCACATAGTTTTAAAGATAATTGTATTTTTTATTTTTTATTTTTATTTTTATTTTTATTTTTTTAAAGATTTTATTTATTTATTTGACAGAGAGAGAGAGATTACAAGTAGGCAGAGACAGGGAGAGGAGGAAGCAGGCTCCCTGCTGAGCAGAGAGCCGGATGCGGGCCCCGATCCCAGGACCCTGCGATCATGACCTGAGCAGAAGGCAGAGGCTTTAACCCACTGAGCCACCCAGGCGCCCGATAATTGTATTTTTTAAAAAAATAATTGTGTTATTGAAAGAATTGACAGCTTTGTTGGACACAGAAACAGGACAAAATAAAAAGTTTCTGGACCTTTGGGTTTCTACTAGCATAAAGCAGATTGAGGGAACTACTCAGCTACAAATATGGGCCATTCTTAAGGAAAAAGAGATATTTCAGACAGTGTAGTGAAGAGGCCAGAGAGCAAAGCCCCAAACTGATCAGACCTGAAGCAAGGATCAGTAGATTGTGACCCATAATGCCAATCCAGCATGTCGCTGTTTTTGTATAACCTACAAGCTAAGAGTCCTGGTAGCTTCAGCTTTTCTTCCTGAAGGGCCACACCATTACTACTCTGGTATAGAGATGGAGAGCTCGAGTATGAGAGACCAAGGGACAGAGAGACCTAGCCTGCTCTCAGACATTCCAGCAGCCCGGCTGAGTCACAACACAAATGGGTTAAAAACCCTTTTGATCCTCCAACCCCATTTGAGCTGCCCCACCCAACATCATGTGGAACAGTCAGGCTATCCCCACTGAATCCTGTCCGGATTGCAAAATCAAGAGCAAATAAACGGTTATATATGTTTTAACCACTAAATTTTGGTCATAACTTGATACCTTGCAACAAGTAACTTGAGTGCATTATTTAATCTCTGGACTAGGCAGAAGACTTTATTTGGGTTCCAACTTCTTTATCTATAAAAATTAAGGATTTGACAAGTTAGTCTGAAAATCTCTCTCTGCTCTAACATTATATTACTCTGTGAATGATTCTATTATTCTGTAATTTTTGTGAGTGCCTATTATCGCTAGCTAGTTACTATTAGCAGTGTTCAGATATGGCAGACAGAATTTGAATAAAATAGAGGCTTTAGAGGACAGTATGCAGAATAGTAGACATAATCTGTGATCCATTGTAGTAAACATTCTCCCCAGCTTTGGGGGGAAAAAGAAAGGAAAAAAGAAAATCTCTGCACAAAGAGATTAAAAAGCTCTTTTATACTGGCAGAATTGGCCCCACATTCCCCAGATAGCAAACCGTGACTTCTAATAGCTTCATTTTTATAACATCAGTGTAAAAAGGTCTGGAGCTTGAAGCAAACTGGCTATTTCACAGATCTGTATGTCTGAATTTGCTAGAGTCCCAAGATAAAATATATTCTTTTGGAGACTTGGTGAGTTTTATGTAATGTATATGATTTGAATTAAATCTTATCTTCTGTAGAGGGCCCACCACACAGAAGTAGGAATAAGAGGCTATGCACTCTGCCCTGAAAGGAAAAGAAGGGAGGCAGAAGCCTGTGTGACCATTATAGTCAGCCTGTGTTCCCCTTCTGTTCTAAAATGTTCAGACATTCAGGCAGATAAACACAGTTTCTGCTTGTAAGGCTTTCAGCCTAAATTGAGCTATAAATGTAAACCAGGGGGCTCCTAGCTGGCTCCGTTGGTGGAGCCAGCCCCCCATGATCTCAGGGTTGTGAGTTCAAGCCCATGTTGGGTGTAGACATTACTTAAAGTCTTTTTTAAAAATGTAAATCAGAAATTATATCCAAAAAGTTGGTTTATTTATTTATTTTTAAGGTTTTATTTATTTATTTGACAGAGAGAGAGAGATTACAAGTAGGCAGAGAGGCAGGCAGAGAGAGGAGGAAGCAGTCTCCCCACTGAGCTCGCAGCTGATGGGGGCAATCCCAGGAGGCTGGGATCATGACCTGAGCCGAAGGCAGAGGCTTTAACCCACTGAGTCACCCAGGTGCCCCAAGAGTTGGTTTATTTTTAATGTGTTCTTCTGATAGGGCCCATTATGTATCATTACAAGTGAATGAAGTGGGTAACCCTGAGCTCAGGGTTGAGTGTCCAGAGACACCCCCGCCCCATTTGTGGCTAGCTGGCTAGGTGACCATGAGCATGACTAACAATGTCTTTTGGCTTTCCTTTAATTTTATGGTTCCCTGAAGTGAAGTGATGCTCAACTGGAACCTCAAGATAGGGAGAAGATTAAAACACATAAGCATCAGGAGTAGGAGAAGAGCTCCCTGAAATGTGTGGAAGGAAGGAATTCAAAGGTGCAGGGAGAGGTCTTCAGGGTTCTTAGCCAAACACTCCTGCTAGTTTGAATTTTGAGTACAGTATTTGAGCAGTCACACCCACAAACTTGTTTGCTTACATGTTGCCACTGGCTGGTGGAAATAGAGAAGGGGGAAAAAGTGAGAAACTGATCAAAACCAAGCGGGGGGGAACTGGCAAAGAGGCTGCGAAAGAACGGCAGTTATGAAAGAAGGAAGGGAGGTAACTTCTTTGTTGGAACTCGAGGCTCAAAGCCACCGGCCCCACCCAGCCAGGACGGCGTGCCACGAGGACACGCAGCGCTGCCAGGCGCTCAGGGTGCTGAGCCCGGGTGCGGGAGGCGTGGAGAGAAGCCGAGAGGACCGCGCTGGGGAAAAACGGAGCGGGAGTGGGGTGGGATATTGGAGCCTGGCTTTGGCCTCCCACCTATTCCTCTCATCCCAGCCCTGGCTCCTGGCTTGGCTGTGTGCTGCGGGGCCCCTGGCTAGCCAGTCTGTGTAGGACAGGACCCAGCAGATAGCCCGCCCCACTCTCCTCCCGGGAACTGCTGCTGGCCAGAGGTTAAGCTAATATGTTTGCAGACGGTAACTGGGAGCTGGAGCTGGATGCCAACGGTCCCTGCCCAGGGGAATCTCGATTTATGTTTCCTGGAAAAATTCTTTGTCCCATTGCATTGATGCCTTAAAAAAAAGTGACTTAACGAGCTCCGCCTCTACTAATGTCTTGGTAATTTATTAACCTAAATCAGGTTCTGAGAACTCGACGTGGCGCTAAAAAAGTAAAAGGAGGAAGGGTGGAAGAAACGAGGCCGCTAATGGGTCTCAAGGAAGCCTCGGCAGTGCTTTAATGGAGGGCTGGGCCGAGGGCGCGGGGGCCGCTCCCGCACGTCCTGTCGCAGCTCAGAATGTTCCAGGGCGAGGCCGTCCCAGTGGGCGGGCGGGCCAGGGAGGGTGAGTCACCCTGACTTGGGGTGGGAGCGGGCTGGGGGAGGCGGGGCGGAGCGGGCCTCCCTTGCACAGTGAGGCTGTGGCGACTATAAAAGCCCCACCCAGGGCAGCCTGCTTTGCTCTACAACTGGGGACGCTCGCAGCTCTCGGCGCCCGGCCCAGGTAAGCGGGGTGCGCCCCGCCCTCCCGCTATGGCCCCGGGGCCGCTGCGCTAGCGGGCGGGGAGCAGCGGGGGGAAAAGAGGAAGACGGCCTTACAAAGAGGCTTGGGCTACAGGAACTCGGGAGGCCGTCCAGGGTGGGGGGCTGGAGGGACGGTCCGCACAGGGGTTCTGCGGAGAGCAGCGCAGTAACGAGGTGGTCTGGGTAGGAGTGAGAGGGACTGGCTGTGCTCTGGCGTTAGGGGTGCAAGGCAGAGGAAGGGAGGTCGGGCATCCCCCCGAAGTGCTCCCAGGAAGCTCCGAGAGGGGCGCCGGGGAGGGGAACGGAGGGAGGCCCCACATTCCAGACGCTCCAGTGTGGGCAGGGTGTGGCTGCTCGGGTAGCCTTGGGTCCCAGGCTGAACAGTCTTGGGGGCATTTTCCTCCACCTTGAACAGAAGCGTTGAACAAAAGCTTAACGGCCATCTAGAAAGTAACCCCCCTCAGTTTTAAATTACTTTATTTGAAAAAAAAAAAAAACAACAACCCGCATTTGTGGAACTTGTACCGACTGGCTGGAGGGAAGCAGTAGGGGGAGGATGAGAGGTGGGAGTTTGTAGAGGTTGCTACCTCTCCCCCGATTAAAACAAAACAAAACAAAACACCTCAGCTCATTCTCCTTTGTCTAGATCATCTTGTAGGAGAACAACCTCTGATTTCAGGGTTATCTGGAGAGTTTCCCACTTGGTTGACCATTTTTGGGTCAGGAAGGAAGTGTCCCCCAAGGCTGTGGGGAGGGGAGGAAGAGGTTTGTCCTTTACTGTTAGTCCTGGTGGTGATGCAGTAGTGAGTCAGGGACTAGGGTATAGAAAAGGGTGTGGCCCCCAAGGCTGCTCCTAGAGCTCTGTCACTGGTCTCAGCCCTTGGTGTGGAGAGGGCTGGATTCCATCAGTTGGCTGTTGAGAAGGTAGGAGGAGAACACCAATTTCCTTACCTGTGAAAGTGGCCTAAGGATGTCCATTCTTATCTCCACCTACACAGTTATTGTGGTAGACTTCAAAAAATATGTTCATTCAAAAACAAATATGTAAAGCACACTGAAATCACTAGGTGCGGACCCATGCAGATGGTCCCCTTTATGTTAAGATTTGCCCTTTTTAAGCTGTGAGTATTCTGAATCTGTGAAAGAGCAGTGGCCTCATGGATGCACACTGGGTCTTTACCTAGAGCCTTAAAATCCTGGAGTCCAGGGGCCTGGGCCTTGAGCTCAGACTGACTGTACTGATGGATTCTGTCCAGAAATATATGTTACTGTGCTGGTTTGGAACTTGGTGGTTTGGAATGCAGAATGTGCCTTCTCACTGAAACAATATTATAAAGGTGTTTAGGTTCCCAGGTTAGCCCAGAAACCCCTGCTTAACGTGCACTGTATCTAAGTACTATATTGATAATACATGCTTAATTTGGTGGTGGGGGGGGTAAAGGTGGGGAGGAAAGGTGGGAGGATAAGGGATGAGGATATGTGGGTAGGAAGAATAAATCACTGAAATATTTTTCTGGAACTTTCCTTGGTTTTGAGATTGGCCCTGATTATTTGGAAAATTGTATCTTTGCCCCCACCTCCCGCTTTGTTTTTTCCACCTTCCTCCTGTGTCCTTTGCATCCCTTTTCTCTAACATATTATAAAAGCCATTAGGCTCATCCATTTCTGCTGCCATCCCTCCTCCTCTCCATTTCAGTGTACTTAAAAATACCCAGCTAGAGACTAGCAGATTGAATCAATATTCATTAAATTAGGAATGGTTGGTTGTCCTGAAATTCTCAGCAACACAAAAAGAGTTGTACTACTTAAAAACCAAGAAAACCTAGTTAACCTAAACAGATCTGTGCTCTGTGAAATTAGAGACCATGGAATTAAGGAGCTACATAATTATAACATTCAGGCATTGTGAATGAAGGAAGATTTCAGATGAGGCCAGGTTCAGAGAGGCACACTCCAGAGAGGAGTCCGCTGGCCAGTGGTGTTAAGACATTGCTGCTTAGCACTTCCCTCCCTTCTTCCAAGTCTATCGATTATCTAAAAAAATTCAAGGGTTTCTCCGAAAGTATCTATCACATCTGCAGTGCAAGGGTGTGACCGTCAATGTGCATTTCTTTAGTTAAGGGTTTATGATTTGGAGACCTCCTAGATTTTGTAATTTCCCACAGTGCCAAATGGACTGCCTGTGGCAAATGCCCAGGAAATACTGCTTACTCACTGGCTTTGATTAGGTGCTTGTTCTTGGATTGCATCTCAGTATTTAACATCTTGTGTCTTTGAGCTATTACAGTACTGTATTGACTGACATTAGGCTGGCTGTCGTGGCCATTAGTTTCCTAACTTCTGATTTAAGTAGTTTTCCTGGCAAGGTAGGTATCCTTCTATAATTGCTATTGATTTTGGTGGCTGTAGTCTCTTCCTGCACCATTGGGCCTAGAATCTTGCACTGACACACTCATGAGCCTCCTTCAGGGCTGTGGGCCTGCTGAGGCATTTTTTTGTTAATGGAGAGTGGTCCTCTCACAAGGAGGAGTCCCAGTCTCTAATGGGTTGCTTTGAACATCTATTTATTCCATAATATTTATTAAGCATCTATCATGTTTTACTCACAGATAGAGGTACTGGGTATGTAAGAGTGAACAAAACAGACTGAAAAAAAACCAAAACAGAACCCAAAACTTGCTCTTTAGATTTGAAGCCTGGTGGGGAGAGAAAAAAAAACAATAGACCAAGTAAGTGACTTGTATAGACAGTAATTGGATCTTGAACTTTACATTTTCCCCGAATTAATATTTTAGTTTCCAAACTTGGCAGGGGCTCATTTCCCCTTTGATTTAGCTATTCCACAAACTTGAGTATCATATTTAGCCTGCCTTCTGGTAGTGTTTCTTAGAGTTATTGTGACTTAACCTGCCTTCCAGATTTGATTGTGAGAATTAAATAGAAATGGAATGCTCCTTTTTTTTTTTTTTTTTTTGCACATGGGAATTCACCTCCCTCATTTTCCCTGGTGCCACGCCCCATTTTAGTTAAAGCCTACATCAGGAAATTCCAGTTCTTTTAAAAAATTCTTTCCACCCCTTCACTGGCATGCTTTTTTCCTTTTGTTGCCAGAGGCAGTCTCCGTCTACTTTGCTGGGAAGCAGGTCAGGAGTAGGGGTCAGGAGATGTCCAGGCTTGTTTTGGGTGGTTCCAAACTGAGATTAGCTCTGAATCTCCCTTTTAGGGTACACCCTGAAGCTTGAAGACATCTTGCTTAGTCTTGTCAGAGAGAAGTCAGTACATCCAAGTAGTCTGAGTTCTAATCCCAGGTTTGCTGTGGATAGTTCTGAATCAGGGGAGTGGCTGTGATCTGGAATCCTTGCTCTTTGTCTCTCTGCCACACCCAGTGTACACACTCATTGCTCAGAGGAAATCGGAGTCCCAAGGCCACTTGCAAGTTCTTCCTCCTTTCTGCTCCTTCTTGCATTGCAAGTGCTCTAGGAGATGTAGGTTACATTTGCACGTTGTCCAGGGGACAGAGCTAGGACCCGGGTGGCCCTGGAAGTACAGAGGTGGGGTGCTGGCGTGGGAGTGGGCTCTCTTTCACAATGAGGAAGAGGCTGCCCGTGAAGTGACCTGCCAGGCTTTGTGAAGATTTGTAAGGAAGCTGGCAGCTTAAGCATCCAGCTCAGAATGTATGGAACTGGAACTGCATTTAGGATGTTCATTCTGAGGGAGAGAAAGAAAATGGAGCAAAAATGCATTGAAAAGGGGCACCTGGGTGGCTCAGTGGGTTAAAGCCTCTGCCTTTGGCTCAGGTCATGATCTCAGGGTCCTGGGATTGAGCCCCTCATCGCGCTCCCTGCTGAGCAGGGAGCCTGCTTCCTCCTCTCTCTCTCTCTGCCCGCCTCTCTGCCTATTTGTAATCTCTCTCTCTTTCGATAAATAAATAAAATCTTAAAAAAAAGAATGCATTGAAAAAAGAAGCCATAATGATATAGAAAGAGCCCATATGTATAAACCATCCATAAATGCAGCTGAACACGTACTGTTTGGTAGGCACTGCACTCAGACCTATAAGGCAACAGAAGTGGATGGACAGAAACCCTATGGGAAGATAAAATGGAAGACCATCTTTATATACTCATTTTTGATATTTCACATTTTGATATTTCACACTGAGACATAAGCACAGAGCAGGGAGAGGTGCGGTAGAAAAAGTACGGTATTTTTTGTATCCTGAAGTCTCATGAGGGTGTCAGCTCCTTAAGATTGTGTATTCCCAGAGAACCTGGGCCTAGAGGTGGTAGAACTATGCTGAGTGTATTTAGAGAGGAATTACCACCCCGGTGTCACTGCAGTGTGTGTGTGTGTGTGCACACGCGTGTGCACGGGGAGTGCTATGTAGGCAATGTTTGTGGAAATGTAGGTGAAGTCCAAAGTGTGGGAGTTTTTTTTTTTTTTAAGATTTTATTTATTTATTTATTTGACAGATAGAAAACACAAGTAGGCAGAACAGCAGGCAGAGTCAGAGGGAGAGGGAGAAGCAGGCTCCCGGAAGAGCTGGGAGCCCGTCACAGAACTCGGTCCTAGGACCCTGGGATCATGACCTGAGCCTAAGGCAGACAATCGACTGAAGCCACCCAGGCACTCCCAAAGTGTGGGAGATCTTGAAGGCTGGGTTTAGGCTTTTTCTTTTCTTCTTCTTCTTCTTTTTTTAAAAAGATTATTTATTTGAGAGAAAGAGAGACAGAGATAGAGCACGAGCCCGAGCAGGGAGGAGAAGGAGAAGCAGGCTCTCTGCTGAGCAGGGAGCCTGATGCGGGGGCTCCATCCCAGGACCCTGGGATCATGACCTGGCCAAAGGCAGTTGCTTAACCGACTCAGCCACCCAAGAGCTCCATTTAGGCTTTTTCTGTAGACACCAGGTCTCCATTAGAAACACAGTAAGTGGGTCATAAAACATTGACATTGCGCTGTAGCTCAAAGGCCTTGATTTCCCAACCCTGAAAGTGTCCCATGCCAACTGACTTCATTCTTCCTGCCAATCTCTTTCCACCCACTCCAAACCCATGACCAGGGACTGACGGAGAACCTGTGAGAACAAGAGGTTGCTACGTAGGTCTGTAGGGAGCAAACAAACACATATTGATTCAGATCAGGTAGCAAAGGGACAAGCCAGAGCAAGTGCTGTTGTGTCCGTCCTGATCAGTTTGATCAAGGCCACTGGGCACAATTCCAGGCTTTCTGCAGGATGACTTGGCCCTGTGACTCAGGCATTGATCAAGACCATAAAGCCCAGGAGAAAAGGAGAAAAGGATGTGTTTTCAGGAATGTTCTGTTGAATAAAAAAGACTTTGGGGGGTAAGGAATAGATAGGATAATATGAATTCCACTCCCAACCCCACTCATGGAATTTTCCCCCCCTTTTGGTTTAAAATTCTAGTCTGGTCCTATAGACCAGGAATTCTGCACAGGGGAGGTTTTGGTGGGGAAACCCATCCCTCCACGCTACCACCCCCACACATTTTCACTTTAAAAACCCTCGTTTGTATCATCCAGTTCCTGATTGATTCATCATGGTTGCTAGGGCTGTGTTTTGTGGTAACACATCAACACCACATTTAAACTGTAAAGTGGGTGTGTCCATGAAACTGCAGGATTGTGCTCAGATTTCAGATTTGGCTGTGCAGACCAGCCCGTTGCAACACGTTGTTTGTGTGAACTAATATTTGGGTTTTCTGGAGCTGGTTCTTAATTCATTTCAATAGAACTTGTTTTTGCTGTTTGCAAAGTGTTGACTTTTGGGTTTGCTTTGTTTCAACTCTTTCTTGCAAATTTTGTTTTACTTTTTCGGGGAGAAGTTAAATCCGTTTCCTTTGTACTATTTTTACTACCGCATGTTTGAAGTGAAACAGTAAAATAAAAAAAAATAGGTAGCGTTTAAAAAAAAAGAACAAACCCTTAAGTATCTTTAAGACAGTTTTTTTTTTAAAGATTTTACTTATTTATTTGACAGACAGAGAGATCAGATCACAAGTAGTAGGCAGAGAAGCAGGCAGAGAGAGAGAGAGAGAGAGAGAGAGAGAAGCAGGCTCCCCGCTGAGCAGGGAGCCTGATGCAGGCCTCGATCCCTGGACCCTGAGATCATGACCTGAGCCGAAGGCAGAGGCTTTAACCCATTGAGCCACCCAGGCGCCCACTTTAAGACAGTTCTTATGTTAAGTGTAAATGATTGTTTTTCAACAGCTCCAAAGATTTCATTAATGTCTAGCTTTGCACTACAAGGGCATTTCCAGTTAGGCGGCTAACAGTCTTCATTCATTAATATTTTCAAGGCCAGAGGAAAAAACTGTTCCCTTCCTGGCTGGGGTGGCCAGGCGGGGTGGGGGGCTGGTTGGTGGCTGCCAGGAATGAGTGAGTTCATTCTCATCCCAGTGGTGAAATTCTTTCAAACCAGTTTGAAGTGGGTGTGGCTCTTTCACTAAGTCTCTCTGTACCTCTCTAGTTCTTTTCTTTTTCTTTCTTCCTTTTCCTTTCTGGATTTACTTTTTTTGTTTTCTTGAAAGATTTTATTTATTTATTTGACACAGAGAGAGAGATCACAAGTAGGCAGAGAGGCAGGCAGAGAGAAGGAAGCAGGCTCCCTGCTGAGCAGGGAGCCCGATTCGGACCTTGATCCCAGGACCCTGAGATCATGACCTGAGCCGAAGGCAGAGGCTGTAACCCACTGAGCCACCCAGGCCCCCGAGGATTTACTTATTTTTTAAGAGAGATAGGGGAAGCACTCTCCCCGCTGAGCTGGGAGCCAGATGTGGGGCTTGATCGCAAGACCCCAGGATCAGGACCTGAGCAGAAGGCAGCTGCTTATCTGGCTGAGCCACCCAGGCGTCCCTCTAGTTATTTTCTTAAAGAAAAAAAGAAAATACCCAATGAAGTGCTGTTTTAATGATCTTGTCTAGTCAGCCAGAGCTTCCTTGGGAATGGAAGGTACTGGTGTGTGCAGATACTACTCATCAACAGATTGAATTTGCTGACTTTTTCTCCTTCCTTTTTACAAGTTGAAACCAGTTGGAGATCTGGTTGAGGTCGAATGCTGGAAAGGTTGATGCAGACTGCTGTTTTCACATTCTGTGAGAAGTCTGCCAGGAAAGGAGTGGTTGTTCTGCTTTTAACACACTTTAAGAATTTTACATAGTGATGAGGAGTCAGTGGGAGTGTGACTGCTCACACTGGAGTGTGGAGTGTCACATTGTCATGTGGCTCATAGACTTTATTTTATTCTCAAAGCACTAGGTAAACTAAGGCAAAGCTCCTGCGTTTAGTAAGAAAATTTAGCCTTCAGAGCAAATGTGGTGAACAGATTATATGAGCATTGGGGAACTTTGGCTTTGCGGCTCTCCCATATTTCCATAGCCACACTTAAATTTGCACCATTCAGAAACCAATATTTTAGGCCTCCCCCAAGGCACTGCAGTAGACACGGTTTGTTTTAAACTTGTCCTCTTGGTTCTCCCACTACCCAGGGACAGACATTTTCCTCATTGTTTCTCCCCAGTCTTTCCCCCATGTTTGTCTGGCTGGAACTTTCCAAGGTAATTACCCTTCTCAAATCTGTCGGTACCTCACCGTTAATCTCTCAGCTGATCTCACTCATATTACTTTTATCTTTCTCTCTGACTCTTCATCTTTAGAAAGGAGAGCCATTGTGGTAAAGCTGCCAGGGTGAAGACCCGAGAGTCAGACAACCCAGATTCTGGCCTTGCCTGGATTCTCAGTAGCTGAGTAACCTGGGCTATCGCCTCAGGTGTCGCATTGGGGCAAGATGAGGAGAGAGCTGGAAAGTCCTGTGGGGGTGGAGTCTGCATTTCACCATTTTGTGTGAGTCTGTGGGCCAAGAGTGTGTGCTTGTCAGGGGTTTGTTGATTGATTATTTGAAGGTTACCAGTGTTTGTAACTGTAGCCCTACCAAGACTTTCTTTTCATGCTTTCAAGGGTAGCACTGCACTGACTTGTTCTCATTAATCAAACGTATTATGTTAAGCTAATGTTTTAACTAAAGTTATGAGTGGCAAAGCCGACTGTTTCTTCTAGAGACTAACCGAGTCCTCCACAAAATGACTGCATTGCCAGGGGATCGGATGTAATGAAGAAACAGGCCCGAATTCTGTTTGTAAGGTGAAAAATGTGTTTGCCATTAAGCTTGCATGAAATAGGAAATATTTATTGGATACCAAAGAACTTGCACAGAGTTAAGCAAGCTTCATGGAGATTCTTTTGTGGTTATTATGACATTTTTGCTTTTCCTGCAGAATGCTTATAAATAATACAAACATAAATGTTTACTATGCCAAATACCAATTTGTTTCTAAAAATTTACTTAGCACCTGGAGTGTGCAAAGGCCCTCTTAAATTTGTGGGGGACCAGGATGCTGTGAGGGAGGTGAGGTAAAATATACTCCTGCTGCTTTGAATGATACTTAGACATTTGCCATTTGAATACTTGGTACATGTGGGAACTTAGTACAGTGTGCTCCACAAAGAAGCCTGGTAGCAACAGAAAGTGCTTTTGGCATTGGAAGGTGGGAGAGAGCATGTGGGATGGCAGCTATAACGACCCCATGAGCAGAGGTCAGAGTAGTGGTGACTTCAGGAATGGGCATAGTCTCCATAACTAGGAGGAGAGGTGAAGGTAAGGAGATGGGGGAGGAAGCGGGGATCAGGGCACTGTGGATGAAAGGAATACAGCATTTGGGGAGAAGCAAGTAACTATGGGGCTCAGGCCACTTTTGCTGGGGGATTAGATAGAAGGCACTGAGGCTGGGTTTCTGTGCCAGTCTTTGAGGGCTGGCCTGAGCTGGAATAAGAGAAGGCTATTGAAGGATGGGTTTTGAACCATTTGACAAGATGATATGTAGGAATTTAATTGATAGTAGCATGTGGGATTGATGTGATGAAAAGAAAAGCACAACTGTGGATGATAAAACGGAAAGAAAGATTTGCGAGGCCTTTAAAAACCCCTATTTTCTGTCTCTCCTCAGTGTGTTGTGGCTGTGGGAGAAGAATTAACAGGAATGGAGAGTGTATATCAGATTGTCTTTGGCTTGTACAGTAACGAGGGTCTCGTATGAGACAAGCTTAGGCAGCTGTCTCCAAAGCCAGTGCTCAGGGCTGGAAAGGCAGCTTGAAAGAACTATACAATAAAAACTTACTGTGCCTCTGTGGTCGAGATTCCCTAAACAGCAGAACCCGCATGAGGCACCTGATTTAAGAACGAAGTGGACTTTTAATCCACATTTCTTTGTGAGCAGAAACAATTCTGTTTGCACGTCTGACTTACTGATCCTCTCTTTGGGGTTTTGCTTTTGTTTTGGCATTTTTATTTCTTAGCTGTTTACAGTGGGGACTAGAATTCTGTAAGGCAGATGACAACGGTTTACCCTTTACTGCAGCCCTTCTGCAGTTCTGACAAGGGTTAGGGCTGATGGGCAAGGTCAGGACTGGGTGGTTAGTATCCTAGGGAATTCATCTCCACTTTGGTGATTCTCAGGCTGATGGATACTGATGAGACCCTGTGGAATGTTTCTTGGTCCAAGTAGGAGATTTCTTGCTCTTTCTATCAAGGCAGACTCAAACTTGTCTGTCCTGACAAGAAGTATCAAACTTAATTTTCACATGACCTGGCTATTGGAAACATTTTTGGACTAGGATTGGACCATGGCACTAGGGGATCCTCTAGATCAGCGCTGTCCAACAGAAATAGAATGTGAGCTATATGTGCGATTGTGAATTGTCTAGTAGCCGCATTAAAAAAAAAAGGAAAAGAGGGGTGCCTGGGTGGCTCAGTTGGTTAAGCGACTGCCTGCAGCTCAGGTCATGATCCCGCAGGGATCGAGTCCCGCATCGGGCTCCCAGCTCCACGGGGAGTCTGCCTCTCCCTCTGACCTTCTCCTCTCATGCTCTCTCTTACTCTCTCTCTCTCTCTCTTTCAAATAAATAAATAAAATCTTAAAAAAAAAAGAAATAGATGAAATTAAATAATGTATTTTGTTTAATCCAATAAACCTAGCATATCATAAGTACAATATATAATCAATATAAAAAACAGATTTTATGTTCGTCTTCTCATGCTAAGACTTTAGAATCCAGTGTGTAGTTTACACTTACAGCGTATCTCAGTTTGGACAGGACCCTAAGATCATGACCTGAGCTAAAGGCAGAGGCTTTAACCCACTGAGCCACCCAGGAGCCCCTGGACAGGACACCTTCCAAATGCTTGATAACCACGTGTGGCTGGTTGCTGCTATATTGGACAGTCCAGTTACAGAGATGCATGGCCTCCCATACCAGAGTGGTATATTTACTACAGCCGATGAACCTTTATGGACACATCACTATCATTCAAACTCATAGTTCCCATTAGGGTTCACTCTTAGTGGTGTACATTCTGTGGATTTTGACAAATGTATAATGGCATGTATCAACCATTGTTGTATCTTGCAGAGTAGTTTCATGGCCCTAAAAATCCTCTCTGCTCCACCTCTTTATCCCTTCCTCCTTTCGCTCTAATTCCTGGCAGCCACTATTCTTTTTACTGTCTCCATGGTCTTGCCTTAACCAGAATGTCGTATAGTTGGAATCATACTGCGTATGTAGTATGTAGCCCTTCAGACTGACTTCTTTCACTAGTAATATTCATTTAAGATTCTTCCATGTATGTTCATGGCTTGATGGCTCATTTCTTTTCAGTTCTGAATAATATTCCATTGTCTGGATGTACCACAATTTATTTATAGAGCAAGACCTTTTATTTTTTTTATTTTTTTTTTTTTATTAAAATTTTTTTTTTTAAGATTTTTATTTCTTTATTTGACAGAGAGAGAGAGAGATCACAAGTAGGCAGAGAAGCAGAGAGAGAGGAGGAAGCAGGCTCCCCGCCGAACAGAGAGCCCGATGCGGGCCTCGATCCCAGGACCCCGAGACCACGACCTGAGCCGAAAGCAGAGGCCCCAACCCACTGAGCCACCCAGGCGCCAGAGCAAGACCTTTTATATTCAGGATTATATCCCAGCTGTGGCACATATTCAGGGGTAGGGATATCTGAGAGCTGTGGGAGTGGGGGTAATTGGAATAGCTTTGATTTTCTTTTTGCTTTGCTTAAAACTATTCTGTGAGAGCGCCTGGGTGGCTCAGTCATTAAGCATCTGCCTTCAGCTCGGGTCATGATCCCAGGGTCCTGGGATCGAGCCCCACATCGGGCTCCCTGCTCAGCAGGGAGCCTGCTTCTCCCTTTCCTCCCTTGGCTAGTGTTCCCTCTCTCGCTGTCTCTCTCTCTGTCAAATAAATAAATAACATCTTTATTAAAAAAATAAAACAAAACTCTTCTGTGATCATTAAGAAGAGAGAGGGGTGGTCTAGGAGAGAGAGTACAGGATGAAAATCTTGCAGAAATATGTCCTTAAGCACCAATAAAGGCGAATCTTCTTACATTACCCCACCTCCACCTGACACAGAGCCTGGAATCTGCTTAGCCCACAGTGTTCTGATAAGTTTGCAAATGTCTGTGTCAAATACTCCCTCCAAGACAGTTTTATGAAAATATTTAGACCAGCAAACTGTTGGGAGAATGGAAAGCTGGATTTGCATGGACACAATTTCCTTGATCAAAGAATATTAAGCAAAGAGACCAAAGCAGGAGTTATTACAATTCAGATGTCGATACTACTGTTTCAGGTTACAGCTCTGCTCTATTTTCCTTCTATTGGGGATGCTGCTGCTGAATGACCTATCTTGTCTCAGTTAAGATAAATTTCCTGCTGCTTGGGCACTCTTCATTGGCAGAGGTTGGTGTATCAATTCCGAGAACTGTGTGATTGCAAAGCTGGAAAGCCAGTTCATCAGGCTACAATGTTACTGCCCGATTAAGTGTATTAAATGGGAGATGACTTCATTTCAGCTCTTTTGAATCTTAAATACAAGGGATCTGTTTTTTCTGGAATGAGTTAATGTCAGAACATCTGTCCGTGGTCTTTTTCATAAATAGTTGCATATCTTCTAAGCATTGGTGAGCTAAGAAAATCATGGATAATAATCAAGGTTCTATTGAAGAGTGGGCAAGCGTGCAAATGCTATTTATTTCAGGTCCTTTTCAGTAGAGTAAATTACGGGTGAAAAAGACAGAAGCAGTGGCTGGTTGGACAAGTTTGTTCCTTTTTTTATTTTTTAAGATTTTATTTATTTATTTATTTGAGAGAGAGACAGTAAGAGAGGGAACACAAGCAGGGGGAGTCTGAGAGGGAGAAGCGGGCGTCCCGCTGAGCGAGGAGCCCAATGACTACACAGGGGCTCCATCCCAGGACTCTGGGATCATGACCTGAGCCAAAGGCAGATGCATAACTACTGAGCCACCCAGGCGCCCCAAGCTTATCACTTTTTATGAGAAGTGGAAGACTCAGTCCTGTTCGAACAAGTTGCATGAGCCTTGGGGAGCATTTTGTTTTTGAAGATTTTATTTATTTATTTATTTATTTATTTATTTATTTATTTATTTG